>JBBMOI010000017.1:4245000-4420000 GCA_038088405.1 Porites divaricata
GACTGAGTATAAAACACGGACTAGGTATAAAATGTGGACTACGGACTGAGTATAAAACACGGACTAGGTATAAAATGTGGACTACGGACTGAGTATAAAACACGGACTAGGTATAAAATGTGGACTACGGACTGAGTATAAAACACGGACTAGGTATAAAATGTGGACTACGGACTGAGTATAAAACACGGACTAGGTATAAAATGCGGACTGCGGACTGAGTATAAAACACGGACTAGGTATAAAATGCGGACTGCGGACTGAGTATAAAACACGGACTAGGTATAAAATGCGGACTACGGACTGAGTATAAAACACAGACTAGGTATAAAACGTGGTCTACAAACTATGTATATAGGTAAAAATGAGAGAAACAGAAAGCGGGCTTGCATAAAACAGTAGTTCTAGCTCCTTGCCTCACACAAAAACATTCCGTAAGCCGGTCATGCAGTCTATATTCTCCTCATGTGGAGAAGGAAAGCATACTGCACAGACAAGGAAGGTTATGCCGCTATTCAAGGAAACTGAAATTAAACTCTGAACGAATCAGAGAAGCACCGAATAAAAGGAATAGTATTGGTGTTAGCCAAGTCAGAGTAAAATTCCTAAAGATGCCTCTATTCTGTTTTAAATATATCCTTGGGAATATGAGGAAATGAAAAACTCAGATGAGAAGGTCAATATAGGGCATTCCGCGAGGTAAAAAGCAGTATTTAGGCGGGAGGGATTACTCACCTATACGTAAATAATAACCGAAATGAATCATCCAACCCAACGTTATATTCCAACCCTCGAAGTTAAATTTTTCTTTTGGTGGCCATTTGGCGACCAACTCTTTAGGTTTAGTCGCCAAAGGATTTTTTTAGGCGCCAAAATATATGTTAACAATAAAGTTTTAATAATTGGTTAATAATTAATTTGGGCTTAAAAATGGTATTGTTCAGCCAAGACAATGTTGCTAAACGGCATTTACCGTATTTCGCTAGACATAGTGCAGGAAAACGGCCGACAGGAGTGTAACATGTTTGAAATTGTGCACACGAAAATTAATTGCCTAAGCACTGTGACCGTGTCTCCTGGTGTCTCATATTTTATCATAAACATTCTCTTTAACACTGGCGAAAAGTACCAGGACGTACAAAACTAACAAAATGTTGAGCTAAAACTGGTTTAAAGCTAGTCTTGTTTCAGTATTTTAATAATGAAACCGCACATTGAGAATTTATTTACATCTGTCCTATGAAACAAAAATTGCCTCAACGACGGAGCCGGAAAAGACGGCGTGATCTATAAATCAACCCTATAGTTTTCTATCAGCCAAAAAAAACCAAACAAAAATACCGCTTTTGCTTTACTTTTGGTTAAAAATAAGACGTTTAAGACAATTGTTTTACGCGAAGTTTAGGTTCGTCTGATGATGATGTTGTGTTGGTCTGCAAATGGTTGCTTTTTATTTTATATATAAAAAACGATTCAACATTTCATGTTACTCAAATTTATCTCAAAATGTTCCATGCCGACTTAAACTTTCTGCTTTACCATTTATTTTAACCCCCCCCAAAATATATATTTATTTGGGTTGTAGTCTTCCCAGTCTAGCCGCACACGCA
Organism: Porites divaricata; assembly: GCA_038088405.1. Taxonomy (NCBI): domain Eukaryota; kingdom Metazoa; phylum Cnidaria; class Anthozoa; order Scleractinia; family Poritidae; genus Porites; species Porites divaricata. Next base: position 4,246,611 of record JBBMOI010000017.1, read on the forward strand.
GTTTCCCAGAGAAAATTATGAAAAACAAATCGATTGCATGCTGCTTGTCACGCGTTACAAGGGTTGTTTACCATTTATAAAAAAAATCCGGAAATTTTGGTTGGGAATTTTCGGTCGGTAAGAACGGTACGTATCGTTTACCATTTGCCTAAAATTTCCGGATTGTCGTACCGCGCTAGAGTGGATTCTAGTTACAACATGAAAATGGTACGAAACTCAAGAAACTTGTAAATGGTAAACGAATTTCCATTCGGAACGTCCCAGTCGGGAAAACGGGACTACCTTTTCAGAATTTCCGTTTGTCCCGGGAATTTTCCAGCGGGACGGACCAAAAAATCGTTTACCGTTTACATCCCAACCGGAATGTCCGGGAATTTGTGGTAAATGGTAAACAACCAAGGTTAAAAATTTGTCACGTGCTAGGCAACGGACCTGTGCTCAGTGGAGCAGAACAATATTTTAGCAGAAATCTTAGCGAAGTAAGCATTCGTTTGAATGAATATCGATGAGATCTTCTAATCTTCCCCCTCTGGGATATCAGCAGAGGACCTTAATCATTTCAGTACAATTCAGACAATTGATCATCTTTTTCGTTTCTTCAGTTTTTCTCTGGTCGCCAACTTGGCGACTATTTTCCGAATCAAGTCGCCAGTACCAAAATTTTAGTCGCCATGGCGCCTAAAGTGGTCGCAGCTTTGAGGGTTGTATTCTATGCGATGATTATGATGACATGATTTACACCCTGCTCCTGAACCCCGGAAGGGGGTACTGCTAGGAATTTTTGGTGGGGTTACGCCCCCTGGTCCTCTAAATCCTTACGCTGTTTCAGGATAAAAAATGTCATTTTCCACACCCGTTTTCAGACCTGATCTCTAAAATCCATACCCATTTTCAGACCTGGCCTAATTTAGCCTATTCCAGGCTCTCAAATAAAGAGGAGACTACCCAGTTTCCTCTCGTTGTATTTTTGCACTTTCTCAATTTAGCGGACCCACCTATCTCAGAGCCTGGAACAGGCTAGGCCTAATTAGGCAGAAATTATGTAATCGTTATGTAGATCATTCTCTCTAGAGCGCAAACAAAAAATTCCTAAATCTAGAATTGAAAACGATAAATACATTCGCACATGTACGCTCCGCAGTTTCCTCGAAAACCATACCCGATTCCAAATCAAAATAGGCAAAGTGTTTTCAGACCAGCAAAATGGCCCATATACCCTACCCTTCAAGGCGGCAAATACGTATATGGCTTATATAAGAGAGTACCCCCCGGGTCCTGACCCCTTTCATAGTTGAAGAAGATAGCGTTTTTGTCAGGCTCTTGATTCAAAGAACCTCCACCAAGAATTTCTATTTTATACCCAGTCTGCAGTCTGCAGTCCGCGTTTTATACCTAGTCCGTGTTTTATACCCAGTCCGTATTTTCCAGTCTGTGTTTTATACCTAGTCCGTATTTTATACCCAGTCCGCAGTCCATGTTTTATACTGACCGCATTTGTAACAAAATCACTGGCCCTGACTGATAATGAGACAATCTTGGTAACAAAACAACTAGTAACAAAATGAAAACCAGCCGCTGTATAGAGGGTTTACCTTCTACTAAAGCATCATCATCGACATGGACTTGTTCCAGAACACTTTGATAGTTATTTCCAAACACCTCTCTGGCAGCTTCAGTAGAAGCCTGCTCTACTCTCTTTAGGATTAGAAAAAAATTTTGATATACACCTGTTATTATATTAATGTAAATGTTGTGGTTAACTTATCGTTCACATCAGACGATATATAACGGTTACAAACGCTAAGTTTTAAAAAGTTAAGCCTACCTTTATCCAGTCTTGTACTTCACCTCTTGAAGAATGCTATTAAATGAGGAAAACAGACTTTTTATTGCTGAATTAAGCTTACCATAAACAACAAGTTGCTATTGTAGGCTTAATTGCAGCTGTTTTCCTTACCGTTGTCGTCTTCGTCTGTCGGTTCCATTTAAACAAATTATGGCTTGCTCCAGCCATTATAGTTTACAGTGGCTTCTAGGATAAAATTGCATGTATTTGAAGACCAAAACCCAGATAAGTTAGGACGTAAACTACACTCAAACTCTCCGCCATTTTGAAAAATCCCGTCATGCTTTAGTAACCTAACTCAGATTCAGTCTCCACTCTTAAAGGAGCACTGGCACGAGTTAGCTATTCCTTGCGGGGGTTTGAGGATGAGGAGACTTGATTTCCTTTAAACGTCCGATGGATCGAGGGTTTAAAGTTTTATGCAGATACAGCACATCGCCCCCTTTATTGGGGGTCTACTGAAAGAAATTCATTTGTTTCGCACGGGGAATCGCCTACTGCGCATAGCATAACATGCGATATCAAAGGTGGTGGCGAGTTTCGCCGAACGACGCCTGAAAAGAGGTTGCCACATATACAGAACCCGGGAGGAGGTACTCCCTATGATGGCCTGTACGGGGAGGTTCCGCCAGAAGGGGGTACCTTTTTCTGAAGTTTTTCAGGCTAAGGTACATCAAAGGGTTGGGATTTTACTACTTGAAGTATATGAAAGGATAGGGAAATTTGTCATTTCGGCCTGTAAAATGAAGGCCCAAAACTTTGGGCTAACAGGCCCATTTTATAGCTATGAAGAAGTCGAGAAAACGTTCTGGTTTTGGTCATTTATTTCTATTTCAAAGACAGTGCATTTACAGCAGATAAAAGGCCATGAAACGTTCTAAACTAGGTATGTGAAAGGGGTATTATTTTGGTTATAAAAAAGGTCACACGGCGCGGTCTACATCTTCCATTTACTTTCAATGGGCTACCTACGCTGTAAATACTAAAGTGTTACGTTTTAACATAATGATAGTTGAGTACTAATTTAGTTAGTTACGTAAAAAAAACAAATATTGTCTTTATCCTGGCCACGGGGTCGGACCCGGCCGTTCGTCTCGGATAAGTCACTGAATGCGTTAGCCGAGAAGCTTGGAAGCTGAAGACGCCGTACAAGGAGGGGAACGTTTCGAGTAGCTTGCATTGCATGGACGTCAATCGACTTGGTGATTAGCTACTAGGAGGCGTTTTTAAATACTAACGCCATTAACTATTAGGATAGAGTCAGTCGTTTGTGGAATTATGACGTCACACTATAGAGCACTTGTTTGCGTGTTTGCTTCGTCCTGCGATATTTATGCCTTGCTTTCCTAAGTTGAAATTGCTGGATAGTCTCATTGAAAAAACACTTATTGGGTACCTCGTATGATTAGGTATCTGGGTATCGAACACTTCTGGAAGCATTTCCATGGGTATTTTAGTGATAATTTTCCATGAATTATTGTCCCAGTCATAGCATCTAACGAACAAGAAATACTCTCTAATATGTTGGTGTAGAGCAAACAACCTTTCGTCAACACACACTACTTTCGGGAAAGAGGGGCAAGGCCACATGCCGATGGATGCTTTCAAATGCCATTCGTTTGTTAGTTCGTCGTATGCTTCAACACTCATCATTTCTCGCGCATCTCCACCAACAACGAAAACTTTCCCGTACGCATCAGCTCCATAGGCGAACGTTCTCGGCCTTTGAAGGTCAGCTATCCTGGCCCACTTGTTTCTACGGAGGTCATATCTGCCAGCTTTCGCAAGAAGCTTCCCATCCGCACGACTAGAACCACCGAGAAAATAAATAAAATTGTCTTTGGCTACAATGCAGATTCCGTATCTCCAGCCCAAAGGAAATGGTGCTACTTCGACCCACAAGTTTGATTCAGCGTGATACTTCGCCACGAAGGATTCATGCTGTTTAAAATTCCAGCAAAAGGTGTTTACTAATAACGGATATCTTTCATTCTCAAGACTAGTCAGGAAACACCTTTGGCAAGATACTTCACAAGCCAAGGCGTAAAATTCGTGTTTTGCAAGGAAAATTAGTTTATGTAGGTCGTAGCTTGCGAAAACAGCCGTTTCGCCTCGCTCCTCGCCGCTGGCAACGTTTTGCGAAGAGGAGATGTTCCTCCTCGCGAAACGTCCCCAGTGGCGAAGAGCGATGTCGTAATCTGCGAACTTAGATGTGGAGGTTTTTCTTTTCCAATACATCTGAACTTCCAGGCATCGTATACATTGATCTACCTCGTGTTTTCCGGGGGATGAAAATTGCTCTTGCACCAAGCAGGCAGATGGCAACCGAAAACGATAAAGGGCCTCCCCTTTGTCGGAAATGAAAAATACGTCACCACGACACGTAATTATTTCTCCTCCGATACGAACCTCAGGTACTTCAGGTAAATTGAGCCGCGACCACATGTTCTCACGTGGGTGATAGCATAGGATAGCATATCCTAGTTTATTCAAACTAGCACGCACGACGATGACGGGTTGTCCATGTGATCTCCTCCAAGGCATTACTTTTAGGTAACAATGGTCTTTCGGGTCTATAACCGCCAGCAGGTTCTTCACCAGATTCAAGCAAGGTTTATTATCCTTTACAAGATCATTTGTCACGACATCACTAAGCAGAAAGTCACGCGATACATGAATAAGACGAACTTCTCGAAACAAGTCGGCAAAATATTTCTTTCGTTCACCGTTTTTATGACCAGTCCACCGCAGAATGATTTCAAACACATCTTCTTCGGCATTGACATTAATTTCGTCACTTGATAGCCACATTTTAACGCCTTGGTACGGCAAACCAAGAAACTCTTCTGTTTTCGCCACGTTAGTAAAATTTAAATCAATGTATTCTTTAGTATGGCGAGCGAGTTCTTCACAATGATATTTTTCTGCAAGGCGATAAGTAGAAATAGAGTTTGAAATATTCAACGTTTGCTCCAAAGCTCTCCCAGCTTGATATTTTAGATGCGGTAGATCAAAATAATCTGCCATTACAACCAAATCCTGCGCATTGTCGTCTGCTGATATCTGAACACTACCAGTGTAAATATACTCCAACAGCTCCATCAAACCAAGCTCGGTTATCATTTCCAACCGAACTACTCCTTCATGGGTCTCTTTTATCTCGCTATTCAGCATTTTTTCAAAGACAGGACTCGCCTCAGAAAGAACGCGTCGATGAACCTTGATCTTGTTACCATCATCGACCACTAATGTCATGTCATAGGGCTCATCTGTTCCTTGTGGGATGAAAACCTGCCTTCTACTAAAGCCGTCACCAGTTATCTCCAAAGAATTTTCCATTGAAGTCATTCTCCAAACTGTCTTGCCTTACTGTTGTTAGTTGCGAATATAAAGATTCTTTAAAAGAAAACAAAAGTTATAGAAACAACTGTTGCTACGTCATTATAGGCAGTCAAGGAGTAATTGCAGCCAATATCGATCCCATGATGACCTTTTAGCAGTCATTGAAGGATATCAAAAGACGCTGAGTCACTACGTTATAAAAATGTGGAACATATTGAACTGGAACAGCCTCGACCACCGAACATTTCTTGCCGGATAAACCTTACGCTATTCCTCACTGCCAGTTCTTACGCCGCCGACGCCTCTGCCGATGTTCTATCCGGAGCTGACGACATGGCTTCCCGTTTTTAGTGTCGTCACGCAACGTTTCTCCCCACTAGTGGGTAGGAGCGTTGCGTGACGACACTAAAAACGGCTGTGTAGCAGACTACCCTATTATAGACATAGTCGCAAGTTCCTTCACTAATAAACTAAAGTGCTACTACTAAGAATAAAATAAAAATACAATAAATAGGGGGACAAACATTACAGTGACAAGATGTAGTCAGAGATGGTGGCTTTAAATTTTGCAGTTGAATCTATTGTTAAATACAGTAGTCGGATGGCAGACTATTCCAGTCAGTGATAGTTCTTGGCCAGAAGCTGTATTTGTAAGCGTCACAGGATGGTTAAAGTGGAATAAATTTCAATGGATGAGATGCCCTGATTTTTAGGGAGGACTGCGATGTTGTACATAGCAGGGGAAAGCAATAGAGGGCTGGTTAGTGACACATTTGTACATCAGTGTCAGTCTAGCCACTAGTCTTCCTTTTTCGAGAGTCTGTGGCCAATTTAGTTGCTTTAGGGAACTGGTTGGTGGTTCACAGACTGCAGGCTAAATCTTACAAACACTTGCAACAGGAAAAACAGAAACTACAACAACTCACACACACCGACTCTTTTACAAGGAACGCCGCGACAAACAAAAGAGAGAGCAAGATCTTTGTTCTCATAACCTAACCATCCAGGGTTATTTTGCAAATTTGTGACTTGGATTGACGAAAGGCAAACCTAGAATCAGCACAACCCATTAGTCTGACGTAATCAGGTGAATGTAACCTGAAGCCAGAAGGACTCGTATTTGACCCCGCTTCCATGGGTGCTGAGTCGGGGCGTGGCTACAATAGCTTTGCAACATTTGTCATCGCGTACGGCTGAAGCGGGTTTGAGGTTTTAATAGCGAGGCTGTGACCCATCTGAGGGCGTTACGGTAAACTGTACTGTACTATTCAGTAGTGGCTAGGATATAACATTAAGAGCAGTCATTCTTTCAGTAAAACACTTTTTAGCTATTTATTTAAATTTTTCATTAAATACTTTGTCAAAATGTGTTTTTACATTGAGAAAGTACTGACAAGTTACCTTTCAAAAGAGTCAAAAAGTAAAAGCGAACGGAATGTAAACTGCAGTTAACAGAAGTATTATGTGATGTACATATATAACAGATAAGAAGTGAAGAGATTTCAAAAATTAACACGAATTGTTTTCACTTAATATCGCACAGCAAGGCCACCCCTCTGAGGATCCAGTGATCAGGTCTCTGTACTGTCTTGAGCCACAGTGGGGTGATGTAAGTCAGGTCTGTTCTCTGTGGCTTCTTGTAGACAGGACACTGGTAAAGCCTTGGATCCTTTGGCGCAGTGGAATTGACTGCGTACACGTGTACTACTGGCAGTAAAGTGAAAAGTACCTTGGGCTGAGGCTCGATCAATTTACAGCCTCGACGATCCCATCCAGCACCATCCAGGTACAGCCCATATATGTAAACGCCCTCCTGTAATTCAAAATAATGGTATTTAGGAGGCGCGGATCAACACCAGTCAGATTGTCATGTAAATATATTTTTAATAAAAAATACTTCCCAAGTTGAAATTTGGAAAATGGTTTAGCAGTATATAGGGAGCGAATAAATTTGGAGAGTGTTTCGCAAGAGCTCCAGAGCGAGGGGAGAAAACTCTCTAAATTTTCGCGCCATGAATACTACTGGTTTGGACAATAATACTCCGCCGATTTGCAAGGCTTCATTCCCGAATAATGGAACTGGCCAATATCAGAAACCCAGGAAAGTGGATCGGGCTTTGGGGAGTTAAAATCCAAAAAATTTCCCGGCGAAGAAGCATACTCCCGGACCTTCTCCAGGTGATCTGTGACGTCACTGCGGGGGCCTGGGGAAAGAAATTTTAATGCCGTATCCCATAAACCAAAGCTGACGGGAACAGATTGAATTGAATTGAATTGGTGCGCGCGTTGGTTTATGGGATACGGCATTAAAATTTCTTTCCCCAGGCCCCCGCAATGACGTCACAGATCACCTGGCTACTAGCGTTTAGAAAATCGCTCAGTATTTATCCTAGATCGCGTCTGTTTAGGCCTATGATTATACACGAAAACGCGAAACTAGCTGGAGAGAAGGGTACTTAAACTGCTCCCAGGTAGCACGCTGTTACTGATACTTTCCCTTGATGCTAATCTTAAAAGGGCCTGTGCCACGGTTCTCTAGCTCTTTTTTATTATTGCCAATACTTAACGCTAGAGAAGAAATTACTTGTAAATGACAAAATTAGAGCTTCTTGTCCAACAAATCTTCCTTCCAAGCATCATATCAATCGTTATTAACAACAAAAAATGAACTTTGGAAAGCTGATAGCCTAACAAGTTTTCAGAAACCACAATTGCAATCCGTTTCAAGTTTGTCTATCCGCGCTTTTAATGTATTTGCCTTGTTATTTATACTTTCCATAAATATTTTGAGCCGTTATTTTTGTTTCACTCGATTGGTTGGTCGTTCCTACTGTTTGAAAGTTGATAAATTTCGTGATAAAGCTCCTTCAACACTTGTCTACCGGAACGAGCACAAATACAACTTCGAAAATTCCCAGTGATTTTTACAGTCTCTAAAGTCTTGTTGGTGAGAAGCAGATAGGGAGATTTAAGAGATGGATTTGATTAGTTACCGATGGAGGTGAGTTTATGTCCTCTTTCATAGCCCTTATGACGTCATTATGCAACACGACAGAGTCTAGAGCCCAGCCTTTGTGCGCACGCGTGACCTCCTGCCTCATGGCGGTAAGAAAGCCCTGGGGATTGAAGAAGCCCGTCATCCAGAACACATTTGGTCGGCCATTAAATATCCACGTGGAAAACTGGTTATTTCGTTCTAGGAACTCCGTGAACCAAAAGCCCAAAGTGGATGACTCCCATGAAATCTGAGGGATAAAATAAAGAATTAAGAAATTTGATATTCTTTATAGACTCTTAAGATTCTTTGTCATTAAACAGTGAAAACCAGAATCACAAAATAAGAAATTATCTTGCTACTGCTCCTAGTTTTGCGCGACACATGATGCACTTTGGTAGCAACAAGATCTACGGAAAGATGTTATTTTAATTTGTCTGCAGAGATACTACTCAAGAATTGCCAGCAACTACAAAAACGTCCAGTGTGCAGTGGCATCGACAAAACAACGAGTAAGGTTTATACCTTTCTTCTACGCTACATACGACTTGCACGACGACTTGGACGTCTACTAGTGAGTTTTTTATTCTGCTGCACAACTTACTTGATTTTTATCTTTATACTACAACAGTGTGATGACAGTAGTAAAATTCTAAACAAGAACACATGTAAGAAAAACCAAGAAAAATCATGGATTTGATCACTTCTAGAAATCCTTACTTTTCTCCACAGTGCGGGAACTCTAGCGTCATACATATTGTCCAATGCATCCCGTAAGTTCTATAAAACAACAGCAGTGGTGTGATCGCAATCATACAACTATTTCGACAAAGGTTGTCGGAAAAAGTGCACGCGTCAATCCCGAAAGGCATTGTGGGTGCTCTTAGATTCACTGTTCTTCAAGGAAATTTGAAAGAATTGGCACGAAAGGCCATGAAAATGTGTTTGCAAGTGCTAACAGAAAGCAACAAAAGTAGGTTCGACAGTCACAGTCGCCAGGAACAGTGTATCGATCATATCCCATATTACCTTTCGGGATTGTCGCGTGTACAATTTTTCTGACAATCTTTCTCGAAATAGCTGTATAAGTACAGCGGCGAATAGCAAAATAACGGGAGCGACACTCTTTGTTTCTATTTTGAATACTTGCCAGAGTTTTTTTCTCGTTTTCGGCTGGATGCTTCGGTGTCGGCCGCAGACCGACAGATCTTCTGCCGATGGCCGAAGTCACGAAGGGTGAAGCCGCTAGAAAAGGTTTTGGCGTGACTTAGCGAACGATGTTTTCTTTTTTAAGAAAATCTCAGGGTCCACGTTTCAAAAGCAACTTGTCAAACGGACGATTTTTTTATGACCTGGAGAATCCTATTTTAAGTCGAAATGCGATATATTTCATCCGTCAATATTTCAAGGGACCACACGTAAGCTTTGTTCACTCAATATCCTTAATACGAAAATGTTTCGTTAGAAATGATCACTGAACAGGAATATATTATAAAACATTATAGAGTGTTTTCACATGACGTCACGGCGGCCATATTGATGTCCCAAAACAATGAAACGGCGGCCATGTTGGTGTCCCAAACCAATCCTGTGGGAGTTGAACTCTTTTCGTATATGCAAACGCTTTCTTTTGTTTCAATAAATTTGCAAAGATGCTGGCCACGTGAGTGAAAACACTCTATAAAATAACTAAGATAGTACGCACGCTCTGATTGGCCGAGAGGAGTGTTTGCATGAGAGTATGTAAACATGGTTATGACGTCAAGATGTTTTGCTTTTCACGCGCTAATCACGCAAGCACGAATTTGAAAAAGTTTTGGAGTTCAAAACGCGACGTCGTCGGCTGAAACTTGGAAAACCCTTACAAAGAAGGTGCGTCAATTTTTTTCGCTTAGGCTGACATTTTAAGCGAGAAAAATCCGTATTTTGAAACGCATCTTTTTGCAAAACAAGAACTGATTACGCGAGCAAGACTTCATGGACAAGACTTTGCGACTGGTAAGAAGTTCTCTTTTAATCAGTCCAATACAAAGAGGAGTTTTGCGTTTTTTCTCGGGAACGTTCTGATTTTATAAAAGCAAATTGGCCTCGAGGCGTTGGGAGAATTCTCGACAGTTATGCAAACCCTCGACTTCGTCTCGGGTTTGAATAACTGTCTCAAATTCTCCCAACCCCTCTCGTGCTTATATCAGGCTATGCAAACATGGAAAACGTTTTCTGTTGCTTAAATAGTGACCTCTCTGGCGGTCATTTTGGGTAACGGTAATACGTTTTCCTTCTAGGCTTTAAACAGTAAACAATGATTTTAATAATAAGGGAGATGGTTCGATAAAAGAGGAAACTTTCGTTACCTCGCTCATTATAATGGTCCCTTCAATGGCCAGTTTGAGATCAGTCAATGTTTGTCGAACCAAGGAGATCACTCGCTGCATGCGGTCAATTTCTTGTCGGAGAAAAATGTTCATGGACGCCAGAGCCCCCATCTTCTGAAGCCGCGCTCTAACCTGTAGATAGAAACATCACCGAAGCATTCGTTTAACAACGTGGGCAGCTAAGAAAGTACAAGTCACTCTCGAAGCTACCTTGCCTGTAAGAATAGCATCATTTGAGTTCTAAATCCAAAACCACATTTATATCTAGATTTAGCCGAGGCCAAAAGTGGAACTGTCGAGGGATCTTTTAAGAAATGCCTTTTTGAAGAAATTCAACTTTTGCCATAAGCAAGGAGCAAAATGAATTTTCCATAAAAACGGACCTGAGCATGGCATCAATTGAAAACAATAACTGGTGGTTGTATACCTGAGCCCGCGATATAGCCATGTGACACTGATCAGCGGACATCCCATGTTGACAGCTGTCAATTGACCAAACCATTAACGAGTAACTGCGACATTTCCCATCCGCTAACATGAGTGGGAGAACGTACGACTGAACGATTAATTTGTCAAAAACAATTCTATGGTGCTCCTCTACGCGCGCTTCGCGGGCGTTAGAGCTCCGCTTTAATCTGTCGTAAGTGACGCTAAATAAAGACAATTTTATTTTCCTGTCTAGTAAGCGTTGTTACCTCATGCGGTACATAGTCGTTTGGAAGTTTCTCCAACATATCGTCTGCTTGCCTGGTAACCACACTCTCACGGGTCTCCCCAGATCCTCCCCCTGAGTCCTTGGGTTGAATACTCATAATAGTATCCAGCACGTCTTTGGCGGTATTACTCTGATAACTGGAAGATAAGTTAGAAATTAGGAATGAACGTTTATTCGTTTGTCTCACCATAGAATCGCTTTGAGATATTGATCGCGACGTTTCGACTGCAATACTGCTAGTCTTTATCAGGCGATGAGGTCGATTGTTTACGTGTAGCTATTTATGCACGTTGGTTCGCTGTGATTGGTGTATTTCGATCCTCATTATTCCGACTAGCAGTTGATGTTCCCTCAGGGGTCCGCTTTGTAGCTGATGAAGACTAGCAGTATTGCAGTCGAAACGTCACGATCAATATCTCAAAGCGATTCTATCGTGAGACAAACGAATAAACGTTCATTCCTATCTGACACCACGATGAACAATATTCACATCTTTAATGACAAGTTAGAAATTTTATAAAGGAAGTAGTAAGTATATTCAGATAGTGACAGCTTGCTCGCGGATCACATTTACGACAAGTTGAGAAATTTTCAAAACAGAAAATGATCAGATAAAAATAGCTCAAAAAAAATTCTTTCAAATGCAACTGGAGTGAAGCTACTGATTTCCTTGTAGTTATAATGAACAGTAAACGACAAGTAATGGCAAAATGTGACTTCAAACCTCTCGCTGATGGCATTGTCGAGGTTCCCGTTTTTCTTTACCATGAAGCGCTTTTCAATTTTCCTAAACTTTTAATGAAAAGACTATCAAGAGCTTTACAAAATACACTAAAAGTTTCATAAACTGCATTTAACAATTTAAATGAGACTAGGGAATATTACATACAAGAAAAATAACTTAAAGGGGGATAATAAACACAAGGCATGAGTAGAGCTCAAAGAGGTCTCCTTACTGCTTAGCAACCATCTCATACAGTAACCTTCACATTTCAGTACGATCCTCCAAGTTAAGAAACTCAGTGGAACGCCAAAATATAGATTCGAGCGTTTTGCACGTGAATGTAAAATTCGGAAAACAATCTTAAAATATGGTGCAAAAAATAAAAAAAATAATACAAACGACCGACATCATTATTCTCGCCTCAATAAACACATGAAGGTGCCGTGGAAATGTCCTTAGGGAATTTTTAAAGGTGCTTACGTGATATCAGCATTAGGATGCAAGCCAAAAACTTGGGGAGTATCAACAGATGGAAGCGCTTGGATAGCTTCAAAGAACTGCTCCAAACTGCGGCATTTGGGGATCTTGTAACCAGTGTAGAAACAGAAGTCATCGGTGAACATATGCTCTCCAAACCATACCTAGTACAAGTAGAGTTGAGTCTGTTAACATGTAAAATGCATTATGTCTACCTTTTGACGGGGAGTAGCGAATGTTTCGCAGTCATCGGTGTTTTAGTAAGGGGAGGAAATACAACAAATCTCTGATTTAGGGATGCTGACGCGGGACGAACTGGTCAGAAAAGCCTTTGTGCTTCATTTCCGTTTTCTTTATGTGCATGCGTCATTGGCGAAGTTAGTGTAATGAAATGAAAGAGAACAAAATAAAATAAACGCTAATGTCCTAGAACGTACAATTCAGGAGTCCCACTAACTCCCTAACCAGCAAAAAGACGATTGATAGGAAAATGGCTGAAAGGTACCTTAGCAAAAGTGTTGAGGAGCCTCTTATCATAATCATCTGTGACTCGGCCTCCATACTGTACCTCTCCAAGCATATAACGCACCGTGTTCCAGGACACGCCCTACAATTGACACATACGGGTAAAATGTAATAATAGATGCATAGGACATTGTTGCCAAGGTAGATTGATTTGACTGCAAGTATTTGATATCACTTTGCTCTTCCTTTCTCTTTTGATCACAGTGATTGAGTAAATAGAGCAAACTGCTAGGAACTGAAAATCGGTGGCCACAGACAGAAAATGACCCCTTTTCACGTTATTGGAGGAAGCAAATTAAAAGAGACATAATACGTATCTCCTTCTGCAACCAAAAAAAAAAAACAAGTATCACCATTATAGTTTGCCAAATACTTCACCTTTTTCGGATCGATGTCATCCAAATGGTTCTGCACGAACTGCACGCTCGCTGCAAAGTCCGCTTGGTTAAACTCATAAGGGATATTCCAGCCCAGTGGTCCAAACTTGCGCCTTTCCTGTAATGGCACGAAAACGTCTGAAGGTTTAAGAGTGTACTAGTGCGCGATTCTTTAGCGAGTAAAACCTCGGTCGATGCGTAAGATAGACTCAACGTTTGTCATGCATGGCAACCCTAGTCCAACTCTGTTTAAGGTGGGGTGAAGTGCACGTTACTTTTCGGCGAGGTTATCTAGACCGCCTGTTGAAACCATTCAGTAACTACTTTAAGACTCATTCTTCAAATCACGAGTTACCATTGAGAAACACGAATAATAATTTATTTAATTTATCATTTATAAGGCGCAAAATAGCATTTAAATATATGATCTAATGCGCATATACTATACTGATCTAATGTGAATATACTCACACTGCAGTTTGTTATTATTAAAGCGTCGAAAAACCAAACAAGACAACCCAGGTGTCAGTGTATCACATTGAGTTGTCTCAATAATAAAACAATAAAATAAATAAATAAGTAATGATTTGGAGGTAGCACATCCACAAAGTGGTTCTTCCTCTACCTGATTCCTGATCGAATGGGAATTTTGAAATGTTAGTTTTTGAGGAGAGGGGAAAACCGGAGAAAGATCTCTCGGAGCAAAGAAGAGAACCAACAACAAACTCAACCCACATATGGTGTCGAGGCCGGGATTTGGTCACATTACTGGGAGGCGAGCGCTCTCACCTCTGCGGTATCCCTTGCTTCACGGCGAATACTCACCGAGAATTCGTCTTGGTGACTATTCGCTGATATTCACGTCGCCTGAGGCGACTAATTGTTTTAGTATAATTACATTGATGATTATTCGAGAAAATAAAAGTATTGATCAATTTCCGACTCTGAAACATAAAAAAATCTGGCTGCCATTTTGAAAACTTCTAGCCTTCAATGTTATAATCACCGTGCGGTGATTATAGGGGGATAAAGCGAAGCTCCTAGCCAAACACAGCGCTCTATTTTCGATAATCATCAATGTAATTATACTAAAGAATGTTAAACCGAGTCACTGATAGCGCCAGTTTTACCTGAACTACGGTATGTAAAAATGCAACAGCATAGAGAGTAGGTTTCCACTGTGACATGTTAGTAATGTCCAGCTGATCCTGGGTGATACCAGCGTAGGTTCTCTTTAGTCCTGGCTTCACGCCCTGTGGCGGCTCATTGGTGAACTTGATGGAAGACTAGTGAACAACACAATGTAAAAATAACTTGTGAGATCATTTCCTGGAAGTCCAGTCTAAGGATATCTATCAAGGCGGGTATATATGATCAAGCGTTGCACTATCGTTCCTACTTAAACATTCGTCGGGACACAGGTAGGTTAATCGTTTGAGCCCTGGCTTCACGCCCTCTGGTGGATCATTGATGAACTTGATGGAGGGCTAGTGTACACAATGTACAGATAAAATGTGAGATCATCTCTTCTGAGCAGAGTTCAAAGATATCTATTAAGGCGGGCCTATATGATTAAGCGTGACACTATCGTTCCTACTTAAAACAGTCGTCGGGATACAAGTAGGTTAAAGTTGTACCAAACGGAATCGTCTTTGTAACATTTTGGGTATGGTCTTTACATAAAACGACAAAAAATAAGTTACAGGGTGCAACTAATAAAACAGCATCAGGTTTTGAGTTGCTGTAGAGACACCTTTAACCAAACCCCACATGAAAGAACTTTCTGTATTAAATGGACACCAGATTTTCTGTCAAATGAACCTGTATTCAGCGGACAACGCTACTAAGCGTGTTCTAGTGAGGGTTCCGTTGGAATCCACTCACTACAGGTTTCACTGTAGTTCCGGCAAACAAACAAAAACAGAAAGCCACCATGCACCATTTGCTTAAGTATCTTGGAGCATTGATAACTGAATATTGTGCTTGTTTCACTGAGCGTACCTGTAGCAAGCTGATGGGAAACTGATTGTGTACTTCAGTAGTGATCCAGACTCTACAGCCTTCATGTGATGACTCCGCAGTAGTCACTGTCTCAAGGAGCTCGTCCATAAAGTTTAATCCCAGGTGGCAGTTCTGAAGTAGTACCCAACCCCCCTGAGGATACAGAACACAAGTTTTTGCAGTTATTAAGACCACGCGAACCTAATAACAAAATGCCTGTATATGGGTCTCAATTAAAAAAGATTGAAAACCTGGAATGGAAACTCAAGTTAATTAAGGCCTTGGGTCGCCACTGGGGAGGAGCGTTGCGTGACGACACTAGAAACGGCTGTGTAGCAGACTAACACACTACTAGTTTAAGCCTATTTGGCCTGCACCAAATATGTAAATAAGGTCACATGACTCGCCACGCCCAGAAAAGCTTTCAAGTAAAATGGGCATACGTTTTCTTGTTTCCCTAATTTTTCTACTAGTTTCATGATTTTAAGGCCGTTAGGTATGTCATTTCTGCACTTGACAATGTCAAGATTTTTTAAAGGAACACTTTAAAAGTCAAAAAAGTATAACTATTTGCTTTTTTTTGCTAACAAAAACAAACAATCAAAAAAGATAAATCAGCTTGCCTGAAAGGAGCACTACCCTAGTGCTCTGTGGAGCTAGTCTTAAAAGATAAAAAAAAAATACTTCTCTTGAGTAAGCTGAGATATTTAGGATTTCTACTTTCCCCATGGGAAATCTCCAATGAAAACGCTTTAGCCCGATAGATCGATCTCCCAGATTTTAGCTGATTTTGTAACGTTGTGTTTGTAAGCAAAATATCAAATTGAAAATATCCATAAAAACATACGGCAGCCATGGACTGTTGAAGAAGTCTCCTTGCATGCACTTCCTGTCCTTGTCCCATCGATACTGCTCGGCATTCTAAAACAAATTACAAGCAGCGTTCACACTTGGTACCCGGGCACTGGGTACCGAGAAAAACCTCTCTCAAGGGAAAACAAAACTTTTTACTAGAATTAACTTCACGTCAGGAGGTGTGGGCGATGTTTTTCTTCATCTCTATTTGCTTGTATTAATGCTCTATTTCTCCGTTTGTTACTCCCACAGAATCTACAAATGCACTAGTTTAAGGGGAAAAACGTTCAAGATAACAAATACATAGACCACAGACCCAAAAGTCAACCGTTATAGGCAGGGGCTCGTTTCTCGAAAGTCCCGGTAACTTTTTGGACCCGAAATCAAATATTTAGATCAAAACCTGCAGAAGCAAGCAAATCGGCCTAAAGTTACGTGTTCTCCATACGTACCAATCCCCTTCCGTTTAGCGAGGTTCTCAATAGCTCCAGTAGGATCAGAGCCCATGGACAGAAAGCATATGAGTGGCGTCCTTGGATTGCTCTCTTCCCAGGTGGCTTCCAAATTCAGGATCACTCCTTCAGCATACCTCTCACCCATGGTGTCTGCGATGTATTTACGAGCCTGGTGTAGGGTACGGTCAGGACACCACGACCTTTGTAGTGTTTCAATCAAAAAAGGAATCAATCGACCAGTCAATCAATCAACCAATAAATCTGTCAGTTATTAAATAAATCGCATAATAAATCAGTCCGTCAGTGAGTCAATCAACCAATCAAGGAAGCAATCAATAAATCAATCAATCAGTCAATCAGTCAGCCAGCCAATCAATCAATCGCTCAATCAATCAATCAAGATTCTTTAATAATGTCTCAGGAAGAGTCTTTGTAGAGAAAGGGCTCTTAATCAACCCTACCGGATTCTCAGGGAAAGATAGGGGTGATCACACCCCACAGTAGGGGAGCCCCTGTTACAACACTCATATTGTCGATGGATCAGTTAGGTTTCCGTGTAAAATAAGGACATTTCACGGCATTTCGTGTATCATGGTCTAGATTATAGAAAAATCAGTTGACTCCACTGCTGAAGATGGCTGTGCCCCTATTTTATTCCTCGTGTTTGAGCAATTTGGATGGGGGGGGGGGGGGGGGGGCGGTAGTTGGGGGAGGGGGGTAGTTGGGGGAGCGGGGGCGCAAGGGTGGCGCAGTGGTGAGAGCACTCTCCTCCCACTAATGTGGCTCGGGTTTAAATCCCGCCGTCGACGCCATGTGTTGGTTGAGTTTGTTGTTGGTTCTCTCCTTTTCTCCGAGACGTTTTTCTCCGGGTGCTCCGGTTTTCCTCTCTGCTTAATTACCAATATTTCCAAATTCCAGTTCGATCTGGAACGCACGGACATGTTTAAACGAGTTCTTAAGAACTCCTAAGTGCTCCGTGGGTAAACAATTTACAATTTACACTTTAAAACATTTTTTGAGATTTTATTTAATTTTGTGATCTTTGGGGATGAATTCGAAATTGCCCATAGTAGCTTGACCTTGCCTCTTCTAAACTAGCCCTTGAAATGCCTTCCTATAATGACACGACAAGTAAAAGGTAAATTCGTGTAAAAAACATATTATTACAAATAATAAAACAATTCAAAAGTAGGTTGAGTTTGATCGTCCGAGTGAACGTAGTCCTGAGCTTGACAGTGACTGACGTTTCGACAACCTGTGCGGTAGTCATCTTCAGAGTCAAAGTGAGTTGTATCACGTCAGTAGATGGTATTATATACTCTGGTTATTGATCTGATTGGTCAATAAAGTCAAGATGTTATTGGTCGTCTGTCAGTTAAGCCGCGGTGTTATTGGCTATGAAGACTATTCAGGACTACGTTCACCCGGACGATCAAACTAAACCTACTTTTGAAATGACTCCTGGGTTCAAACCTTTCACAATAAAACAATTAGAGCGATTTTCGTATGACCTTGAAATGAAAGCGCGCGAACAAAACAGAAACGACAAACGAACGGAAATAGAGCGATTTGATTGGTTTATCGAACGGAGAGACAAACGCGTCTGGCTTTTCATTGGTTAAGCGAACGCTCAGGTGAAAAAACTTCATGCCCGAGAACTTTCTAGAAATCAACCGATACTTCGCTTTGACGTCATACTACAACACGATTGGCCAATCGAACAATGCCTTCTCCATATTAGGGTTTCTTTGGCGAGAAAACGAAGAGGCCATGTTTTGATCTTTTCATCCATTGGCTTATGAAACAAAGAACGAACACTTACCGAAACCTTTTTTCAAGGTCATACGAAAATCGCTCTAACACCAACCTCACTAGAAGAAGTTTCCTGAAGGTGTCCAACGAGCTTTCGTAACCATCAGGCATTTGGCTTTCCTCGGGTGCGTCTTTGTCAAACCACTGTTTCCAACCAGACTCGTTGCGACGAACCTTTAGGTGGATCGAACTGTTTTAGTAAAAGGAATCCAGCGACACCTTTACTTGTCTTTTTGGCGGAAGTTGATTAGAAAAGGAAGGAGACCTATGGCTTTCTCCTCCTTTGAATGCCTGCCTAACAGAGCATTTGCCTCGCACATCTTTAAATCCTTCAACTTCATTAGACCTCTATAATTTATATCTTTTGTTTTGGGGCTAAGCGTCCTTTGTCTACTTTCTTCGTTCATTGTTTAACCAACCAATCGTGAAAGGCCTTGTAACAGCTGCGAGACGCATCTAACAGATTCCAGTCTGGCTACAAAGCTACCTCGACACTAGTACATCTGTAACTATAGCTCCTTAACTAAGCCTGCCTAACAGAGCATTTGCCTCGCACCTCTTTAAAACCTCTAACTTCATTGGACCTCTATAGTTTATGTCGCAGCTCTTTTGTTTTGGGGCTAAGGTTCCATTGGTAACTTTGTTTATTCATTGTTTTCTCAAAAAATCGTTTAAGGCCTTGTTACAGCTGCGATAAGATTGTAACAGATTCCAGTCTGGCTACAAAGTACTTCGATATTTGTACATTTGTAACTATAGCTGCTTATGCTCCAAGGCACTTGACTACTAACAAACCTGATTTAAAAGCAAGTTGATCGTAAATCTGCTGTTATAGCTGTCTATTGGTGTTTCACTGACAAACCTGATCTAATATTCCTGAGAACTGCGGTAACTTGCTTAGCTCCACTAAGTTAAGCCAGGTCATATCCATGATCCACTTGCCAGGTTTGGGTTGCACGGCCTTCAGATCAAGCGCCGCGCCACCTTCACAGAGAGGCACATGATGTCATTATACAGTATGTACTACGTGTATAGGAAAATAGGGAGTTTAAGCAACGATGTTTTTGAGCGAGCACTTCAACCGGAAGTGAGCCTTGACATTACCAAATTTGTATAGAGTGTTTTCACATGACGTCACGGCGGCCATATTGGTGTCCCAAAACAATGAAACGGCGGCCATGTTGGTGTCCCAAACCAATCCTCTGGGAGTTGAACTCTTTTCTTATGCAAACGCTTTCTTTTGTTTCAATAAATTTGCATAGATGCTGGCCACGTGAGTGAAAACACTCTATTGCTAAAGCCTGGTTTTCACTAGCGCATAAGCATACGCATAAGGACATAAGCACCCGCAGAATTGGATATTTGATTCAATTCTCGATACCAGCTCTCCTCAACCCCGATAATACCCCAAATGGCCCACTAGGGGTCCGCCATATTTCTTTCCATATGTTTACATAAGGTCTGGTTCAAAGTGGCTTGATTGGTCCACGGCCTTGTGCTTAGGCTTGTGCTTATGTCGACCCAGTTTTCACTGGTCAAAGCTACGACATAAGCATAAGCACAAGCGCAAGAAGAACGAACTTGTCAGTTTTTCTTGTGCTTATGCATATGTCGAGCCAGTTTTCACTTGCTTACACATGTGCTTGTGATTATCCTTGTGCTTATGCTTATGCTTATGCGCTAAATCATGCTTAAACTCCTTAATGAATCTCCCAGTGTTTTACATAGTTTTAACAAGGGTAGGACGAGGCCAAAGCTGTCACTCGCGGATACATTTTGAACGCAACATGATATAAGGAAACAAGCGCGCGCACGGTAGAAATGATCATGTGGAGTTCTCTGGCACTTCATACCCCGTTACATCAGCTTAAGTGAATATATATTTAAAACCGTCAGCCCTAACACCGCCTCCTAATCAACGTATACAAACATATTCGTAATCGCCTCAGTCGGTAAAAGCGCCCTGTCAACTAGAAGTTTAGAACTCAAGTATGTTATGCAGCTATCTCGCGCTTTTCGTCGGAGTGTTCTGTCGCTCGCGCTTGCATGTCAAAGGTCTTTATGACGTGAAATAATTGGAACGTCAACTTTTTTTTTCTTGGGCATTCAAGCGCCTGTTTGAAGCAATCGGTTACGTGTCTTAAGTCTTAAAGAAGATTCAAGTGATGTGTATCATTATGCGCCAGGTATAGTGAACTGTGTTTGTTAAAGCACGTACTCTAAATAGCTGAACTACGTGTTGAAAAATTTTAGCTGCTGCTTCTTGTTTTTGAACGCTTCGCGCAGGAGTAAAAACCATGATGTTGCATACCTTTTATTAGCGTCTGAAATTCCTGAACCTTGACGTTTCCGCCCTGAATGTCGATCTTGAGCGCCAGAAGAAGAGTAAATAAGAACTTGTGGTTTTCATACAGACCACGGCACGAATACTTGAAGACCTCATAGGTCAGAAACTCAATGATGTTTTGGATTCTTTTCGCTGGAAAAGGTGATTTCTCAGATCTGTTAAAAAAAAAAAAACCGGTAATACCAGGCCATTCAGAAGTAGAATGATGAGGGCTGATTATTTTTAAATAATCCTTAAAAGGATCAATGGGGCGATAGTACCCTTTGATCTCCTTCGGCCATAGGTTTAACACGGGGTAAGACTCGAAGCTAGACTTTCCACCTATCCGCCACTTTGTCAACGTTAACATCGATCGATAGAAAAAGATACTGATATGTGTTTAAAAAAAGAGTGGTTTTCATCCAGTCTGTTGCAGGAGAACACATTGCGCATCGAAAAAACGCTCTCCAGAATTATTTGTGTGACGTCTTAAGAATGAACTAGTTAAGAATGAATTGACTCCTCAGTGCTACTACCTTGCCATGGAGAGATCGAAGATTCCCAAGAACTGTCTGAGTGACGTCTGATACATGACATTCACCATGCTCATCTCCACGATTAAGAAGTACAAAATGGAGCCGCGCGTGGCAACAGGACGGAACTCCTCACGAGCCGAGTTGATTTTCACTTCAGTCTCAGCAGCAACAGTAAGCTTCTCGCTCACTTCCTCGGCGGTTTCTTTGGTGGTTTTCAACACTGCTACCAGAGACTCATCCTCTACTAGGGAACCCTGAATAAGATGAAAATAAGGTTAAGTCACGCGCCCCGCCCCGTAGCAAGCGGTTAGATGGCTCACGCGGGGGGCATAAAATGGCCATGACAAGACCAAGCAATGAGCAGATTTTATTACCCAAATCTTGAATATGGTACATAGTGTTGCACGTAACCTCTCTTGTTATTGTGAGAACAGTTGGATTATGTAACCGACAGCCGACCGAAGAAATTCGTGTTTTTAGACTTTAGATACACTTCGGAGTAAGTCACTTGAGTTGTGTCTAATTTCCCATTTAATAGGAAGATAAAGCAAAGACCAAGCAACGACAGTCACGACGGCGCATGCAGAAGTAAAAACTGACTTGACCAACGACAGAACGGTAAATTGGGTACTTGAAGTCGCGTTCAGTCCTTTATGCGCGCGCTTTCGGGGTCTCGCTTTATATTTCGTTGCCTTTGCTTAATATGTCAAACTGAAGACAGTTGTCCATTCTTAGTTATTTTTGATACCTAAAATTTACCTACTATCATTTACCAAAGAAAAGATAGCTTTCTGCTCTCTTAAAGAAAACTATTGACGCTTGAGTTCTGTCAATAAATCTGCTAGGTGGATGGACGAGTCGCACACTTATACAATAAACGGTTTTTATAGACCCAGAAGGGGGTTACGTTAGTTACTACCTGGTGCTTTTCATTACAAAAACCAATCTTAACCCTTTCCACAACTACAAGAAAAGTATTATCGTTTTACCAATCTAAAAGCTAAATTCACCTGGGTACTTGTGAGCCTGTACAACAGATTATCTTCAAGTTCCTTCATCTTTCTTTTATTTGTTGTTACGTCTTCCATGAGTTTCACTCGTTCTGCTTCTAGCTCCTGTAAAACATGGCGTTTAAGTTAAAATGAAAACGTAATACTTCCTTTGGATGATATGACATATCGAATTTTAGGTTTACGCAGGGTAAAGAATAAGGATGGTTCACCTCTTTTTCGGTGTTAATCACTCTTCCAAGAAGTTGCTCTTCCAGTCCTTTCATCGTCACAGTGAAGTCAATTATTGCTGTGCGTGCGCTCACCTAAACAGCCAGAAAAACCGTGCAGTTAGACGAGTTAAGATTATGAAAACCACTATGTATCATCAGATAGCTAACTGCTAATATTCGCAAACTTTCCCACATATGATTTAAGCGAATTGGAATGCAAATGCTACAGCTGTTGCCATTTTTGCCTAGCGGTGGGAAAACGATACTTGCTGCGCAAAGCCGCGGTTACACAATCTTTTAACTCAGCTTCTTAAAACACAATACAGAAGATACTCGAAGGTGGTAACAACGTCTCTAACCTCAGGTGTGTACGAAGGATTTCCCAGCTTTGTGGTAATGTACATTTTAAAGCCGCTCATCACATCACATTCTTTATCGCCAACTTTAACCTAACGGAAACACATGAGTGTTAAAATGAGCAAATAGAAACTGAACTGACTTAGTTGACGGCATGGCAAGTTGGGAATACTAATACCATGAGAGGACACAAATCGCCTGAACTGTAAGTATCCTGGAGAGTCCCATACAATTTACTGTAACGACGTTACAGTAAATTGTATGGGACTCTCCAGGATACTTACAGTTCAGGCGATTTGTGTCCCCTCATGAATACTAATACTAATGCTAATGCTAATACTAATACCAATACTAATACTAATACCAATACTAATACTAATGCTAATACCAATGCTAATGCTAATGCTAATGCTAATACTAATACTAATACCAATACTAAAACTAATACTAATGCTAATACTAATGCTAATACTAATACTAATGCTAATGCTAATAACTACTAAAACCTATTTACAATTAATTTCGCTGAAGAAGAAAAAATTTCAGTCAAAGCACTATTTACAAGTCATTTCACAAGCTCCTGTTCATTTCGATTCAAAAAAATTCATTTCAATTAAAAAAACTCATGTCAACGAAAAAATCATTATCATTACCATTACTATTATTACTCGAATTAAGAACATTTCATCTCAATAAAAAAAACTGTCTACCTCTAAAAATTCAAAAATTTGCCTTCAACTGTGTAAGAAAAATAAAATAAAACATCTATAAAACATCTATAGCGGTTGAGTCTAAGGAAGTCCTGCTTGACCCTTCTCTATTTCTAAATCCCTGTCCTTAATATCCAAGTTCCTCCTTCTCGGGGTTCTCGATCCCCTTAAGCATAAGAGCGCGCTCCGCAAAATTGCAAATGACACTTTCGCCCTGACCCATGAAATTGTTGTGGCGTAGCTCTCTTGCTTTTTTGTAGATAATAGCTCGGCTAATCTTGAGTGGTATCTCAGGCATTCGTCAGCCATCCCTCCCGTCGTTGTAAATACTAGTGGGGTGAATGTGCCTTGCTCTATTTCTGTGACGCGAGAGTTGTATTTTCGCTTTTTTTCATTCTCATGAATCCTGTAGATTTTCTTGGGGCTAAGGTCTCTATACGAGTCAGCATTGGGATGACACACCCTTATATCAAAAAATGCAGCCCTCTGTCGCTCCCAGAAGCCCCTGCTAATACTAATACCAATACTAATACTAATGCTAATACTAATGCTAATGCTAATGCTAATACTAATACCAATACTAATACTAATGCTAATACCAGTGCTAATGCTAATGCTAATGCTAATAGTAATACCAATACCAATACTAATACTAATGTTAATACTAATGCTAATACTAATACCAATACTAATACTAATACCAATACTAATGCTAATGCTATTATCGATACTGATAATGATGCTGATGCCAGTGCTAATACAAAATACTCTACAATACTCTACTATTTACCATTAGTATAATTACATTGATGATTATCGAAAATAGAGCGCTGTGATTGGCTAGGAGCTGTGCTTTATCCCGCTATAATCACCGCGCGGTGATTATAACATTGAAGGCTAGCAGTTTTCAGAATGGCAGCGAGACTTTTTGATGTTTCGGAGTCGGAAATTGATCAATACTTTTATTTTCTCGAATAATCATCAATGTAATTATATTAAAACAATTAGTCGCTTCAGGCGACGTGAATATCGGCGAATAGTCACCTCGACTTCGTCTCGCATCAGGCGACTAATTGTTAAATAGCGTACGAAACTGTCAGCAAAATACAGTCCAAGTGACGCGCGAGCCTAGGGATTTCGTGAAAAATTCGTCTGCGCGAGCTAAAATTTCAAACCCATTGTGACGTCAAAACCAAAAGAAAAAAAACAAACAAAACAACTTCTTTCGCATAGTAGTTGTATCGAGCTCCATATTATACATTCCGTTCTCGCGTGTAGCGTCAAAGAGAAGATCTTAAAAACATGACTCCACAGGTGAGCGAAACACAGACAAATATCTCGATGATTGATCTCGTTGTCAGTTTTATATTTCCTTTAGATTTACTAGGATTTGCTTTCTTTCTCATTTGATCACGTTTCTGGCAGTGGTATGTCAAAAGCAGTGCATTGGTGTTTCGGAACACGAAAAGTGCCTTGACCTGCAGTTTTCATTTTTCTTTAAAAAAAATTTCAGTTCTCTGTTATAGTCGCGAAACGAACGAAATTGAGAATTAAGATAACTGAGATAAGTCTTACACTGTGCGAACTATTTAACAATTACGATACAAGAATCAGAAACAATATAACATTTTGAAAATGTATAACAATCGTTATTAGTTAGCTGTAGGTATGCATTTATTTAGCAAGATCTTACTTTGTAAGTAGAGCCAGACTTGATGAAGTTTTTCTCCAGCACATTGTCCAAAGCAGGGTCTAGTTCCTCTCCGACGTCTTCAATAAGGAGAGGTCGTCCGAGTGACAGGGCGTCTTCCAGATGATTTCGGAAGTACTTGTGGTTAAGTGATGTCACCTAAATACCAGACAGTTCAAAGAGTTTAACAATTCAAGGTGTCCACCATAGGATTTCATTCAAAGATTAAAAAGCAAAGTTCACAGCACAGGATTGTATCCTACATACTAAATAAATATTACGATGTTAAAGTACTGCTGAAGAGCTTTCATTTGAATGGTAAAACCATAGGATTTGAATGGTCACACATTACCGGAATTCATCCACAGACCCAAAAGATACTAGTACGTGTCATTAGTCTACTGATCTCTTTAACTGATTCTAGGAGCGAAAGGGTTAATAAATTGGGTCAATAGAGAAGATTCCTACATCAATGTGCAGACATTATACACTTAATGTCAGTTCCCTCGGGAAGTCTCGGGAAACATCAGGACTCGAGGGAAAACAAAACTAACTGTTTCCCGAGGGAACTGACCTTAAGTGTTTTGTTATATTCCTAGACTTTCACTTTAACAGCAAGAAAAGAATAACTGGAGCGAACCAGAACAGTCGACACATTATTAATGACAACACAAATTTAATTCTCAAAACCACTGAATGAATTATTTATAACTACTTTCCTTACATTATCTGCATCTTTTTCCTCCACTAGCTGCTGTTTCTCTTCTAGGATGACTTTAAAAATCGTTGCTTTTTAGTTTGAGGCTTCGTGTTTGTGTTGTTGTGTTCATTCGCGAAAAAGAAAACTGGCAGTGTTTCTCCCGCCTTCTGTCACACCACCTTCCACCATGCTTTGATCACGTGCTGTAATGTATCCCGAGCGGGGTACATTGCGTGAATTCATTGCGTGATGTATCACGATCGGGATACATTTGATTTTAGTCAAGGCCACGTGACCAGGAATCAACCAATGACAGCCCCTGTTTAGTTGATTGAAAGTCTGGGAATATAACAATGAGATATATACCTGCAGTTCGTTCTCTTTCTCACGGCTCATGATCCAAGCTTTGCCCTGCGTTTGTGGGTCTATCAGAAGAGGATACCTTGTTGCCTTGGTGACGATGATACCGTTTTGAATCGACAGCTCATCGCTTGGGAGTCCATGAAGATTCCATTCACCGATCTGAAAACAGATACGAGTATAAAAACTAATTCACCTCAGGCTATGTTCACGAGACACCGGACGAATTCTCGACCGGCTGACAATTTTTTGTTTTTTTTCGGGATCCGGGATTTCCCTTACTTGAATCTCAGGATTCGGGATTTTACAGAAAAATCGAGGCAAGATTCGGGATTGAAAGTATTGCGGTAAGGTGGGATGCCAAAAAGAAAACATCGTGATTACAGGAATGAAGAATTGTAAAGGGGACCCCCAATTTTGACCAGGCACTTCGTTCGCGTAGGAGCGGTTAATACTTTCGCTCTATTCACACCGACCTTTGAATGGCTAAGGGATTGAATTTTCGTACAGATTTGATCGTTTGTTGCGTGGCAAGGGAACGCTCGAATTTTCAACCGGTGGCAAATTCGTCCGGTGCCAAGTGGACGTAGCCTGATATAGAGAGAAGTGTGACGTCACGCTACTATGGTAGCAAAATTTCTGGATCACAACAATAGGAAGATTTTTGCAGCAGCAAAATAGCGGTAGATTTAGATTGGCACTAGAACAACTTTGCACGTTCATCACGCTTTTTTTTACATTTCTTAGCTGCTGTTGCACGACTGCGACATGAAACTTCCTAATTTCACTCGCCCGCTTTATCGAGTAAGTGAGCACAACACAAAACTTTTGCTACCACGACAACGTGACGTAAAGACTTCTTCTCTCTATTAGTCAGAAGTGAACATGGTGTCAGTGCGGGTTTTTTTGAAGCGATCGAATCAATTGAATCCTCACTCTTCTAAGTAGAGAAAACAACAACTTATACGCAAGGAATTTTGATACAGTAGTAATATAGGGAACGGTTTTTCTGTTCCCTTGTTTTTCAGATTCGGTAACAACACGGTTCCGAACACGATCGTTACCGTGAAATCCTAGGGCTTGATTCAAAGTAGTGCGTGTTTAAATTTCTCGTCCGTAGAAGTATCGTAGAGGTGCATAAACACATAAACATGCAGATGACAAAATCACTTTACTCAGTACCAACCGTAGCTGCGTCCGTTAGCATGTTGATTAGGTTGAGATTCTCTGAGAAGGGGATTTTGTTGGCGGTCATCTCTTTCTCCCACCTGCTTAGCAGCAGACTGCGGAAATTCTGATTGAATGGACCGAGATAGGATAGGAAGCCAGTAGCCAATAACACATCCCCAACAAGCCTGCAAGGAGGATCAGTCACTGAATTAATCTTGGCGTAGTTAATCGATAAACCGATAATCGATAGTAATCGATATCAATCATCGATGAATATCGATTTCCGATATCAATCGATAGTAATCGATAAAGAAAAAACATTGACTACGATTTTAAAATATTGATTAAATCGATGATTTTTTATCGATTGTTATCGATTCCTATCGATTGTTAATTGATAATAAGCGATAGTTTATTTTTGTCTGTTACTTCGATTTCTGATATCAATCGATATTAATCGGTGGATTAAATCGATTGATATCGACTGATTTCCGATATCGATTTTTATCAATTAAATACGTCTGGATTAATCAATTCAGTTGAGCAACACTCGATGTTCAGTGACAGAGAATCATTGTTTCCTTGATGTTTTTATGAGACGGACGGGTGATGAAGTAGTGAAAGCCAGCATTCGTCTTTCAACAATGTATTTTTTCAAAAAAATGTGCATCGATCAAACGAGATGATGGTGAGAGCAGTCGTCTATCAACAGAGCGGTTCGTATCGCTGACGCACGTTATATGTGTGCAGAGTTTCTTCTCTTGCTCTGTGAGATTTTTCGGTCGGATATTCCGGTTTTCACTATTCTCGTTAAACCAGAACTCCGGTAGACAACGAAAAGTCCATCCTTTTCCTCAGAGATAGTAGCGCGAGCAATACGCAAGCGCGCATGAAAATCGCCACCCGCGAGGAAAAGTCTTGCTTCTCCTTCGCGCGCTGCGATTTTCACATGCGCTGGCGTACTTCGCTCCTATGACTGTGTAGAGGAAAGTGAGTGACTGCCGTAAGACCAGTACTCCGAATTTTAATTTGATCTAAAGCAACGAACTCTTGTTAAACGGGTTCTCAAGGCTCCTAAGTGTTTAATTTGTGGGTGAGCAAATAACGTTTATTTCAATTAACATTCTTGAACTACATGCACATTTCAAGACAGCCATATATCGACAAGCGTTCATACCTGCCAATCTGATCTTGGAACTCTTTACTTTGCTGCGTCCATCGAATCTTCTCACCTCCCAGGCCTGCAATGAGAGCTGATGCGGCTTGCATTTTGTTCTTACACGACTCTGCATCATCTAGCAAGTCCTAAAGAAGATAAAAAAGAGAGTTATCAAAGCAGCAAATTAGTCGAAGTCACTGATCTTGCACGGTCACTGATAAGTTATTCTTGCACTACATCTTAACTACCTTGAAAATGGTTTTATTCGTTTACACACAGCGTTTACCGTATGTAAGATATACATACGTTTTAGTCAAGAGCGGATAAAATGCGTTTTCAAATATCCATTTTGAAGAGCGTTTCAAATACAGTTCTATTTTAGGTGGACAATAAGGTTGCGTTTTCCACGATGTAGTGTGCACGAGGCCCGAGGTAAGAACGTCATACTTCAAAATGATGACAGTGTCGAGGAAAGCAAATTTTTAAGGTAGTAAGATGAGCAGCTTAAGGACTGATGTGGATCTACTTTGTTAATACAAAAGAATTTAGACTTCAGTGCTATGCACGTGAGGTGATTTGAAGTATATGGCCTCTTTTATCGTCTAACATCTCTACAAGCCTGGCAATCCTCGGACAGGATCCCATACCCTATACAGTGTTGAAAAAGTCAGAATAGACGCGTCTAACGTTATTTGTGGGGTAGGGGTTAGGAGTTAGGAATGTGTAATTCAAAGTAAGCCCCACAAACTGCAAATTTACCCTAAGACTTTTGTCCATGATTCTAGGAGTGTTGTAGTTCAATTTTATCTTTGGTTCAAATTTTATTGCCCTTTGTTTTGGGGTATGATAATCTATGATAATGAGTTTAAAACAAAGGGAAACAAAATTTAAACCAAGCATAAAATTGAACCACCATATTAGTTAAAGTTTAATTTTTCGTAAAATTCAATTTTCATGCCATTTTACATCACTGACGAAAGTCGACATAGTTCTGGCTAACTGATATCGCTAAGTATGAGAGCTCGTCTATTTCTTGACACACCGCAGTAGATGTCTCCGGGCTACGATTTGGCCTGATATTTCACGACAGAAGTATCAGGGACATGACACCCTTTGAAACCCCGCGTTTCGTGACACCTCGCGTATCAATATACGATTTGCTAAGTGCCATAGAGTATCGTGGCCCCTTGAAATTCCACTAAATTACTTATTTCACGCAGTTCACAACATATAAGTTCACCTGCTTTTCCTTGACGGCGGCATCGTACATTGCTTGAACCTTATCAAGTTCTCGCTGCTTATCATCAAGCTTTTCCTGTGCACTGTTCAGCTCACTAGAAGCTACCTTCAAACGAGCTTCTTGTACCACTAAATTAGCCTGAAAGCAAGGATGAATTTTATACGTATTTTAACTTCGAACCACAAGACCAAAACCCTACAGAAAAACTATTCAGTTCTGTTAAAGGGACGGCTATATCAGCAGGATAGAGCGATTTTGTATGACCCTGCAAAATGGTTTCGGTAAATGTTAGTTATTTGTTTTATCAGCCAATGAATGAAAAGAACAAAACATGGACTCTTTGTTTTCCCGCCAAAGAAAACCCTAATATGGAGAAGAATTGCTCGATTGGCCAATCGTGTGGCAGTATGATGTCAAAGTGAAGTATCGATCGATTTCTAGAAAGTTCTCGGGCATGAAGTTTTTTCACCCGAGCGTTCGCTTAACCGACCAAAAGCCAAGCGCATTTGTATTCATTTCAAGGTCATACTGAAATCGAAAATGTAAAGTTAGTGTCAAAACTGAACGTGTTTAGGGGGAAAACTTTAAGGTTTCTGTACCTTGAGAGGCAAAACTTCTTTATTCACGCCGTAGAAAAAAGCCATAGCACAAGTCCATGAACACAAGCCAGCAACATTTCCACAGACCTGTTAACAAAATTAATGTGAAAAGTCAAACGCTTTTCGTAAACTAACCATCGTTTAAAAAAGGCTTCATCCAGTTCCAACATGCAGTCTAATAAGAATTGCAAGATCCAGTTGTTCAAGAGGTGGATAACACTATCTACTGGATAAATCTCTGTTCAGTGGATAACGCAGTTGGTTTCCCTGGATAGTGATTTATCCGTTGGATAACGCTATCGGACGTGTGAACAACCGGGGCCTGGTAATGAAAAGAAACACAGTGTAATTTAATTAATTTAACTTCATCACTTCCACCATCAACCTCGTTCCCAGGTTCTCTCTACGGACGGGTAGGAGAGAACCCTGGGAACGAGGTTGTTCCACCATATGGTGCGGAACACACAACAGAGAGGGGCTTCAATTTAAGTGTGGCCTTACAGACTACCCACCCCACCCAGCCCAGGAAATGTTGGCCACACCACCGGCGTTTACGTCCCCTACTCTTCTCGAACCGCGGTGTGGGTTCTTTTACGTCCCACAAGAACCAGATAAGTAAGAAGTTATGAGACGGGACCTACGGATTTTTGTCCTTATCCGAGAAGACTAGAAAGTCTAACCGTTTGCAGCTGTCGTTGGAAAGGCAGCACTTTCTGCTCAGTTATTTTTAAAAAGACCCTGAGAGTTTTTGTCCGGCCAGACGGCGGTTTTGTAGAAATGGAACAATTTTGCAAACTAGAAATGTTAACAACCTTTTTGGCGGTAGCTAGGTTGTAGTCTTCCATCTGTAGGTATGGCAGTAACAATTCGACGGCTTCCTCGTTGATCGTGTCCTTGGGAAAATTCACCAGATTCTGAAGAAACCCTCCTTGGCTCATGAGCTGTGCAGAAAGATACGGCTTTTAGATACAGTGAGGAAAAAAAGGCGCTATAACTTGCTGACGTTTTGACACATTATGCTCCTATACTAAAAGATTGACTGGAAAGTTATCAGTGTTCATTTCAGGGCGTGATTTTGCGCAATAAGCGCAAAAAGTTCTTCCGGGCGTCACATTGAACCGGTATATTGCTAATTTAAAGGGATTTTTTAGGGTTGCTAGGGTTAGTTAGTCTAAGGTATCTGAACCGACAAAACGTCAACATTTTCTTGTCCTCAAAAGCCATCTACAGTAAGATTAGGTCAAGTGATAGGCATATCTATTTTTCAATGTACCGGTTTTTATAACCGGATTGCCGCATTTGCGTCCGCCACGTCTTTTTGCAAATTCTTGGGTGAACCCGGAGGCATTCGTATGGTATAACATAACAACCGACTACTTCTCTAAGGTTTGAAATAACCCTTGTCCTCGTTTGTGGAGGTTTCTAAAAACCAAAAACTTCAATACGAGCCCGGCAGTGGCGGATCCAGACGCTCAGAGAAGGGGGGGGGGGGGGGGGGGTGGGGGCGGGCCTCATTTGCCAAAGGCGTTGCCATAGTTACCTTAAGCGACTCTCCCCAACTCGGAGTCACACATTCCCTTTCTGCATCGTAAATGACAGGGGAAATAGTTCGTCTGAATAGTAACAGCACACAATCCATAATGCGCATGATCAGATGAGGTGGCTTGGCCAGCTTTCGGACGGTCGAAATATCTGCCGCTTTAATTGTCTAATGAGTACAAAATACAAAATAACATGCAGCTTATTAAGCATTGGAGATCACTTGGACATAGTCAAAAGTTTGTGAATCAGGCTGGAATTTTGTATTGACCTTTCTCGCATTTCTGTGAACAGTCATTCTATCAGAGATTTAACCGTTGGATTTGTATGAACATGTTCATCAATAGAAAACCCTCAACATTGTGTCGCTGTGTGTGAGTTCACTGAACTGGAATGCGAGAGAGGTTCACTTTTTAAACAACAACAACCCTACTAAAAATTATGATAATAATGATAATGATAAGATAATGATGATGATAACGAAGATGATTATGACAATGATAATAATGATAATAACGATAATAGTAATAATAATCATAATAATCATAACTATAACAAAATTGTCAAATCTGATTGGCTATCAACTGCCCTGATTTCAGCCTTAATTGGACAGTACGCGCCATCACGCGCGCGCTTAAATGGCTTTTTTTTCACTGCTGGCAAAACAAAATTTCGAATTTTTTGTGTTTTGATTTAAAAAATAGCCTATTATATTACAAATTTTGTCAAAGTTATGATTAATTGGTAACAGAACTTCGTGTCGTCCAATTCGGTCTGTAATCATACTCGTGATTAAACAAATCGGACTCCCGCTACGCGGTCGTCCGATTTTGTTAAGCACTCGTATGATTACAGACCGAATTGGACTCCACTCAGTCCTGTTACCATTACTAATAATAATGAAGATGATGATGATGATGATGATGAAGATGATAAAACAATATTGGACAAAATTTGTAAAAACCTGAAGAGCTGCCTCTGCCTCCTCCAGAGCTGGTTTAGCAGCTAATAGCTTCTCCTGGGCAAATGCTTTGTCAGCCTAGAAATGTTCACATACCTTGTTAGTCATGGAGAAAATTCGTGGATATTTACCGTTAAGCTAAAACTGACCTCAATTTCGTCCACTATGGCTTGAGCTTTATCCTTAACTTTCTGTACAGATGCCTTAACTTTCTCGGCAGCTTGGGCACTGACCGTTACTTCCGCCAACACCTAAATAAAACAAAAATGTTTATTCTTCTGTACATGGTGCAAAGTACTTGGGCGTAGCCACACCACGAAATGTTTGGGTACTTACTGCTGCTGAAGGCAGCACGTTATAATCTAGTGTCTACTATTGACTGAGAACCCTAGACCATTATTAGACCATTGCCTTGTCATTCTCTCAGGCTTCAATACTGTGATTTTTAACCCTTTAAGTCCCAATAGTGTCCAAGATCAATTTTCTCCTTACAATTATCCATACACTGTAAAGTAAAGTTATGAGAATCAATAAAATGATCACTCAAGAGAAAATACTTTGATCTTTGAGCAAATTCTCTCAACTTAATCTATAAGGAAATGTATGGAGATCAGTTGGGAGAATTTGTATGTGGATACTGGGGCTTAAAGGGTTACAGAGCAAACTTGCACAAATTACATTCGCTTAATTTTACTTTTTCAAATGTTTTGGCGTAAACACAGAATGCGTAAGAGTCACTCCAACTTTATGTCACGGTCGGGGGAGTAAGGGATGACGCAGTGGTGAGAGCTCTACCCTCCCACCAATGTGGCCCGCGTTCAAATCCTGGTGTCGACGCCATTTGTGGGCTGAGTTTGCTGTTGGCTCTCTCCTTGCTCCGAGAGGTGTTTCACCAGGTTATCCTGTTCCCCCCTCTAATCAAAGACCAACCCCTCCAAATTCCAATTTGATTTGGATTGCATGGGCACAATTAAGCGAGTTCATATTTCGTGGGTGCAATTTACAATCAAGCTAGTTACTCGTTATGAGCGTTACCTTGTCAGCTTTCACAGAGGCAACAGCAAGTTCTTTTTCTTTTACCACAAGTTCCTTTGACAGTTCAGCCACTGATGCGCTGGCTTCCACCAGTTTATCCAGACCTGTATTCATTCGGTTGGCTAGCTCACCAATCTGCGACCTCTTCTCCGCGTAGATGGTTTTGTAGCCGTCAACAAACGACAGATATGACTTAGGAGTCACGTGGGTCTGACGGCGGAATCTGTAGGAAGTATTGCCGCATATATCAGAGGTTAGCCACTCTCTTAGGCAAGAGGAGCAGCTAGGTTAATAAGCCATTTGCATGATGACGTCTTTTTACTACTAAAACTATAATTCATCTCGTTTTTTCTTTCATTTAACAATTAGTCGCCTCAGGCGACGTGAATATCGGCGAATAGTCACCTCGACTTCGTCTCGGTGATTATTCGCCGGTATTCACGTCGCCTGAGGCGACTAATTGTTTTAGTATAATTACATGGATGATTATTCGAGAAAATAAAAGTATTGATCAATTTCCGACTCCGAAACATCAAAAAATCTGGCTGCCATTTTAAGAACTTCTAGCCTTCAATGTTATAATCACCGTGCGGTGATTATAGCGGGATAAAGCGAAGCTCCTAGCCAATCACAGCGCTCTATTTTTGATGGTCATCAATGTAGTTATACTAAATTTAAATAGTAGTGGTAGTGGTAGTGGTTGTGACAGTGTTAGTGAGGGTGGTGGTGGTAGTAGTAGTCCAATCCCTTCCTTTCTAGTTTCAACTCAAGCAAGATACTTGCCTTTCAAAGTACTCGACGCAAGCCTCGGCCACCCCATCATGAAAAGTGCCCATGGTGCGAACTACGCTGTTCTTGATACTTGCTGAACACGTGATATCAAACTTAGACAGAAAGTAATCTGCTACTGCAATCAGTGCATCCTTTGGCCAGCGGGTGAACCAGTCCATTGTACAACCGCTGATCAGTCCAGGGAACTTCAAAGAGCGGTTTCGGAATTTCTCTCCCACCTATTGTGCCAAACGAAATAGTTGCTATCATCTTTGGTGCTTAACTTGGCAGTGCGGATGCAAGATACAACATCTAGCATATAAGTGCGTATTCATCTAAAGATAGTACTTTTAAATTATCAGGTAATAAGCATAATACCCAAAAGGTTAAGCGCATCGAAGAGGCTGGAAACAGATGAATTCATACTTGTCTATATATACAGCAAAGAAATATCGCGCACGACAACTTAATATTCCCAACTATACTGGTCAATTTTTTCGCCGACCGTTTTTCTTGTCCGATACGTGAGCCTCCACTTAAGAGATCGGCGCAGCCAGCGTCGCTCTGTTAGAGGAGAGATCGCTCCGAAATCACCGTTCTTATTCGATTTGATTGGTTTATCGAACGGATACAAACGCGCGTGGCTTTTGGTTGGTTAAGCTTGCTTCATGCCCGAGAACTTTCTACAAATCAATCGATACTTCACTTTGACGTCATACTGCGACACGATTGGCCAATCGAACAATGCCTTTTCTAGATTAGGGTTTTCTTTGGCGGGAAAACGAAGAGTCCATGTTTTGATCTTTTCATCCATTGGCTGATAAAACAAATAACTAACACTTACCGAAACCATTTTTCAAGGTCATACGAAAATCGTTCTAATGAACGAACACTTACAGGCGAGAAACACAAAACAACGTGAAGGTTCTTCCTGGAGCGAGAGATGAAGTAGTTGTACAAATTATCGTTGGTCGGGGGTACCCTTGGTAGCTCCTTTTTCATTGGTCCAATCAAGCCTTGAGTTATTTCATCCAGTTCATCTCGGGCGAATAAGTTGGAGACCTAAAACACCAAGATAACATACAGTAAAAAGGTATTGGTGTTTCATAAGCGAATAAGTAGAGACACTTGCTATCCACTGTATGTTGTTAAAACGTCCAGAACATAAGTGTTGCCTAAGGGGGGGAGGGCGTTCCAATCTGAAACTTAGTCAGCAATTAGTGGAATTCACTCCTGAAGAGAAACTATAACTACCAGATGTAGCTTTAGTGTGGTAAAAATTTCACTTAATAATAGGCCATTTCCGAGTTCCAAAAAGTTTCACTTTCAAAACGAGGCTAAGTGCGAAACCTTTGTTGTGGAAATGAGTTTTAATTATGATGCAAATAAAACTCAGTTCCACAACAAAGGTTTCGCACTTAGCCTCGTTTTGAAAGTGAAACTTTTTGGAACTCGGAAATGGCCATCACGTTTGCTCAGCACCAGTTTGTTTAACACGGTTGGCCGGCTTACCTCCCCAGAAGAAAGCACGTTATTAAGGTATTCCAAGAAACTTTCATCTTTGATTTCATTGTCAGTGAAGATGAATGTGATGCCATTGCCCTCGTATCCAGCGACACGATACAAATACTTCAAGTCGTCCATCAAGTTGCTTACGTTGTAAGATCTAAAACGATAGCAATGGAATGCAAATAACTTTGATTTTCGTACGTAACTTTAGTCAGAATGAGGTTACAGTTTTCGGTCGAAATGTTATAACGACTACAGTATGATGTAATTTGAGAACTAAACCGTCATACAACAAAGGCGAAAAGAAAACAGAAACATAGTGAACTGAAACTAGCTTATGCTTGAGAGAATATGATAAAAAAAAAAAACAACGAATACCTAAATGCGAAAAGAATTTCCTGAATGAGCCCCACTGTAAGCTCCTTAAGGCTTAAGGTCATTTAGAGAGAGTAAAAACTATAAGAGACCCTAAAATTCAATGTTTCCACCGTACGGGAACTTGACCTCATACTCCGGAAAAATTAAGGCTAGGCCCTATGGTAGAACAATTATGCCTTAAAAAATACAAATACATAGAAAACCAAACGGTGTATCTTAAAGGGGCACTTTCAACTAGTGTGCATTGCGTTCGTGCACTTCACCGAAATCACTTGCTGTAATACAGAAATTACGAACGTTTTGATTGTGTTTGAAAATCGGATTGTATCTTCGCAACCTAAGCCAATAACAGGCTGCGATACCCTTCTTAAAAGAAACATAGATACAATCCTGTTGTCACACAGAAATCACGTTCGTAATACTTATTTCTGTATTGCAGCCGATGATTTTGCTAAAGTGGACGACCGCAATGCATACTGGTTGAAGATGCCTCTTTAATTAAGGTCCCTTATACTCTGTGAATCATACATGATACACTACCTTGTGAGGGTGATTTGGAAAATCTTGTATCCGGCGATAAAAGAAGCCAATCTTGTAAGAGACTGCTTGCCTGAACCACCCACTCCGACAAGGAGAGCGTTACCGCAAGGTGTGCGGATAATACGAGATATCTGAATTTAAAAGAATAATGATGAAATTTTTGTTATGACAATGTATCGTAATTGTTGTGTCTAATGAACAAGGACGCTTGCCTTCACCAAATGAACCATAGCGTCCTTGAAAAACACGAGGTCCAAGTGTCCTCCCCTGACGGTGTCATTGTACATTGACATGTATTGACCCAGCTTCTCGTTCAGAAAATCCAATGTTGGCACCTGTCACAGAAAAGAGTTTGGAAAATACTGAATAAATACCAGGGCCCAGTTGTTCGAACGCCGGTTAGGGCTAACCCCTGGTTAAATTTTAACCCGGGTTTCTTTTTCTTTTTATCAAAAGCACTCTCTCGGATAATTTTCTCTTTTCTTTGTAGAGTATCCAATCACCAAATTGTAGACAAAGAGACTTAAACTGAATTTGCTTTTTAAGCTCTCATATCCACGTTCAAATTTCGCACAAACCCTGGGTTACCTTAACCCAGCTTCGAACAACCCAGCCCAGAATATTTAAGTCAAGAAATTCGAGCACAAAAAATTGATGAATTTAACATCATTAGTTGTTTACCATCTCGTAGATTTTGGGAGCATCTAAATCTGCATCTTCGGGTTCTTCTCCTGTTGGTTCCGGAGCGTCTCTGAAACACGGAAAAACGATCAACGCATTCATAAGCACATTAATTAACAGATACACATCTTAGTCAATCATCCATTCAAACTCTTTTGAAGGACAGTATGGTTTCTTTTATTAGCTATTACGACGTTAAATTTTAATGTATGTCTGTAGCTGTAAACTTAAATTTTCGTCCCGTTCTGCCTAGACTAGATCCCAGGCTATCCTCACCAAGAACAACAACAACCTTTTTTACATCCATTTAGAGAAAAAAATGTTACATTTTGTGATAGCTAATGGTAAGACGAAAAAAAAGGTAACATTGTAATTACTATGGATATCTATTTTTGTATGCGCGGGAAACCGGGAAACGATTTCTCTTGTGAAGTCTAAAACCTAAAAGCAAGCAGGTGAATCAACAAATCCATTGAACGGTTACAGTAAGCTCTATTGTGCTGTTGGATAGGGAAGTAAAGATTCTATATGGCTAAGGAAACTATCCATAATGAACACGAGGAATCTACGCAGCCAATTTTAAAACAAACTAGTTTTTGGATAACCTAGAGGTCATCGAGCGCGCGTATGGAAATAAAAACCGCTGAGGATTTGTAAGCGCAACGGCATTCTAATATGCGAGTCACATCAGCTACTCCATATTCTCCACTCAAACAAATATTGAAACAATTTTTTTAAAATTTGCCTCTTTCAGCGAGTCTTCTTAGTCTACTTCAGCGTTGTCCTCAAGCCAGTTCGCTATGTGGGTGAGCGGAGGGCCGAAGGGGGCTTGGGAACCAAACAACAAAATCTCCCATCAAGCTTTGCGGGCGACATCACATCAGACCTCGCCAAGGAAGACTGGAACCAGGCTGAGTCTGCTTTTCTGCGTATCCTAACTTTTATGGATCTTCACAAGGGCATGCGCGTGGAATTTTTAATTTTGGCGCCAAAGTGCATAAAGGCAATCACCTGAGAAAGTCCACAAAGTAGGGCTCATCCAACAGCTGGTTCACCGCGTCATCTTCCATATGATCTTGGATCACTCTGGTCAATGTCTTTTCAAACCACTTGCGGTCGGCTTCATTGGTAAAGCGGTCGGCAATCACTCGGGTGCACTCGTGTTTCCAAAGTGCCAATGCAAGCTTCTTCGTGTCAACTTCTTCTCCGGCCACGTTCAGCATGCCTTCCCAGATACGGGAAAGATCACGCAAATTAAAGATATAATGAAATTTAGCAGGCGTAGGCAACATCTTCACCTACAATAACCAAAAAGTTAAGGTATGTGAGTGAGACTAAATTTAGCCAGTACCAGTAGCCATTTTCCCCCCAATAGATACGCGACAAGCTAGCTTGTTAGCTTTGACAAAAAAGACTAAAACCTTGCTTCCTGTACACTCTTTTTTTCTGTAACATAAACCCGACTTTTGATACTAAACACAATCAGGCATCGCACCCTGTGACATCCATAGGGATTTTTTTAAAAAAAAAATAATAAGGAAAAATAAAGAGCTATATCCTAATAGCAGCGATTACATACCTTGGTGTGCTGCCAGAGGATCCTTGTACAGGTCACAAGCTCAGCCATAGTGCTACAAACTTCATCCGAAAATCGCGACGAACAGAAGTAGCCAGTACCAATAACACCTTGGTTGGTGCAGGACAAAAAGCAAAAGAACAAAAGGAGTTATTATCGCACAGGTTTGGAGAGACGAACAAGAATCTCGTGAATCGTGGTTCCTGAATGGCGCTGCTGGCGCTTCTACTTCTACTTACATACTTCTTAACGTTTTCGCATCGAAGAGATAATTAACAATTATTCCTCGAGCCCGAATGGGCTCTGAGTCAATAGCCCATGAGGCCAAAGGCCGAATGGGCTATTGACTCAGAGGCCATGAGGGCGAGAGGAATAATTGTTTTAGCAAAATCCAACTAGTTGGTCAAAAATATGGAGAATAAAATTTTTTTAGCTAGTTAAAGCTAGACTTTAATCCTTTTTTGCCGCCAAAAGCCCGCGCTTGTCGCTACTAGTGGGCTATAACATATAGCCTAGTAGTGGCTCAACCAATCAGAACGGAGCATTGATGATAGACCACTAGTTGGATTTTACTAATAAGAAATATAAGAGAAACCTAAAAACTATAGCTAAGAACTTTTTGCTCTAATCGTAGAGGGGATTAGGTTCCAATCCTTTATAGTTCTCGGAAAGAAGCTAAAGAGCTAATAGTCATGACGAGCGTTAGGTTGAATGTGCGGCGGCTGGAAATAATGTCTGATGTCATGTGGCACTGGTAAAGCGATTGCTATGTTGAGTACTTGGTAAAATGTTCGAAGCCGATGAATTTTCCTTTTTTATTTCAAAGGTACTGAGGACAGTGAATGCTTCGACAAGAACTATCTCTTACAAAAGTATTTAATGGTCATCAAGAAAATACTTCTTTGAGTTTGAGCCTATCATCCATCTTTCTTCTACTCACTATTGGAAGTAAAATAACGTGCAGCATATTTAACAGGGTAAAAGATATAGCTATAAATAAAACAAAAAAAGATATAATTGACGATGAAAAATGGGCGAGTAAACAGGATAAAAATTGATCTCAGGTAAAAAGAGTGCACGGTGTAACATGTTTTTGAAACTGAATTTAAGCTTTCGGCGTTGAGTCTGAAACCTTTAAGAAAATTTAAGAATGGACACCGAAAGCTCCAATGTTTTTCGAAAAGGGAACAACTTAGAAGAAACTAATCACCTATGATTAGATTGGAGTAAATCTGGTAACTTACCGAAGATTTTATCTATAGAGGCATTTGAAGGCAAGGTACAGTTAAAGATAGAAAACTGTCGTTTCAATCGTTCAGGAATATCATTTCGTCCTCCTCCTGGATGAATCATTGCCGCGATAAACTGAATGTCGACAATGTGCGTGAACTCGCCAGGTTTCTCCAGATTGTAAAAACCTTGTTGTTCCATGACTTGACGAACAATTTCATTGGTTATCTACGTAACAATGCAAGGTACACTGCGTTAGAGTTTCCAGCAGAGGAGAAGGTATGCTAGCAGGGCCGTCAGCCCCCAACCTCTTCAAATATTGAGAACTGATAAGGAAGGGATGATAAATGACGTCATCTTGCACAGCACATTACGAATTTGTGCAAACCACCAATCATAACCAGGTGATCTGTGACGTCATTGCGGGGGCCTGGGGAAAGAAATTTTAATGCCGTATCCCATAAACCAAAGCTGACGGGAACAGATTGAATTGAATTGAATTGGTGCGCGCGTTGGTTTATGGGATACGGCATTAAAATTTCTTTCCCCAGGCCCCCGCAATGACGTCACAGATCACCTGGAACTAACCTGGTCACCCCATTCATTGATTATGGGCATGTTGATGTCATCAATGAAGCAGGTCATTTTCCGGCCAGCGGGAGGGCCGTACGTTGTACCAACTCGTTTGTCCACGTAGCTCTCAATGGTCCGCTAGTAAGGAGATTTTGCAGCGTTAAAGATTTTCAATTCAATCAGAAAATGTGGGGCAACATACTCTGATCACTAGGCAGTGTCATTTCTTTGGACACGGCTACTTCTTCAATGAAGTTGTTTCCCAAAATAAGTACAGTGAAACCCCGTCTTACGGCCTCCTCGTTATTACGGCCACTTTTTTTGGCTGCCTGGCAAAAACCGCCATACATTTTCTAGTAAAAAAACATCGTTAATACCGCCAATTTTTTCGCCCAGTAGTGACCGTATTAATGGGGTTCCCCTACTATACAGTCGTTAAAGTCCCTATTTGCTCGTCGTGGACATTGTGGCATCTTATAAACACCTTGCCATTACATCCGTTTGGCGAAATACAAGCGTAAGTTTGCCTTCGTGCTTCAAGTAGCCTTCTTCAATATGGCCTAGACCTGACCAGGGCCCGATTACATAAGCAAATTAACGTAAAGTGGCAACCCTTTGTTCCAGAGGACTTTCTGCAGTGTGGAAAGGATACGTCGACCGAAGTAACGAACATAGGAGACACAAAGAGAGTACAAGTGATAATTAGAAACATGGAAAACAGTTGCAGAATATTCTCTCGTAATCTTAAGTTGCTCTATGCAACCGGGCCCTGGGGTCGGTAGGAAACTTAAGCAAAAACGTTTTTGAGCGACGCAAATCAACCGGAAGTGAGGCCTTCTCTCTTTGCTGCCCAATGATGCAAAAAGTCCACTTCCGGTTGACATCAGTCGCTCAAAAACGTTATTGCTTAAGCTCTCCATTGACTTGCGCGAGTAGGACTAACTTACCTGGAATAGCATGGGAGTGGTTGCCGAGGAGAAGTTCACACTCTTACTCACGTGCACCTCGGGATTGTACTTTGCCAGGTAGCCTTTGATCATCACAGTTTTCGCTGTACCTTGTTCGCCAATAAGCAGCACCGCCTACAAACAAAGATCAGGGCTCCTGAACTTAAACCTTCTACCCTATTTACCGAAATTTACAGAATCCAGGTGGTTCGCAACAGTTTTGGCTTTTAAATCTAATGAAAAATTGAAGAAACAATATCACTTGATTTTATCAGTTGTTGCTATGAACAGAAATCAAAACATGGCAACCATAGCAACAGCAAAGCCCGTTATCACTCCCTTAAATTTAGCTCAAAACGTAACACTTTCAACTGGAAGTCGCTGGAAAAAAAAATTGGAAAAAATTTTTAGTTTACATCTGGAAGTGTTTATCTACAATAGCCTCGTTTAGTTGCTCTTTTACCGAGTTTGAAAATGCTGATCATACTAAATTTTCTTTTTGCGCATGTGCGCATTATACAGCATACCTTATGCTGCTTGGCAATAGTCTCCATAAGGAAACTTGTTCGGACGTTGTCGACATTTGGTACTAGGATAGAGGAATATTCAGGTTTGGAATCCGATGGATAGATGTACTCCTGCACTCGGTTCCTCCAATGCTCCCAGTTGCCTGGTAACACAAGCATATCAGTGGTGTTAAACTTCGCACCCTCCTTAAAAACCGCATAAGATTATTCATTGCACAGTCATTCGTCAGGCCCACTTTAGAAACGGTAAGAAAACTGGAGCCAAAATGCGTCCTGTGATTCTTTCTGGGATAGTCGGTCAGCTATTGGCCAATTTTTTCCTGTCCCTAAGAACAGTCCATTATATTCATTTGACGGTAAAGAAAGACAACATTTCATTGTAAGAAATTGAAATTGAAAGACTTATCTTAAGAAATTGAAAGACTTATTTTAAGACACTAAGTTACTGAATATACCTAACTTAATTAAGGTTGCTTTGGCAATGCGTCATTTGCATTTGGGCTTTGCGAATTTGACTCACTGCAATCACTTGAGACTGGTTAGCTTCAGTGACCGCCAAACAATAGATTGCCCAATACCCAAAGCAACCTTTATTGAATCAGGCACATTCAGTAAATTTTTTAGGTAAGTACGGTGCGAAAATCCGTGTAAGATCCGCAAAACCTTTATAACGCGCACTTACCGCAGTCATCTACAACAAACTCAAAGATGGTGTCATGGCTGCCTTCATCTATGTCAGGTAAAGGTAGCTTGCCGTGTTTGACAAGGAACTCTTCCATCTTAGCGCGATCTTCAAGTTCAAGGAGGGCACCCACTCCCCACATGAGAGCAAATACAAACAGACGGCTCAAATGGTTGGCACTCAGAATGCCGTGCTCTTCTTTACTTGGAATAAGACCTTCAAGAAGGTCAAGGCACTGGTGTTAAAGAGAGAGAAAAGAACGTTAGAATAGGTGGAAGAGTGGTTGAATATTAAAACGTATATTACGTATTTAACGTGTATAAAGTGTATTATATATATAACTGGGTAACTGTTTTCCGTTATGAACAGAAGAAAATTTGAGGCCTTGAACGAAAAAAAAAGAAAGAATTTAAAACAGTTGTTTTCCCAAATAAATCCTTCTAGTTTTCGGCGGTCGTTGCAATCGCTAATTTGGAAATATATATATACGGCTGAAAATTTACAAGTTAGTGACAGATAACGTTAACAGCCGAACATCAAGATTGTCCATTTTCTACCGTATTTCTAACTATAAAAACTTCTTTCCAGAATATCTCGATAACGCTCTTACAGATTTCGCTTAAACTTCACTAGCATCAAGGCGGCTATTGGAGGAAAAAGCTCCAGTAAACGATTTTGGAAGAACAGTTCCCAGTGCCGAGAAATACTGCTACAAGTAAAATAGGTCATGGCGTCATTTCGTTGCTATGACAACTCCGATGTCATTGCAACCCTGGTCATATCAAATTTTCATCTTTATCTAATACAACTGAGGTGTCAACTTTCCAACTCTTTGCTTATGGCGACGTAGTTTATTCTCAAACTTGGGCGGTATTGACCCTGAAAAACTGTACCGAACCACCTTAATATGTTGTTTTAGTTGCTGCTAAAAATATGAATCCAAAATGAATTCATTTTCCTTTTTACAGAGTTAATCACTCGATCGACCATTTCAAAATGCCTATTGAAGTGCACACACCTGTGTGATGACATTACACTCCAACACTACCATCTTTGGATTCAGGTTCTGCTTGACGTAAGTGTAAACCTCATCAAACACGCACTCGAACAGCTCCTCCAGTACATC
Organism: Porites divaricata; assembly: GCA_038088405.1. Lineage (NCBI taxonomy): Eukaryota > Metazoa > Cnidaria > Anthozoa > Scleractinia > Poritidae > Porites > Porites divaricata. The sequence continues at coordinate 4,291,251 of JBBMOI010000017.1, forward strand.
GTGCTCCTGCGGTGCTCTCTTGTTCAGCCACGCCTAACAGCACATCAAAAGGGATCGGTAAAAATTGAAAATTGGTCGCACTATTTAGAAACGAAACCGAAGATTTACAAAACAAGGAAAAGTTGAGTGTCATGGTACATGAGACTTTCCAAGCCTCAAACGTTGGGTAGCCCTATCCACCGGATAAATCATTCCCCAGGGGATGAGTATTAGGGAAGCCAATTGAGTTATCCAGCGGGTAGAGATTTTTCAGTACATAGCACAATGCACCTTTTAAATAACTAGGGCCAAAAGGTTTCTGAGAAAAAAGTCTAAGACGTATACAGCGTAGGGATACAGTATCCATGAATACAGGAAGTTCATTCTTGGAGAGATTCATGTTCGTTCACAGATTCATGTCTGATCACGGAATATTGGTTATCCCTTATTGCCGCTTATTTTTAATCTGGCCCCGGTTGGATAGAACTATCCACCGAATAAATCATTATCAAGCGGATAAGTGTAAGGAAATCAATTGCACTATCCACTGGATAGAAATTTATCCTGTGGATAGTGCTATCCACCTTTTGAACTGCGCTATGCCAGGACCTGGTAGTTAACACTATCCACATTTCAAATTCATTTTTTAATACTGTAGTTTCTTAAGTTCTTTTAGACTTAAATGGACATCGTTACCTTGACTATAGGTCTCCAGTCCATCACAGATGAGCTCATATACACCATTCCATTGCGCGATACTGTGGCCGGAGAAGCGTTATCGATGTTGTGTGGTTCAAATACAACCTTACACTGAGGAGACATGGGAATGCGATCACCGTTGGCTAGCGTGAGGGTCTTGTTGTCGTCAAGTACACTGTTCAGGTTCTCAATCCATATGGCATCCACGGGGCCATCCAGAACGATCCAGATGTGCTCTCCTACAACATTGGACAGGGAAAAATAATATACACAAGCCCATAGGCGGAATTTGGTTTGCGAGGTGCGCATACGCACGATGGGCTCGCATATACGGAACCAAAAGCGAGAGATACTTGGAGGGTCTGGAAGGTATGTTCCAAGTTTTTTAAAAATAAATTGTTCAAGAATATTGTCTTCGTGTGCTTTGACTGATTTCGATTTGTATGAGACTAAAGACTCAATGCGTTTCATTAGAAAGACTAGAAGTGTGTGTGTGTGAGTGTGTGTGTGTTCTGCCCATAGGCAGATCCTTTATTATAGTTCTCGATCTAAGGCGCGCCTCTTGACCGCTACGTAAGGACCACCACCCTTCACTCTATCCGGCATTTCCACTCGAGGTCTACCAGGTGGCCTCTTTCCTATTATTCTCCCCTCAATGACGAACGCGACAAGATAAGCCAAGCCAAGCCACACTCTCCGTCTTCTGTCGACAACAGATATGATGGCCCGCTCCTCACCGACACGTCTCAATACCTCTTCGTTACACCGAGAAGTGTATTAGACTATAATTTTGATTTCGTCGTGAGCTCGAAAATTATGGCCCTAAAGACGCATTTTTACTGGGTTAGCCTCCATCTGGACTGAATATATCCACAAATTCCAGCGAAAAATAAAACTTTAACATTTCTGTCCATTGTTTCATTTTCAAATTTCAGGCATCTCTCTGCCAGTATTCGTGAATATTTTACTCGAGGTCGAGGCTAAACCGGTATCAATGTGTCATCAGAGTTTGTATTCGGCGGTAATTTGAGGGAGTATTAAGTAGCTAAGTGGGTAGCAACCTTTCTTTGCCTTGAGTGTCTTTCTCCAAAGTGTAGAGAAGATACCGTCTGTCCAGTCATTTGTGGCCACGTCAAGGCGACCAAACATCTGAGGCGCAGTAATGGCTTTAGGATTCATGCGCATCTCCCGATGGGGAGCACCGCAGTCCCCCATGGCTTTCATTAGAATGTTAATACACATTGTCTTGCCGGCTCCACTGGGACCCAAAGTCATCATACCATGGCGAACACGCTGAGTCTCGTACAGCTGGAGGAAAATAGATAAATTGGGAATGCGCTTTATTTGAGTGTCAATGTATTTAGCGCGAAAGTACCAATTGTGGACACTATATTTTACGTCTCCAACTGAAGACGGGACCGCCATTTTACGTGGTCATCCGAGCCACACGAAGGTGTAGCCGCTTGCACTGCAAAGGGAGTGACTTCACTTCTCAGTTATTTTAAGACCCTGAGTATTGGTCCGCCCCGGGAATCGAACCCGCGACCTCCCGCTCTGCAGTCGACACGCTCTACCGACTGAACTAACACTGCCGCGGTTACTGAACAAAAACTGGTAAACAAAATTTTCAATTTTAGAAAAATAAAACTGCTGTAAACAGAAACGTTAGAAATTGATACGATCACAGGTCAAAAGAGAGGCATGTTTAAGGGTAGTCTTGACCTGTTAAGAGACGTAGGTACGATTTTCAAATGTCGTTTGCCTTATTTGGGTAATCATTTGTCACTAAAATCACATTCTCCTAGTCGTCTTGCTTTTTACCTGCTTTTTAACAACAGGGGAAGATGAAGACTCCAAGGGGTTCTTCCCGAGAGTTGAAATATTTAAGTCGCACTTGCGACTTGAATATGATTCTATCTCGTCGTCACTGCACAGGAATCCCATGAGATGACTAGGCGCATTTTGCGCATGCGCATAATCAGTGCTTTTGGCGCTCGAAATCAGAGTAAAATAACACTTCTTTTTTTTCTTGATTACTTTGCAGAATCGATACTATATCCTGTGGGAAACGAAAGAGATGAGAAAGCAGAGAAACGCGCAGCCTGTAACAGGAAAGGGCGTATACTCTAAAAAGGATACACTAATATCCCCCTCCTGGTCGTACTTAAACTTGATTTTGAGTTAGGCTCAAACCAAGAAAAAATAAATAACGCCTTTTTTCCTACTCCTCACATAATAGATCCTAAGAGAAGAGAAAATAAAGGGAAAGCGGAGAATTACAGAGTCTTAAAGGGTTGTACAAACAGTTTACTAACTTGGATGAGCTTAAGAATCCAGGGAGGGTGAAAAATGAGTCCTGCTTCTTCCACGTGTTTCTGGATCATGGACTCTAGCTCAGGATAACCCGCCTTGTCAAGAACAATTCCCGGGAATAAATCATTGATCAAGCTTAGAAAAAGCGGTTCATCTTCATCGACCTAAAAAAATGAAGACAACAATGAGGTCAGCCATGAAAAATAATGCGAAATTGATATTTCGTGCCAAAAACAAGGGCATTTCTTGTACCAAAGGATTCTTTTGCTTCACTTGTTACAAATTTGAAAAGCAGAAAAAATGTTTGTATACGGTTAAGTCTCCCACATTTACCTTGTGTCATGTAACAACCTGAAACTAATTAGGCAGATTTAGCAAAGACAACCTGACGGCAGTGACGACAGCGCGCGCAAATCAAATCACCGGCTTGACCAATGACAAAACGGCAATTTGGGCGCCAGAAGGGGTGTTCAGTCCTTTCTGCGCGCTTTCCGGTCGTCAACGGACCTTCCTGTTATGTTGCTAAGTCTTTCTATTTGCTATTGTGGTGCTGTTTTCATCCTAGTTTTAGCAGATTCATACCAGTTTGGAGAGGTTCATGTCTCTTAGCACTCTCATTACAGTGGTACTCTCGCTGTCTTGTGGGTTGGCTCGTTTGGCGGCTCCCAGCGTACGCAAAACTGACAAGATGTTCCTCAAACCAAAGTCATAATGAACCTAGAGAAAATCAAAATTAACTGAGTTAAGGAGAAAAGGTTGGGTATGCGGCGAGGGAAGACTTCGTTGTCTACGTGGGATAAAGGTGGGCTGAACGGCGAAGGACTACTTCGTTATCTACCTGGGTGAAGGTGGGGTGTATGGCGAGGGAGGACTTCGTTGCCTACTTAGGCTGAAGGTTGGGTGTTACCGTGTATAGCAAGGGATGTTTTCGTTTACTACCTGCTGAGATTAAGCTGGGGTGTACGGCTAGACGACTTCGTTGTCTACCTGGGGTGAAGGGTTTTTGGGAGTTCAGATATTTTACCTGTTTGCTGAGCTGTTCCTCACAAAGCTTGTACAGTGTAAAGAACTTTTGAGCCAGAATAACATTCTCGATAAAACCACAGCTAGCGAGTTTGACACGCATAATGATCTGTGAAAAAATACGATTCAATGAACAAGTGTGGCTATTATGCACTACACTGGAAAGGAAATGACAAATTATCTTTTCCAGGACATTACGTAAAGTGGAAACGTTATAAAGCATCGAAAGAAAATTAACACAGACGCTGACCATCAAAAATAGAAAGTTTTCAAGCAGCTCACACCTGTCTGTCAGGAACCATCATGGCCACTGTGCGAAACTGAACTTTGAGATTCTCCGGCAATTCCTGGCGACCAGCATATCCTGGATTCTACATCAACAGATAAGTAATACACAGAAGTAAACGTTAAGTACAAGTTCCTTGTAATCCGGTTGGTTAACACACCAGAGTGGCTGTCTCTTTTTTTCTTTAAACCGGGAGTTTTGGCATAATGGGCGTGAGCAAGTTGCGTAAATTTCAGAGCAGGGGTTCGGCTCACATCAAAAACTTGGTGCAGCATATCTTATCCAGAGATTATGTCAAAAAACGTTTTTTTTTTTTTCTTAACAACTGGGCAATTCATAAGAAAACGACAAAGCAGTACAACAATTTTCAGCTCAACTGGTGTTGTACATCTAAATCTAGCAATTACGACACCATAGTTTTCCATGAAAATCACTCACCATGGTAAGAAATATACCAAACTCCGGGTTGAGATCAACCACGTCACCATCCGTGAAAACAAACTGTTTCTTTCTGTCCTTTTTTGCTGTTAACACGATGTAGATTTGTTGAGCAGCAACTGATAACACAGGCAACTCGATACGATTAAACTCATCAAAACATCCCCAGCTTCCAGACTGCGCCAAGCCTGTCAGAGAATAGGAGATTCAGAGGGCCAAATCAAATTGCTATAAACACTACAGTATACAAATCTATTTGTCTAACAAAAGCGCTACTTGTACAACTTCTGGTCGTTATTGTACTGTAATTGTATTGTAATTTGTTTATTCAAGAGGCACTTTGGAGTTCTTACGATCGAATTGGAATTTGGAAGTGTTGGTTGTTGAGGAGAAAGGAAAACCGGAGTCCCGGACAAAAACCTCTCGCAGCAAGGGAGAAAACTAACGGCAAACTCAACTCAAATGCAGCGTCGACACCCTCGCTCCCCAAAAACAGAACACGCCAAAAGAGAAAAAGGTATGACGATGTCTTTCTTGGGAAAAGAAATGTTATTGCTGTGACAGATTGTACCTTTGTAAATTCGACCAAGTCCCCTGAAGTCCATCTGATCAGAGCAATTAAAAACAACCACGTATTTTCCAAGAGCCTTTCCCATGTCTTTAGTTGTTTCTAGGATAGCAAAAAGAACAAATCATAAGCAGGAGTAGATACTTGCTTTAAAATCCTGCGTTGAGTAGGAACATGTTTTCGTTGCCTAAGAACCTCATCACCCTAACTCCTAACAGGATCAAAAAGCCCGTATTTCGTTTCGAAAAAATGGCGCGAAACAGAGGCAAAAGAGAGATTCAGAGTTACGTTTATGGCAAACGGCAAACGTGAATTTCTATCTGCTGAACAAGTTTTCCCTTAATTTGTTCTTTACTGTTCATTACTTCTACCCCAAAATTAGTAACTTCACGTTAGTTTTGTCTTTAACAATTGTTTTGGACTGTTTTATCCACTTATTTGCTATTTTAAGAAATTCTCAACTTGAATCTGACGTTTGCCGTTTGCCGCAAACGTCACTTTAAATCTCTCTAATGCCATTGAGTTTTCATTCAGATGTTTACACCACAGGCTTTTGTCCGAGGACTTACAAGTCAGAACTGCTGCATTACTCTGTTAATAAATGGGTTACCGTCCGACCACTTTAGCCCCAAAACCGTTTCTTCCATAGAGTCTGTGTTTACTATGCTGTTGTAAGTTTTTTATAGTAAATGTGCTATCCTGACAAAAGCAAGAGAACAAGAGATAAGGATTTAATGGACGGAGGGAGGGGAGGGCAAGATAAGGCTCCCTTTATTGTTTAAGGAGAGCTCCTCTTTGACCCACCTGTCTTTCCAGTACCAGCAGGTCCAGCGGGTGCTCCCCCCATTGACATGCCCAGTGCCTGAGCTAGAGTTATGTAACATCTGTCCGTGAGGGGAGTGATGACGAGTCTGTCTGTGCAGCCCAGAAATTCGTTCTGGTAACTAAAGTTCACGTCCGTGATCGAAATGATGCAGTCATCGATGTCTTCTTTAAAGTAGAAGCGAGACTGCTTTAGCCACTCAAAGTCTGTAACTGAGCGGATGTGCATCTTGACCTGTACGTCAAAAGGAAAGACAAATTTAAAAACATATTGATTTTTTTCTTAAGAAAATCAGAAATTCATTTGTTAGGTTATGAGCTTCTTTTCTTCTTCCCTAGCTGAGGGTGAAATTATTTTAAATAGTAGATTGTTGCAGGCGACAAGAGGAGCACGCAATCCTAATCCCCAGGTTGTTATTACGCATGCGTCGCGTATATGTAACCAGCATTCGTTTAGACTTCCACTAAGAATGAATGGAATGAACAGAACGCAATTTGATCTCGCGCATTTGCACCTTCAATCACTCGTAATCTGATCACGCGTGTTTCGACCATCTGTCACGTAAAACTTGCGCAAAGCATAGCAATGGAGCAAAAGCGTTTTGACCTTCGATCGTTGTCGCCCGCACTCCGTAACCTTTGGTTACTACTAGTTTTAAATTTAAAATTTCTTATCTGAGAAGGCAATAACAGAAGGAGATGGCAGTTTTCCTTGTTGAAATTTGCCATTTCAAAGTTCAAAAAACTCCCACTTTCAAAACGAGGCTTTGTTGTGAAATGAGTTTTACTTGCATGAGGATAAAAAAATCATTTTCTATCAATGGCTTCGCACTTACCCTCACTTTGAACAGAAGCTTGAGGCAACAGGCCATTTCCGAGTTCCAAAAAATCTCACTTTCAAAACGAGGCTAAGTGCGAAACCTTTGTTGTGAAAATGAGTTTTATTTGCATAATAATTGAAACTCATTTTCTTATAAATGGCTTCGCACTTAGCCTCGTTTTGAAAGTGAGATTTTTTGGAACTCGGAAATGGCCTACTCGAATTTGGCATATCATTTGAATATGCAAATTGAAAACTGTCACTACAGGATTGTATCCCGAAATGCGAGGGTGTAACTGACACGGTCACAACAGAAACATTTTACATTAACTAAAACAGATGACTTAGACTTTTAAGACAACACCTGAGTTTAGTCAACATTCTTGCGCATATGGGTTAGATATGATGGCTAATGAAGAGGATGACATCGAACCAGTTAATTCTCATTTTAACTTACGAGGTCATCGAAAATATCTCTCTGATGTACATGAATAGTGACAAAGGTCTCAAATTTGGTTCTCTCCATCTTGGTTAGTTCTTGTGTGGTGACTTCAATCAGTGAGTTTAAGAGATTAAGAAACTTCTGGTTAGTGGCCGCCATGACCTTCTTGTCAGACCGTGCGTTCTTTAGCGCTTCTTCTGCGTCTCTGGTCCATATCATCTGAATGCCTAGCAATCCAACCTGATAATGGATGGAGAGAAATTACAATACCATACTTTGCTAGTATGTTTTCAAAACCAACAACAAAAAAATGAGATAGAAGGCGGAACTTAGTTAATTTTGCTTAGATTTTGTAAAGCTATGGCGAAACGTATTACGGACCGAAGATGTCAAACTTCATACAATCTATACCTCTTCATGACAACAGGGACACCACTTTGTAAAGCGGACACTTGACTTTGCCCCTTTGGTGTCCGTATTTAGTTGGTGTGACTGTCATACAAACACCGCTCTTGCTGCGTATAAAGTAGCATCTAAGATTCTCGGGAAAATAACGGCAAGAAAACTCTACTAAAATTTCTAAAAGGCTTAAGTCGCCGCAGAAAGACCTTTATAGCAACTCTTAAAATGCATTTGCAAAGCTTCAGAAACAACGTAGATAGCCTTGAACAGGTTGGTTTCAGTATTTGGGAGGAATGCCCTGGAAAAAGGTGGGCAGTGAACTAACCTGTGAGGGGAACTGGCCCAGGAAGTTCATAAGATTGAAGCCCCCATCGTTAATTGCAAGATAAGCATCCCTGATGACAGCGTGTAGTGAGTTCATAGCTTGATTAAGCAAATCTCCTAACCACACCTCTACATTTCCTTTAGCCATGACACGGGTCTCAAGCTGTCGACAAAAACGTACTGCGCTTGTAAACAACGTCAGTACCAGGTGATCTGTGACGTTATTGCGGGGGCCTGGGGAAAGAAATCTTAATGCCGTATCCCATAAACCAACGCGCGCACCAATTCAATTCAATTCAATCTGTTCCCGTCAGCTTTGGTTTATGGGATACGGCGTTAAGATTTCTTTCCCCAGGCCCCCGCAGTGACGTCACAGATCACCTGGTACTAAACGAGGCGTTCCTGTAAAGCTTGGGAAGGAGTTCTAGCCCCTTCAAATAAGCAGAGTTTAAGCAGATGTATCCATTCTATTCAGACACCGCGGGAATACGTTTTTGAAGGCGCGATACAGTATTTTGCTGGTCAGCGTCATCGCCTTTTAAAATTAAAAACACAGGCAACTTTGAATTGGTTTTCAACGCGAGCCCGGTAGGCGATAAAAAACCCCAAAACTTAGAGCGAAAACTGAAAACTTAGCTCCTGAACTTCGCCTATCGTTTCTATTATTCGTATTCCATATTTTATCTTGTGCACGGGTTAACCTGAGGTTGCACAGCATGTGAATTTTTTGAAAGTTTCGCGGCGCGATAGTCTTCGTGAAACGTTGATCGATGTTGTGCCGATGTTGTGTGCAAAGGCCAAAAACAGGCACCTTTCCGAGGGCTGTAGCGGTCCCCTAAGACACACCAATCTTCAAGTATCAAGAGCTGGTGAGCTGGAGCCGTTTGAAGTGGTATACCAGCGACACATTGATTCGATACGAAGACAAGACGACCGCAGGTGTTCCTGCCCTTCAACTTGTTGACACACTGCGAAGTTGCACGTTCGTACCATCCCATGCAAGCTATTTCAAACTTTATATGAAGCTGGTACTTTGCTGCAGAATTGAAGCGCCAAAGATGTTAAACAACTGGCCCAAATGAGGAAAAAGCCGAAAAGATTGTGACAAAAAAGCGTAAACAAGATCACACTGTCACGGAGGTGGGTTTTCCTGACCACAGTTACGGTCATTTCGTTCTATGGTCAGATCGTTCCAATCAATAGGAAGATCATTCCACAAAAAAGTCAGTTCCACATGTGTTATATCTATTTTCTAAATGTGTAAATGTGATCTGATTTGTTTGATGCTGTACTGAGTGAAGGAAATCTGTCATGAAACCCTAATTCTGGTTTATGTATAAAGGATAAGTACCGTAAATCCTCTATTAAGCCCCCCGGGGGGCTTATTTATTTCAAGCCCATTTGAGGGGGGGCTTAATAGAGACGGGGGGCTTATTTGAGAGGGGGGGCTTATTTAATTTAGAAACGACGATGGTATCAGTTCTCCATAAAGAACTAGAATACAAAGTGGAAAAGCTCAATCACAAGAAGTTTTAAGTCATGCAGCCGAGGATCAGAATGAAATCCGAACTTCCAGTTGGTAATAAACCATCCTGGATCAGTCCACATGGAGTTTTGCGGTCGTGATTGATTAATACAGCCTATCATTTATTAGTGAAGAATAATTGGGGGTGGGGAGGGGGGGGGGCTTAATAGAGAGGGGGGGCTTATTAACTTTCTTCCCCTGAAAAGGGGGGGCTTATTAGAGGGAGGGGGCTTATTTGAGAGGGGGGGCTTAATAGAGGATTTACGGTATTTCAATGCGTTATTTATCTACTTTTCAGGAAATCCTTTTCTCTGTAATATTGATAATACAAAGTTTGAAAGTTATTTACAAAGTTGTTTTGAAATTCTTTTTGTGTTATCAAAGTTTGAAATAATAAAATTATTATCCATTGTTATGAATGCAGTAAACATTATAAGTGAGCATGTAAATATTTCTTATTGACAATTTATAAGTTAATGGTCTGGGACAGGATTATTCACATAAATTACCAATAATATAATTTGTTAGTTTTGTGATAACCAAGGGAGTTTTTGTTGCAAAAAAAATGTTTCTGTAATTGCCATTAATGCTGTCCACCCATTTGTGCCTGAATTGATGTGAAGCAGAGAAGGCTGATGGTCCTCTGGTTATGAATACAGTGGCAACCAAGAGATTTGTATGGAGTGAATGTTTTATTAAAAATAACATAAGATGCTGAATTTAGAAAAAAAACAAAAGGAATAAAAGTAAAGGTGGTAAAAAAGCATAGTACAAGAACATCTGAAGAGGAAACAAATGTAAATGTGCATGTGGAACAAACCAATTATACACCAGATCCACAAAAAGCAGTATGTGCAAAAATATCCTCACATAATTAGAAATTTCCTGACATACTAGATTGGGCAAAGAATCACAGTAGTATATTACGAAATTCTGCATAGAACTTTATTGTCCTACACAGTTGTTATAAAACCAAGCTTAAATTATTCAATTATCATTCTCAGGCTTCTGAAGGAGAAAACACACTTTGTCTTATGCATGTGGAACCAACCAAAGTGCCAGAGCCAGAGCTAGTCATAAACAGTGGAATAAGAAAAATTATCCTCACATGATTAATAAATTTCCTGACATACTGGTTTAGAGATTAGGCTACTTACATGTATTACAAACACAAGGGACTCTTGACACATTCCATTCGTGTCCCATCAGCAGAGTTTAAACTACTGGATGATCAAAGAGGGCCAGTTTGGTCCCATGCTTTTAAAACACCTGTTACATACCCTCTGTATTTTCTTTATTGCTCAGTATTATTAAGGGAATAACAAAAAAACTACATGTACATATGTTTTGTAACATGTAGTTAAGCGTGTATGCTACTTACGTCTTTCCCTTGTTTATATCACTAAAAACTGGGATACTGCATTGGCTGAGCTCTGTTTACTGGGCAATTAAGACACATGTCATATGGGTGGAAATGGCTATGGAAAATGCCCAAGGCTGCTTGAATTGTAATAAACAGAATCATGTAACTTGTGTAGTAAACAAGTTTATGAAGAGTACTTTCACCATATTGGCTACATAAAAATATTCAGCCCAGTAAAGGTGAGGGCACAAATGGCCAAATAAAAGGACAAGGCCAGGGGAGGAAGTTCAAAAAAGGTTTTGACGTCCTTTCACACTGAAGTTGTAAGGTAGAATGACACAACTTCGCATACCCATGTGATCAACACTGCACTGTATGGGAAGGGGAGGGCATAAAAAGGATTGTCCCCAACCACTCACCCTCTCCTGAATTGATAATAACTTAATCATGTGCAAAACTCATATTAATTTTATTGATTAACACTACTTCTCAGGTAAAGACATAAGAATTCCATTGGTAAACAAATATTTCATTTAAAAGCCACAACTCTAATGGGCCGTCAGTTCATTTAACAGAACCAACATTCGAACAACAAGTTGATGATTTAAGCAAAATCATAAGTTAATATCGACAAAACAAAAAGCATGACTGGAAGTTTATAGAAATAGTAGAAAAAGAAAAAGAAATAAAAGTAATATGTTTATTTCTTATATATTACATCTATTCTCTCTTTTTGAGAATAGATGTATTTTCTACTGCTACTCATAAAGGTGCAGATATGCTCTCCACTTTGCTTTGCATCTCTTTTGCAACTATCTGTAAGGCAAAATAAATATTAAACTAAACTTTAAGTTGATAAATATAGTTAAAGAATAAAAAAAGTTAAAACTGATAAATCACTAACATCTAACAACCTCCTGTACAAGACCATTACCCCAACCCCATTCTATTAAAAGTAAAAGCAAAATTGTTGTATATGCAACATCATTTGCCCTAACCACATTCTAAAAAAAAAACAAACAAGGCATGAACCATCCAGAAGCTTGGAATTGGGAGAGTCATAGTAAATTCTAAGTGTAATTATTGGAAGTACAAGCAGGATGGAAGCACAGTGATAAAGAAATTATCGAATTGTCAAGGTGAAATTGACATTGAACAATAGATATGGACAGGCAATTATTTATACACCTTTTGTTAGCTCCATGAGGAGGAAATGGTTTAATTATTAATAAGCTGATCACAGGACAATGTTGGCATGAATAACAAGCAATTAAAATAAACTAATTTTTGAATGACTACCGTATGGTCCCCCCTCCTTTCCAAGGGAAATAAACACCACTGTTACTACCCTTAGAAATAAAAATAGAACCTGGAACCCTAAGCTACTGGCTTGATCATTGAACTGATATGTGGTCATTGAATCCATGTGTAGTCATTTTTTCGTTCTTAACATGCCCAGTTTATATGTTTACTGAACTCATGTTGTGGTTAATGAACTGTTTGTCTTTATTCAACCATGAGAAAAAGAAGATGATGGCTAAACCAAAAAGACAAAGGCACGGTAACGAAACTGCAGATTTTTAAAAGTTTATCAAAGCTTACAACTAACTTATGACAAAATATCAGGGTTGTTTGTAAGATGATGATGAAAACGGCAGCTGAGCTAATTACGCTTAGCGCCTTAAATAAAGTTATTGATAAATTCTCAAAAAGTGGCTTACCTCTATCGCATATTATGAACGCGATGCTACTCTCAAAAACCTTGCCAGTGTTCAAAATCTTCTGCTGTTCTGGCTGTCCATGGTAGCTTCTGGTACATTTTTCGGAAGGCAATTCAAACTGACTCGACGCAACGCTACACGAAGTTAAGCTTACTTCGCGTCGTCTGTATTTACTAGTTCTTTAGCTCGGTTCACGATCTATTAAAGAAAGCTATTCTCAGAAAAGCGAAGACTGCTCGTTAAACTCCACGATATGCGATGAAACCGACATCAACGTTTATAAACACATTTAACTGCGAACATTTGGCTGCGAAGTACAAGAAAGATATCGAACGAACTCAGATACCGCTGACCAGGTACTGTGACGTCACAAAACGTATTCCCGCGGTGTCTTCTATTCATAACGAGTGTCTTTTCATAGTTTTGTAAAAGTTCGGAAAATATCTGAAAAACTAGAGAAATAACTTGGCATCCGAGTGTGTTGCTAGTCTCTCTCTACAATACTACGAAAAAGCGCCTCCTTGCCACAGGGAATTCTCATTAGTTTTGGAATTCTAATGGAAGCCTCTACAGAAAAGAGATCTACTCCTCATTCTTTAATAATCCTACAAACTGTTTCTTCCAAATTAGGCGACGACTGCAGTTAGAAACGCCAACATCTAAAGCCATTTTATTGAAACGTGAACGAGACCGACGAGTGCGGCAACTGTTGTATTTTTTCATGCACTAGCGAAGAAACTAAATGATGATGTTCAAAACCGACAAAAAATGGTTAGAAATGACTTGAACTGACTTGCACGGTCTCGCCTTCAGACGAGATTATGGCTAAGATCCTGTCGTAGTCCTTCTCGTGAAATTCCACATTTTTCACATTGTCAAACACATTCAAGAGGTGAGCCTGAGGAATATAAAAACACACACACAAAAAAATCAGACCAGTTCTCTCCAAACACTGGCGAAACATTCAATCAAGGAAGACTCTGCTCATCTCTGCAAACATTCAGGCAAACGTTTCCAAAAAAAACAAGACAAGAAAAAGAAAAAAAGGAAAGAAAGTAGCGCTGAACCTCAAAGAAGTACACTTAAAGAGTTTGAGTGACCAACTGAATAACTTTTTTTTTATGTAACAAGTCATTTTTAAACAGCTCTTCTATATTATCACAAATGAAGAATAAAAGTGCGTGGTCGACTTGATAGGTTGAAAACTCTCCTCCAAAAGACGATCACGCGTTTATGGCTAAACGAAATCGCGCTATGGTTAAGCTTTGGCTTGAAGATGCAGATGTCTACAGAAGAGAGCAATGAGACTTAAAAACAGGCCCCAGTTGTCCGAAACGTTGGAGAGGGCTATCCACCGTACAATTCACTATACAGCCGATAAGTATTAAGGAAACTAATTGCGTTTTCTGCTGGATAGTGATTTATCCGGGGGGTAGCGCTAACCAACTTCTGAACAACTGGGGGTAGCTACAAAGTTGACCTGAATAGTGTGTGAGTCACTGGCTTGTCCCAAGATTTCTAGAAGAGCGGGATCTGACACGAAGAAGAAACGGGGAAACACAAGACGCTTCTTTTCAAGATATCTACAAACAAAAAAAAGATACAAAAATAATCAGCCAAGTAGAAAAACATAACGTAAAGGTGAATTGAATTTATTTTTACTTATGTATTTAACAATTTTTACTTTTTTTACTCTAGCCTTGCTTGTGACCTATTTGTACATATATACCATACGTGTTACGGCTCGCCTCGACTAGCTAATCTGCTAACTGCGGGCAGTGGATATTGCTTGCTGTAAAATGCTGAAACAGTTGAATAGCACCTCAGTCTCTCTTGAACTGTAATGTCATTATCGCTGTTTTCATGTTAGCTGACCTCAATATAAGGTATGGTACTGTAACTGTTTTGCAACATTGCTGCAAAACGACTTAAAAAGCGATGTTGCGCTCTTTTTTACCACCCACGTTCTGACCTGTCTTGCAACAAACTAGCTTTGTTGCAAAACAAGTTGCACGTTTTTCTTACATACAACCTTGTTTCCTAAGGGTAGGCTTGTTCTCTCCCTCCGCTAAATGACAAGATCTACAGATATTGTAAAGCTTCAAACAGACTAACCCAGTGAGTGATTTCTGACACAGCTCCAGTTGTTCTAGCAAGTGAGGCAGCAACTGACCCAGAGTATCGTCTCCAACACAGCAGATGACCACGTTAGGTGTCTCGTGCGCACGTGTCATGATCTTCACCCAGGACTTGTCAATGTTGGCAAAACGCTTGGCTTCCTGAAAAAGGAAAGGTATGCACTTTCTGCCTACATCTCTGGTAGACATGTGTATCTGTAAGTACTACTGTGAAAGGTTTGAACCCAAGAGTCCTTTCATAAATAAGTGGAGCATGATCGTCCGGGTTAGTGCATTACTGAATTCTTGATTTGCAGCCACTTGACACGTGGCCATGCATGTTGGTTGTCAATACAAGAAACATTTATTTTGAAGAATTTACATGAAACTGGTGTTTATTTCCAAGAAGAGAGAAACATTTTTGTTCTTGATAACCAACTTTCTTGTGTAGGGTAAAGAGATCTTTCAAAACCATACAAGAGACTGGAGAAAAGGGTAGGGGAAAAAAAAAAAAAAAAAAAAAACCGGGGCACAGAAGGCAACAAGACTTGCAAACGGCTTTTGGGCCAGAGAGAGGCTCGACTAGCTTCGAAACGCGTTTTTTCTGCAAAGTTCCAGGGGCGAATGAGTTAACAAACTAAAAGCTAATTTTCAATGGTTAAAGCATTGCAGCGCTAACGCAGAGGCTATAGGTTCGAATACCGTTGAAGTGCCGAAATTTTTTTCCGGTCAATTTGCATTTGCTTAAATTGCAATTACCATTGCGATCATATCTTCATTTAAAATTTGTATTTCCCCAGTTCACATCATCTTCTTTTCTTCAAACTAAATACTGTATGCTGTAAGCCGAATACAGGTCTATTCAGTGCATAATGCTACACAAGGAACGTTTTGATCCGACGGAGTGACTCGTACCTCAAAAAAATCTTTCCAAGCACAACATAAGACTCATACCTGTGGTAATTGTTTAGCGATGTCACCACCCACAAACACAGCTTCTAAGTAGACCCACAGATTCTGCACGACCATCCAATTCTCGATGATATCAGACGTGTTGGACAGCTTCTGTACCCAGCCTTGAATGTCTTTCTTGAATGGGGCGTTGTACCTGCATAGCAAATCAAATCGTTCAATCGGTTGGAAAATCCCTTCGAAGACAGTGGACCTATAAACAATGGTAAACCTGTGCATTGGTTCAACACATACCTGTTGCTTAACAGGGATGCCAACACCATCAGACTGTCTTCCAGTAGAGAGATGATTTCAGTGGTTTCTCCGCCTTTGAGAAGTAACTCTCCACGGTTCTTAAATGTGGCAAAACTGAAGATTTGTGACTTCCACTCTGCTACAACTTGACTCAGTTTAGCCTCAATGTCCTTCTCCTTCACAGCTGAGATACAGATGTCCTAAAAGGAGAGAAAATCTTTGAAGCAAACGCTGTTTCGTGTAACGTTTAAAAAACGAGTCGCACTATTTCGGTTGGGTTGAAATAAGAGGTTTAAGTAACCTGAATTTCAGCCGTCTCCTCGAGTCGCACGTCTCTCTCTCTCTCTGGAGTTTGCGACTCGAGGAGGAGACGGCTGAAACTCACCATAGGGTCGAAGGAGAGTAATTTTTAGAAATACAGATTATTGAACGTAGTCAGAAACATTCCATGATACATATTGATGCAGATTTAGAAAAGTGTACAGATTATAAATATACCATGTAATAAAAATTAAATTAAACGCGTGTTTAATGACCTCAACAAACTGACAACTGATTCCCGTTCCGTTCGACCAAGAAATCGTGAAAAGATAAGAAAATGGTTTAAACAAGAGATGTGGATATAAAGGACATTAAACGGGGGGAAAGGTGACAACCAAAAGGGGATAGTTACTTTTGTAGGAAAGAGTAGTGTCTTGGTGTTGCGGACAGTGGACAAGACCCACACCTCAATACATTGGTTATTCAAAAATAGTAAAAGACACCAGGAAACACCGGATCAATTTAGGTTTCTGGGAAACTGCCCACCCACTCCTCCCCTAACCCAACATTTTGCCCTAAGTCAGAAGTAAGTGACAATGTTGACTTACGGAGGGGTAGGTGCGCATTTTCCCAGAAACCTCAGTTGATTCGAAACACCACAGGAAAAGCAGTTTATCGCTAACTACAAGTACTTTTTTACAAGTGGTCGCTGACCTCAATGTCTTCTTTGTTTTCCAGCAATGGAGCTTCCATGATATTCCTAAGTAAGAAGTTCTCTGATTCTACATCAAATTTGTGTCCGGTCAAATTAGCTATTCTTTCCCAGTGACGATCCTTCATCGCTTTGTTGGCCATCAACTCGAGAAGTGGGCAGCATTCGTTGAAGTCGTCGATCTTTTTCTTCAATTCGTTAAATGCTTGCCACTCCTTAAGAGCTTTAGGCAGCTTACGGCACCTGAGTAAAAAAACATCAAATGAGATTTATTAATATCCTTGTCATCGTCATCATTCTTTTCATCATTATCATTATCAATTATCATCATCATCATCATCGTCATACTGATAACGGTCATCATTATCATCACTATAATGAAAATCATCATCACGATCACTGTGGTGCTTTTGAGCATGCACACTTATGCGCCATTCCGGAACGTAGTCCGTTCGAATCAAAGACATGACAATCACCATCATCATCGTCGTCAATTTTTCTGGACTCTTAACGTTTCTCCCACGGGGGACCCAGTGATAGCAAATGCTATTATGGTGACGTAGCTGTAACCCAAATACAGGAAAGGGAATAAGAGTTTAAAGAGTATAAGAGTATTTATAATATTTGGAATATTTTCCTTTCGAGCCTGATTAATTATGATGAATTGTCCATTTCCCAATTACTTTAACTAGGTGATCTGTGACGTCACTGCGGGGGCCTGGGGAGAGAAATTTTAATGCCGTATCCCATAAACCAAAGCTGACGGGAACAGATTGAATTGAATTGAATTGGTGCGCGCGTTGGTTTATGGGATACGGCATTAAAATTTCTCTCCCCAGGCCCCCGCAATGACGTCACAGATCACCTGGAAATTACTTTAAGTCTACTCTTAGAAGTGAATCCGGTTGCACATCTCAGCAATCCATATGTACCTACTAACTTTCTCGACAACAACTACGTACCGGAGCTAGCATAGTCGAAGAAGATTAGAATCACTTGGGAATAGGCATCATAATAATCTAGTGATGACTAAACTGACACCTGTTTTGGAAGTCGATTAGCTCGTTGTTAATCTTCTCAATATCCACTTCAGTCCACAGGATATCATAATAGCCGTTAACACCATCAATAACAGCATTGTACAGCCCATACAGTTTCTGAAGCAGGCCCAGTTCTTTCTTGGTGCGAGCGAGTTCAGGGTACTCAGTCACGGGAAGACCAAACAACTGCTCACCGCCAGAGTAGGTGATAAACTTTCGCCAGAGTTCGTCAAAACGGCACTAAAAAAACGAGGAAACTCTCAATAACATTTTGATACTAAATAATAACTTTACCCCCAAAGTCTCCCCTTATTTATTTATTTATTTATATTGATCCTTTCCTTTAAAAAAAATCTTTATCTAGATTTTCACCTGAAATGTATTGAGCCTGTCACTAGCTTCTTGCGGAGTGATGCCTTCGACCATGGGACCGACCTGAAATAACAAATTCTTTTGAAATCACCAACTACTACTTTAGCTAACAGGTATCTATGAGTCTCAAGCGGATCAATTTAGGTCTCAAGGAAACTGCCCACCCACCCCTCCCCAAACTTACATTAACACTTACTTCTCAC
Source organism: Porites divaricata (assembly GCA_038088405.1). Taxonomy (NCBI): domain Eukaryota; kingdom Metazoa; phylum Cnidaria; class Anthozoa; order Scleractinia; family Poritidae; genus Porites; species Porites divaricata. Next base: position 4,309,887 of record JBBMOI010000017.1, read on the forward strand.
TTAGGGCAAAATGATGACTTAAGGGAGGGGTAGGTGAGAAGTCTCCCAGAAACTAAATTGATCCAAAGTGATGTTGCGCATTTCTTGCAGACAGAAGAGAATAGTTTCACTTTTTGAAATAAAATTTGTATACGTCAGTTGTGGGTCTTACAAGCCAAAGGCGAACTTGTTTTGAAACAGGTAACGTAAATCACATGTATAGCTATGTATGGCGCGACTCAGTAGCTTCGTTGTCTTCGAATGGACACAAAAGTTGTGGTGATACCAATAGTATTAGCATCAGAGTTTACGCTCAGTATCTTTTAATTGAAAGGATTTCCCTTATGGACTTCCGTGTGACAATCAAACTGTAGACTGCCTAATGCCACTCTTCAGTGAAATGGTGATGATATATGATCTTCCTATAGTAGGGTTTACCTTGTCATAGTCAGATATGAAGTTTGTTGAGTTTTCGTGGAAGACCACCACTCTCTCAAGTAAGTCAGCTTTAAACTTGGGTTGAATCTTTACTAGGTGACTCTGAACTTGACTCTAAAATAAAACCAAAGCCAAAATCACATGGAAACATAATTGGATGAGCCAATTAGATCCTGAAAAAAAGGAGCCAGCCTCATACTATATTAGGGACCTTACGAAACCACGACAACGGCGGCAACGGGAACGTCAAAAAACAATAGGTTTAACAAGCACAACAAAAACTCTCCACGTGCATCACGCTTTTTTGTATACAGCTATTTCGAGAAAGGTTGTCGGAAAAAGTGCACGCGAAAATCCCGAAAGGCATTGTGGGTGGTTTTGAGTTCGCTGTTCTTCAGGGAAATTTGAAAGAATTGGCACGAAAGGCCATGAAAATGTGTTTGCGAGTGCTAACTGAAAGCAACAAAAGTAGGTTCGACAGCTACAGTCGCCAGGAACAGTGTATCGATCATATCCCATATTACCTTTCGGGATTGTCGCGTGCACATTTTTTCCGACAACCTTTCTCGAAATAGCTGTATTTCTTTGCCTTCACTGCATAACTACGACGTGAAATGACCAAATTTTAAGTTTACTTGGGAACGGGAAGGCAAGCCGATAAATTCTACCATCTCTGTCCAAACTTGAGTGCGTTCCCCTCTCTTCAGCTCCAGCCAAAATTCCCTTCTTTTAAATAACAGGGCGAATTGGGATAATCGCGAAAAAGTTTAAAATGATGCGAAGTCTGTTTTTCCGCGATGTTTTCATGGACGTCGCCGTTGTCGGATCGTAAGGTCCCTTATAGTGGCAGGAAGAAGACGACAGCAAAACGCGCGTGTGTGACAAACGTGACAGAGCTATTACTTGCGTGTTCTGTGGAAATCTTCACTTAACATTAATATTTTCTGGTCTTTTACGCAAGGTTTGCCGTCCTCATTTCTCTCACGTCCTGTTGAGTTTTTAGGCAAGTGCGTTTTCCGATTGAACGAGAACTTGTCACGTTCCTTCTGATTACTATCGGGTTAGAGTTTTTTCTTGTAATAAAACTAAATATCAACTTATATTTGCCCCTATCAATTCCCCACGTTTCAATCTAATCTTCTGGTTTCCCTGATGTATTGTACTTGGAACGGGTAAAATACCGTAAGAGAACTACACCAATAGTAATAGCAACAACAATATAATTATGATATTTACAACTCTTACTAACCGCCTGAGAAAGGAGTTTTTCAAAAGAGTATCGGAGGGTGTCGACACCATCTACTTCTTCACGAGCCACTGACACTTCGAACCTATTGAGCATCGCGTATGCCTCCTGTTAAAGAATTAAACGATGACAACAATGACAATTAAACTACAATGAACAACAATGACAACAATATGCAAAACAACAAATACTGTTGAGCTGGACGTTACAAAAACGGAAGAGTTTTATATATATCTGGCAACAAGCACGAAAGAAAAAAGAAAAAAAATGAAAACTGGGAACAAAACCTTACTTAAACCGCCAGGTGATCTGTGACGTCACAGCGGGGGCCTGGGGAAAGAAATTTTAAAGCCGTATCCCATAAAGCAAAGCTGACGGGAACAGATTGAATTGAATTGAATTGGTGCGCGCGTTGGTTAATGGGATACGGCATTAAAATTTCTTTCCCCAGGCCCCCGCAATGACGTCACAGATCACCTGGCGTTACCTAACACTATTCTTTGTTTTGTTTTTTTTCATGTCTCGTGTCAATTTCCCTGTGCTTTGTTTCCCGTTTGAGTTACACCCTTTCGACTGTCCCTAACGTTTCATCTAATCGATATAATGATAAGTTGCAATTTCAAGACATAACAAGACACATTTTGTACCACACTGAATATAATAAGAAATGAGAATTGAATATTTCTTATCTCTATCATTTCGTTCCTTTTCTTCTTTCTTTTTTTTACCTACATTTTCGTTATTTGCAAGTTGTCACACATTCATTTAAAACCAGAAGATTTGCAGGGCAGTCAACATCATTCCCTTCACCCTCCCTTTCGAACGCCTACCACGCAGACTTTAAAGATCATTACATATCTAAGCACAGCATCATTGGGAAGTCAGTACCTCTATAGGTTCAAGAATCATGTCGATCCTAATTTCGTTCTGTCTAATATCTTCCAGAGCAGCCATGGCGTTTCTCACATCTTCCAAGTCATTGATCTGCCGGCCTAGTCGCTTACTGTACTCATTCACAAACTGTGTGATCTCGTCCATGCTCCGTTTGTACTTTTCGTTTATGCTGTGGCCAAATAAAAGCTTCCATGCCTTGATTTCAACTCGTAAGGCAAGTTTAAAAGGCCCTATAAAAGGGACATTATCTGGATAAATATCGGAGTAAAAACAGCGTCTGACTGTCTTTTGTTATTGTTACTTAAAAGTTACTTGTGATCTTAAACTAAGAACTTTGTTCTCGCGACCAAAGACAAACACACCTCGAAAAATAAGGAGGAAAGATAGCATCATCAAAGTTAAATGGCATTATGAACTATAACAATTATTAGTTAGGTTTGAGACTATCACCAAACAAAAGCGTTTCTTTTTCCTTGTCCGTGCCTCTAAAAGTTTCACCTAGTTTGTATTGTGACGCATTACATTTATTTTGTGTTGCCTTCCACAGTTACGAGTAATGTCAGTAATCGTGCTTACATTGTGGAAGGTTAATCCTAAAATGTTCTGTAGTTGGTGTAGGATTTAAGGGAGCCAAAACATTTCGTAGAACGCACCTTAGGTATCCCAATAAAGAACAGTTAGTGCACTACGAAATTTACAAGAACAATGATTCATAGTCTGTCCCCTATGCATACATGTTGTCATCTAACTGATAAGTTCGATTCTTATTAAAAGACACATTTAGCATTTTATTTTTGTCTAATGTTTTGTCCCACCTAGATCAGCTTAATAGCTATTTGTTGGGCATACAGTATACTGTAAAACTTTATCGTTTGTTAATAAATACATTGTTGTGGTTGTTGTTGTTGTTGTTATTTACCTGAGTTCATTTCAATGGCCCCATGGCCCACTCGGAAGGTTGGCTCGATGTTTTCAATCTCTTGTTCTAAGTTCTGGTATTTCAGGATCTCGGCCTTGAATTCTGACAAGATTGGATCAGAAGCCACAAAATCCTATAGAAAAAGTTGAAAACCAGTGTTACGAACACTGACAAAATTACCGACCAATTTTCTGCTGTAGGGTTGCAGCTTAAACCCGTCACGTCGTAATAGAGACGTAGTGCTCGTTTGTGAAACAGCGTCATTTTGGCGGGAAAAAGGCAGGGCGCCGTCATTCTACTACGAGTTTTAGCGAGAGTTTCGGAGTGGCGAAAACAAAATTACAAATGTTAAGGCTTTACCTTTTTCAATAAAAATAATGCTTTCAAGACATGTTTGTTTGACACGAACATTTACAAGTAATTTCTCAAGTCCCATAGCGAATAAGGACGCGTAAATGTCATTATTAACAAAATAAACAAGACAGCCCCTTTAAATGAGTAATGTTTTTATAGCAATGTACTAACAGCGACGGCTTTCTCCTTGTCTTCGTCCCAGACAGAGTGAAACTGTGTGAAGGAGTCGAGACAGGTCATGACCTCCGCTTTGGTAGAGCTGATCACTGAGGTCAGCACCATCAGAAGCTTGGTGATGTCCTTGTGTTCGGAAACACTCTTGTAGTAGTTCTGAAGCTTACATGGTGGAATCTCTTCCTCTAAGGAAAAAAATATCAAGAAATCAGTATCCGTTAAGGAAGAGATGAAAATATCAGTACCCCACAAGCATGGACCAGGGAAAAGCGGATAAGATCCCTATGTGGGATTTAAATCTAGATCCTTCTAAATTAATCTTGGAAATTAGGGTAGGTTGGATGTCCCTTGAGGTTATGAACTCCTTCGGCAACAAGACATCACCCGCACTCGTGACATATTGATCATTCATCAACACCAACATTATCATCATTATTGTCAATATTATCACCAGCATCATTATCTTCATCGCTAGCACCAGCATCAGCATCATAATCATCACTAACACCATCGTTGTTGACGTTGTTGTCATTGTCAGCATCAACACAGGCACCACTACCACCACAACCATCATCATCACCACCACCACCACCACCACCACTATCATCATCATCATCATCACCACCACCACCACCATCATCATCATCATCATCATCATCATCATCATCATCACCACCACCACCACCACCACCACTATCATCATCATTATCACCACCACCACCACCACCACTATCATCATCATTATCACCACCACCACCACCACTATCATCATCATCATCGTCATCATCATCATCACCACCACCACCACAATCATCATCATCATCAACATCTTCATCTTGATCAAAATCATTGTCATCATGACCGAAAGTGTAAATTTTAAATCATCACTACACGATAAAGATATTTAACACAGGTAACAGTGAACTAGAGGCAAGATTAAAGTGATCAATGCCAACAGATAACGCGAAACTAACTGAAAATTACTTTTACCTTTTCTTGGAAAGTGTAAAGTTTCTTGGAAAGCTTACATTTACGTTATAAACAGTCTTAAAACATCTGAAACGGTGGAGAAATTTTAGCAAATACTGTGGAAGGTCAATTTACTAACTCGAGTCGGTAGCTCGCACTGTTCTCTTGATGTGCTGAGGACAGGCTTCTCCGTTGGAACTGATTTCCATCATTTTGAACCTTTTCTGTCCCCACTGAGCCACAGACCGGTTAACATCTAAGACTGAATGAGTAGCTTTGTTTAGACCCTGCTGAATATCGTCCAGAGAAGGATGGATGACCTGTGCATAAACGTTAAAACACAGCTTATCAACAATGAAGAACGAACAAGTGCTTGACTGACCAATCACATCACACTATCATGCCATCTTAACTCTAATGTTACATTCCTTTTTTATGAAGCTGTAATTGTAATGTTCCTTCCTTTAATCTGGCAAAAACGGTGATGTATTTCTTTCTTCCTCCCCCCTTCCACTTCAAAAGGTGCCGAACGCTATCCACCGGATAAATATCTATCCACTGGATTAAATACAATTGGTTTCCCAAATACCTATCCGCTGGATAGTGATCTATGCAGTGGATAACGCTATCCATTGTTTGAACAAACGGCACCTGACATGTATAAATCATAGGTTGGAAATACTCAAGTCTGCGTTTGGACCAGCCAAACACCTTTTTCTTGCTATATATGTATTCCTCTCCGCGCCAACTATGTGATATAGTTTGCTGTTTCCTCCCCTCTTCATCAGCTGTATGGTTTCCTATTTGTTATTGACCTGATCTACTTGTGCTTGGAACGGATACAAAATCTGCAACTCTTTGGCAAAGCTGGCGTTCGGAATTGTTGGCGTTTTGCATCACTTATTTAACAGTTAATGAATGAGGCTGAGTATCTTATGAAGAATTATGGAGATCGAGGAGGGTGTTATCCGTCGAGGCCGTAGGCCGAGGCGGATAACACCCTCCGAGATCTCCATAATTCTTCATAAGATACGAAAGCCGAATTCAATAACTGTTTTATTATTCATTCAAAATAATTCCTAGTTTGAAAACGTAGCTAAAACATGCTTACCTCCATCGATCCATCGATGTTCAGTTCATCTTCGATAGTGTACGTTTAGGTTTGTCCAGCCCCGCAAATATTCTTCAAATAGCAGATGTCGCCCTTCGAGTTGTCTTCTTGCTGTTCTTGCCATGTTTTAATCTACTTTTCCGCCTAGTTCTTACTCTTGAAACGAGCGAAATGTCCGCCATTTTTCAAGTTCACAATCAAAACAACTCAACCTCGTCCCCAGGTCTTCTCGGTTAACGGTGCCTGAACCTGCGAAAACGCTGCATTTTTGACGTCATTTCCTCGTTAAAGTCAAAATTCTTCCAAATTTGGTCATCAGTAACTGGTTATGGTGAATTAAACGTGTGCCTTTAGCCAATCAGAATCGCGGAAATATTTTGAATGAATAATAATATTCGTTATTAGATCCTCACAATAGAGTAGCCGTGAAACAAGTAAGAGTAAATCAAAACAACGGTATAAAACGTTGACGCCCGGAGTTCAAAAGTGGCAACAGTAAGTTGATATCTTCTATATATTTTTCAGGTCTCTGAATTGGCAAGTTCGTACAGTGGGAGTTAAAACAAAGGCATTCAGATTCGTTGTGTGAGACAGAAGCGATCCATCAAGCGAGACATCAAACTTCCGGTTGCTATTCATGACGCCAGGGACGTCATTGTTCTCGTTGCTTAAGCTCGTTGTCCTAACTAAACTGCGATAATCAGCCTTTGCTTTTAATAATCAAACATTCTTACCACATGAGGAATGACAAGGGTTATCTCTGCCTTGAAGAACGGAGCTTTGTTATAAGTATTTGATAATCCAGCGGATGAAGAAAAGGCTCTCTTGCCGTAGGTTGACCGCGTTGTACTGAATAAAATAAAATAATTACAAAAATCTTGTCACTCTTCTGACCCCAGTTGTTCAAAAGCGACTAAAACACATAGAGAGTAGAAACAAACCGAGGAAAGAGGACGTAAATACAAAAATTAGTACGCAAATGAATGAGCCATTACCGCGTCCCAAAAACTCTCACTTTCAAACCGAGGCTATAAAAGAACACACCCGTTCTTGTGAAAATAGGTTTTATTTGCACGAGAATGGCTTTGCACTTCGCCTCACTCACTCGGAAATGGCCTATTTAACCAGTAGTACTGGACCACAATCTCTCACCAACAGTCTAATTTAAAAGTCCCTACTTTGAGTGCAAGGCCCGGTTGCTGCATTCAGGATTAAAACTTTGCTTCACTTTTTTGTTCACTTTCCAATGCATTGCTTAGCGTAACATTGTGTTAACATTACTGTATCTTGGGGCGCTTTCCATTTGTCAGAACTGACCGGCCAGACCCTTCCTGAAGCAATGAGAATTTCACTATTTATTACACCCACTTTGAAATCACTGGCGATCCGTGCAATCTGATTGGCTCTCAGCAGTGTGATTAATTCCCAAATCGCACCATTTTTTGCTCTAAATTGCATCTGTTCCAAATCGCGCGAGTCATGTTCTAAATCGCATCATTTCTGTTTTAAATCGCACCATTTTTGTTCTATATCGTATCATTTCTGTTTAGAATACAAAATGAGAAGTAAAAGCCTTTTGTTTCGCCTTTTTAACTAACCGGCTACTTGATCAATAAAATATTAGTGCTGACTGAATTTCAAAATAGCTGTAATAAAGTGGTAATTGAACTTCGTGTCGTGCAATTTTGGTCTGAAATCGTACTTGGGATTTCAAATCGAACTCGCGCTGCGCGCTCGTCCGATTTTCAAATCACGCGTTTGATTTCAGACCAAATTGCACTCCACTCAGTGCAATTACCATTATTAATCAAAACTATCCTGTTACATCAGTCAAATCCTAAATAGTACGCAGGAAGGAGATGGTTCTTCAGCAAAACCCTAGGAAAAAGCCGATTTCATTGTCAAAATAACTGGTCCAGTAATTGTCCGGCCGGCCAGTTATGATAAATGGAAAGCGCCCTTAGAGTAAAGGTTCAACAGTATTTTGTACGCATGAGTTACATGTTCTTAGACAAAAAAACGTGCTTGAAATTTGGCTTAATTTTGGGTTAAACTTAACCATCTTTCGAGGAACCGGGCCTGCAGAAGGCTAAATAACAGACGAACAAACAAAAGAAAAAGAACCTGATACAAAACAATCTTCTCTTCATTCCATCCAAAGCATTTCTTGTAGCCCGCAGAAGAGCTTCGAAATTACGGTGATTGAAGTACAAAATCAGCTCATCGATTTCTTCGTTTATACTTTTCTCGTCCGCTAATTTGGGCGTCTTTTCCCTCTGCTCTTTGCTGTCCTTCTCTCCGCGGTTGCTCTCCATTTTACGGTCTTTATCCTTATCAGTAGTCTTAGCAGACGGAGATCGAGGTCCCAGGGCAGACACACCAATACTTTCCAAACTATCAAGGAAGATGCTCGCTAGTTCATGCACGGCTTCTTCGACGCATAGACTCATGTTGTCCAGGACCTTGCCAAGAGGCTCACAGCGTTTCTATAGCAACATAGTAGAGACCTTTAGATTCGAGAATGAGAACGACTACGATGACGCCATTTAATTTTTATGTTTTCTCGCCTATTCTCTAAAAACAGAGACCCCGGAAAGCTTCGTTTTACTCAGTTTTTTCACCACAAAAGTTAATAGGCTTATTTCCGTCGAAGGAAGTAAAGCCCTCTCCCGGTCGCTTTATGATCAAATTCCTAACAATAGACAACTTGAGCCTAAAAAGAATAGAGAAAATTATTCGAGACAGTGCTTTTGATAAAAAGAAAAAGAAACCCGGTTTAAAATTTAACCCTGGGTTAGCGCTAACCGGCGTTCGAACAACTGGGCCTTGTTGGATAACTTGTTTTCACCACTACGACTTTCTCGTGAAAACTTGTAGTAGAATGGCGACGGCTATCGCGTTTTCTCGCCAAAATACGCTGGCTCGGGCATGCGCCTTACGTTGGTACTGGGAGAAATATCGTTCTCTTAGTCCTCCTGGTCTTAAAATCTAATGGTCACTAATATAACGTGTTAATAAACGAATACAGTCAACCTCACTGACTATCGAACTACTACTTTCGCGGGAAAAAACACAGCTGATAGTTCAAAATTTTCTCCCGACCGAATCTCTCTCTACCACAGTCCCCCTGTTAGTTCTTATCTTAGAAACGAGTCTCTTTATCAAAAGGTTAAACTGCGATGGGCTTACTTGTGTTTTGGTAACAAATTCATCAATAGTCCAAGGATCATCTTTGGGCAATTCACAAAGAACAGTCTCACTGATCTCACGCAGCACAGCATCAATGCGAGCATCTCGAATGTCGTTAACCTGTTTTACTAGTAAATCCACTTGTCGCAGCCTGCTGTACACATTGGCGATGTAAGAGGGTATGTTAAGAGAATTCCAATTTAGCATGGTTACTCCAGGACTGATAGCGCCCTCAACCTAGAACATAACGGATAGCGGAACCATTTACAACACTCGATACTCCCGCATTGATTTTTACTTCTTTAAAAATAGGTATGGAGTTAAATTCTCTCGCGTCACACTTTTTGCACGACCAGTACGTGAAACTGCCTAATTTCACGTTTTGTGGAGGACGTGAATGCAAGAAAACGATAATCTTTTTCTTGTATTAAATGGGCCTCTTTAGTATTCAACCCCCCAAAGAATTTACCAACATTTCACAAATTGAACCACATGAAATAACCGCGATGAATTTTGATACAGTGAAGTCACTTTCTAAGGCAATGTTGACTCGATAGCAGACAGCTTTTACGACGGCACGAAAACCATTCCGGATAGGGTTTCTCTTTCCACAAGAACGATGATTTCGGCACGATTTCTGTAACAAGGTTTGTAGTCTTTTGACATTGAGCTCTTCAAATTCCATGACTTTCCATGACTTTTTCCATGACCTTTTAAATTTTTTCCAGGCTTTAGGCTTAGTGAGCTGTCACTTTCAAAAGTTTTAGAAACTTTAATCGTTTGAGGGTATTTCTGGACCTAAAACAGTTCAACAAACACAAACTCTGGCGTCCGCCACAATGTGTGGCGTTTGCGTTGATTAATTACTTCTCTTTATCTTACAATGTTATTACCTTCTCGTCTGCAGTAACTTATCTATCAAAAAAAAATTAATTTTCCATGACTTTCCAGGACCAACAATTAAATTATATGACTTTTCAGGTTTTCCAGGACCTGTACGAACCCTGTGTAACGGACAGCAAAGCTCCGCCGCGCCGATCTCTAAAGTGAACAATCACATATCACGTGTCGGCACGAAACGCTTTCCAGTAATAATATGAACATAGCTTGAACCTACCCGTTGCATGTGAGGTCCCATCAAAGGAAGAAATATGTTTGGAATCTTTGCTCTGACTTTCTTGACATCTTCAAGCATTAGCTGTAGGTTGAAACAAAAAGTGGATCATTATAGGTTTCTAGGAAACTGCCCACCTTCCCCTCCCCAAATCCAACATTAACACTCATTTCTCACTTTCGAACAAGTCACCATAATTTGTTCGTGAGTTGACTAGATTAGAAAACATGTCAGGGGAAACGTTTTTTTTTTCTTCAGTATTGGCGGTGAAAAGTCTGTTGTTTACCGTGGTAAGATACTACTGTTGGAAAAAGAAATTCGTCCAGGAATGAAACCCACAACAAAAACTATGAATGCAGAGATGCAATCTACAAAGGGGATAATCTCTAAGTGAGAGCATATAATATTAATAAAGAGATAAATTTGACAATTCAAATAAATTTCCCCAATAAGTATGGTTGAGTCATCCAGAATCCTTTAGCTTACCCTAGAAGAAGTTGTTTGTTCAATGATAGTTCGCAGAGGGGACTGGTTATGAAAAGTTGGTGATTTTTGCCTTGTCATGTGATCACAAGAGCGCTTCAACAGGACACTTCCGAGTTCCAGAAACCTTCACTTTGAAAACGAGGCCACGTGCACAACCTTTTCTGGTGAAAACTAGTTTTATTTGCATGAGAATAAAGAATCATTTCCATACCACAGGCTGAGCACTTAACCTCGTTTTGATACAGAGGCCCGGGTAAACTCGGAAATGGCCTATTGAATCTCTTTTCTATCCATATTAGTTGGTGTTATTTTTACAGCTACTTGATATGGAAATAATGGCGGGGGAACTCCAAGAAATGAAGATGGCCTATCGTCTACAGTACCGACGAAATAGCTTAATAGTAATCCGACTGGGCACATGTCTAGTCTACCTTAAGCTCATCTTCTAAGCCCCTGATAACATTCCTTCTTAGGTACAGTAGTCGAGCTATCTCTGGTATTGGCAGATTCATTTTCATCATCCCTTCTGTCTCACGGATCAGCTGGATCAGCTGAGGATCGCAGTTCACAAACAGTTCACCGGTATCTGGGTGTCGAACCAGTAATGAAGCTTGCAGCCCTAACAAAAGCCAAACCTACCATCAATCACACTTTACTGGGCGAAAAATTTACGCTGTTACTTAAAAAATGCCTGATTGTGGAATTTCACTACAAGGTTCTTTTTTTTACGTTTTTACATACTTTATATGCCTCATGTTTTTCATTGGTATCTTTGACCACGCCCTCCGATGGTCAGGAATTTTCCGACTGTCACATACGGGCTAAGGTCATCTTGAAGTCATTTGCGTTTACAAAAAGTAACAACTAACAGAGGTCTCTCACAAGAAGAGAAAAATGATAGGAATGGGGCCTAGGCTTACTGGTTTTCAAAACCGGTTTCGTTTAATGTGAAATGCGCGCGCCCTGTTAAAACTGCGCGATGGAAATTTCTGAGCTCACAGTTGTTATCGCGCACACCAGTTCTGTAAGATGTGTTGCAAGTGACTAAAACGTAACTGGTTGTTACGGAAACGCCAATGTATGCGTGATACAAAACACATCGGAGGCCGGCAGAGGTCTCTCTTTCCTCTCCTTTTTCTCTTGCCGTGAGAGACCTCTGTTAGCATGGGAAAAATGAACGGGGACACTGCTAGCAATCATACCTGTCTTGGCCACTTCCACCTGCTTCAGCCAGCCATTGTGATAAAGAATCTCAAACTCGACCAGAACAGTGGCCAGCTGGTTAAAGTTGCGGATAATTTTGGCCGCCTCCGGTGTTTTTAAGCAAGATGGATGCTTTTGAAATATGTCCATAGGATTACGTATTCGTCTCATGAGTTGACGGGCCCAAGCGATGCGGCCGGAGATAGGTGGAACGTCCCGGTGCACTGGGGGATTTTCACAGTTCTTTTGATACAACTGGAAGAAAACAAAACATTGAGATGTTAAGATACACGGCTTCCGTGTACGGGTAAATTAACCGCACTCGGAACCCCGGCCATAACTTCTCCTGGGTGACCCGCATCCTACGCGTAACCCGCCTCCTGTTCCGGGAAAACAGCAAGGCTACCACGTAGAACGACGAAACCAGTATCACATCTGGGAAATCATGGTCCTCGTTTATAAAGCTGCACGGAAAACATATTCGTCTATCAGTAGCCAAAAACGGATCGGTGTACCCTGCGGGATCTATAACGAAACTTAATTCAAAATATTATGCCTGTTTTATTAGAGAGATTCATAAACACGTTTAGGATAAACAGCTAAAAGCAATTTTTTGAGTAACTTTCATCAAATAAGGTTTCTGGGAAACTGCCCACCTACTCCTCCCTTAAGTTAACAGGGCAAAATGTTGGCTTAGGGGAGGGATACTATTAATGTCGGTTCATTCAGTAAAATTAGAAGCATTAGATTTGAGGACCGACGAGAACGAGTGCGACTACGAAATTTACCTAAAATTTTTGCGCGTGTTCTAAAAAAACAACCCGAAAAGCTTCATTTTACTTTTTTCCACCAAAAAAGTTAGTACGATTATTTATAATGAAGGAGGTAAAGCCCTCTCCCAATAGCAAAATGATAAAACTTCTTACATTTGATAACTGCTTCCCGCCACTACGACATTCTCGCTAAATCTCGTAGTAGAATGCTGACAACGGCTATCACGTTTTCTCGCCAAAATGACGCTGGTTCAAGCGTGAGTAAGGGGGTGTTTACATGACACCGGGGCGACTTTCGCCCCGGCGCGAGTTCACTCCGGTTCCCTCTCATGGCTCTATATTTGTTTTACATGATACCACCACAAATTTCATGCTGGCGCGAGTCACCCCGGCGTGAGTTCACCCCGGTTCTTGTACCGGGGCGAGAATTTCACTCCGGTACGAAATCTCGCAACGGTATCATGTAAACACGAAATGACCACCCGTTTCGGTGTGAAATCGGTCTGCCGGTAGACTGGAACGGGTAGCGCATGCGTAATGTTCGCGATTTTGAATCATAAGTGCATTTTATCAACATGAAGTGTACCTTCAAATAACGAGATGTGAAATAACCCAGTCATCATGTAAACGCGATACGAAATCACAAAGTCATGTCGGTATGAAACTCGCGCCGGTGCGAGTTTTCTCATGTAAACACCCCCTAATACTCAGTGCTGAGAAAATCTCGTACTCGTAGCCTTCGTCGTCTCAGAATCTAAAGCTCTCTATTATCTTGAGCCAATTCTATTTAGAGCGATTTTCGTATGACCTTGAAAAATGGTTTCGGTAAGTGTTCGTTCTTTGTTTCATCAGCCAATGGATGAAAAGATCAAAACATGGCCTCTTTGTTTTCCCGCAAAAGAAACCCTAATATGGAGAAGGCATTGTTCGATTGGCCAATCGTGTTGCAGTATGACGTCAAAGCAAAGGATTCATTGATTTCTAGAAAGTTCTCGGGCATGAAGTTTTTTTACGCGGGTGTTCGCTTAACCAACCAAAAGCCACGCACGTTTGTATCCGTTCGATAAACCAATCAAATCGCTCTATTTCCATTCTTTTGATGTTTCTGTTTTGTTCGCGCGTTTTCATTTCAAGGTCATACGAAAATCGCTCTACTCATTGATAATTACGTTCTCCGTATTTTACCAACTCAGTAAAAATGACTTTATTTCAATCAGACTAACCTTGGATATGACTTCAACTTCCCTGCCGAAGTGATGGAGAAGGTACGCATACCTCTCTTCAACGTATGGCCTCAGACTGGGTATTCCAAGCTTTTCAAATCTAAACAGCATGACAGGAAAGCAGTATAGAGTCAAAGCCTTTCTAATTTATAGATTTAGCCCGGGCTAAAAGCGAAGCTGTCGATAATGTTAAAAGTTTGTTCAAACAAAATATAGAATCGTGTTATGCTAAGCGGGGAAGGCAACGCAGGAGAACGGTGAAAAACAACAATAGGTCTAATAAGCAAAAAATCAACTTTGCACACTTTTTTGTATATTTCTTTGCCGTTGTTTTGCACGACTACAACGTGAAACTTCCAGAAACTTCTCTTAGGGCCTGTTTACATGGAGGTTGGGTACCTCAGATAGGTGAGGTAACCCGCCTGTCCATATAATCTCTCATTTTAATGTGATCACGTTTACATGATAGGTGGGGTGACCCGTCACATGTTACCTCACCTACCTGGGGTCCCCCACCATCACGTAAACAGGCTCTTAGACGTTACACGTTGTTTGAAGGAAATGTCGTACGTGTTCTCGTTCATTTTTTTTTCACTGCCGCTCATTTTCACCTTGCATTGGTGGCCGCTAGCATTTCTCATTTTGTCACCGCCGCTACAAAATTTTCATGTTATTCTTCCAAACAAAATGTCTTCTTTGTTTTTTTATCCCTCTCTCTAGATCTCTGTCGCCCTTTTTTTCCTTGCTCATAGGGTGATAATTATTGTAAGAAAATATGGCACAATTCTTCACTGGTAACTGAAATTATCCAGCTCGGAGTCTTTTCTAACATGTACTACAGCCGTAATTTTCAGGCAGGCAAGCACTCCTTATTTCTTCTGTGAGGTAGCCGCCTTTGAATCTGAGAAGAGTGGAAGATTGAACGTAGCAAAGGTGCAGTCACTTGGTTTGCCATACGACTGAAGGGGCGAAATGGGTTGAAGCCTGTCGTTTATTCCAATTCGCTTGAAATGTCAAAAGTGGGCGAATTTCCCTGGAGACTGCCTGGAGACTGCACTAAAGTTTAGAAAGAGAAAGAAAAATTCGTCGTCGCTTGCTTACGTCCTCCATAACACGTGAAATTAGGCATTTTCACGTTGTAGTCGTGCAGAGGCGGCAGAGAAATGTACAAGAAAGCGTGATGCACGACGTGCAAAGTTGTTGTTTTGCCGTCGCCGTCGTCGTTGCTAAAGCTCCCTAATCTCGGCGAGCCCTAGTGCTCGCCACCCAGAAAATAAATGCTTTTCAACGTAACACCGTGTAGTTAAAAAGCTATTTCATTACGGTTCAAAGCATTTTTGTCACATTTGTGTCAACCTTTTCAGTCAGTCTTTTAATAGAGGTCACGTCACTACATTTGATTATTCTCTATGAATATTTGTATAAATATCGACGTAGAGGCTTTTTTGGCTATCTCGCCTTTTGGACAGCCGTTGTCCGGTGACCAAACTTATTATTAGTTCCTAAGGTAGTCTAAAGCTCTAATCCTCGGAGCTCAATACACTGCATTCGATCGAGGAGTACGTTCCCGGTTTTTTTTTTTTTTTTTTTTGTCCCACTGGGTTTTTTTTATTCCGGGTTTTCTGTCACGTTCCATATTATTTAAATGTTCGTTTATGTAGAAATTATATTATTTCTGTAATTTTTTATATTACTTTTAAGATCATTTGTATTGTTGAACTGTATTGCTAAGATATCTTGTCAATAAAGCACGCGCCGGTCCATTGTGTCCATTAGGCACCCAGTAAGAGTCACACTCCATACATGTCGTTGTGTTTTCATTCGCGCTTTGCGCGCTGTGCGAAGGGTAATAATGAACACCTGCATGACGGGTCACATAGGTATTACTACACTAAGTTGATATTGCTACTATCGAGCGTTACAGGACAATGTAAGGCACAACCATACGCACCTGCCTAACAGCTCCAAAGACTGAGAAGTGGTTGAAATTTTTTCAAAACAGCCATTCATAAACATTTTCAAGTGATTCTATACAAAAATAATACAAACAATTTGACAGCTGAAAAGCGCAGGATAGTTACAGTGGTCTAATGCAAAAAGTGGGTCAAATTTTAATTTGTCCCTCGTCTATTCAGCCTTTTTAGGACCTTAGCAGAGTGCTTTTAACCTCGACGGATATACCTACGCTAAAAGTTCAGTTTCAACAGTGGTGCGTTATTGAGCAAGGTGACAGTCCACTAAGATTCATATTCACGGCTTTGTAAATGAAAATATATGGAAAGGACAGAATGGAATCAAGAAGTATAGGGGTTCGAATACGCGGTTGAGAGGTAAGAAAACTGGCAAAATACTAACGAACCTCATTCACTGATAGACTGTCTGATTCGGGAAGAGCATAATGCGTGGTGTGGATGACCTGCGGCTCAAATAAACTAATCATACAAAAATATGCAAGCACAGGACAAACCTGGATTTCACTAATATGGCGTCTGAACTCGAAGAAATCTGCCTCAAAATCGGTTTTTCTGTGGTCCAAAGGATCGTATGGCTTCTTCTTTAGTGCCGAGTACATATGATGGAATCTATTGGAGAGTGTTTCAATCCCTTCTATCTTTGATTCCGACAAAACGGAGAACGTTTCCAGCGCATTTATTACTTCTATGATCTACAACAGCAAGCAAAAAGGACAAATTAAAGATTACTTCATCGGGGCCAAAGATAATAGTAGGTAGTTGTACTTGTGTTTGTATTTTGTTTTTCATGTGACGAACCTAATGTTAATGAGTGAGAACAATGATTTTTGTTTACTGGCATTAGGTTTGTCAGATGTGAAGTTTGAAGTTCGACGTTCGACCTGGGCCAAGACCTGGACCGATTAGCGCTAACCCAGGATGAAATTTTCACTCGGGTTCCTTTTTCTTTTGTTCAAAAGCATTTTTCCGGATAATTTTTTCGATTCTTTTTAGAGCATTAAATCATCAAGATATAGACAAAAACAATAAAACTGAATTTGTTTTGAAAGCTTTCATATCTCAATTGAAATTTGCATTAACCATGGGTTATCTTAACCCTGCTTTGAACTGCTTAGTGGTATAATTAAATCCTCCTCGTTTGCTTCAATCGTTTTTGTCGTCCACAAGTAAACAGTCGCAAATTAGTTAACAACAGAAAAATTCAGCAACACTAAGACCACAGTTTCCACTCGATAACCATTAAAACAAATAGAAAAAAAAAAACATTAAGGACGCATTATACAGTATGATTCATACCTGGTTTAAACGTTTGCAAAACGTGTCGAATTTGCCAAATATGTACATCTCTGAGAACTCAAAAGGTTTCTTGCTGGGGTCCTCTGCAATGCGCTTCTTGGTTCGCTGAAAGCATTTCTGATATTCCTGGTTCAACTTCAAGCAGGCTTCAAGCTTCTCTATCAGCGGCTGTCTGGGTTGGTCCCAGACTCGGTTCACACCACGGTCGGTTAGGTAATTCTTACATGCAGTCACCATTTGATTAGTTACCTGAAATAAAGGCGCAGTCTTCAGTTAACAATAACAATAGGCAGACTTCACAAAGACACGAACGGCAACGAAAACGGCAAAAAACCAATAGTTTTTAGGGGGCTTAAGAAATGACGACGGCGACGACAACGAGAACGGCAAATTATCAATAGATTTAGTGTAGCAAAGCAACAACTTTACTCGTGCATCACGCTTTTTTGTACCTTTCCTTGCCGTCGTTGCACGGCAACAACGGGAAACTGCCTTATTTCACGCTTTGTGGAGGACGTGAACACGAGACGACCTTCTTTTTCTCTTTCTGAACTTTGATACAGTCCTTTGAAATTCAGCTCCAGAAAAATTCGCCAACATTTGATGAATTAAACGTGATGGGATACGCGCGATAAAGTTTGGAGCAGCGCGAACACAGTTTTTAAAAGACCGTCGCCGTTGTTCTAGCTTAAGCTGCCTTTTAGCAAAACAACAACTCTGCAACACGCTTTTGTGTAAATTTCTTTGCCGTCACTGCACGACTACGATGTAAAATCCTTCACGTTTTGTGGAGGACGTGAACACAAGACAAAGATCTCTTTTCTCTTCTCCTGAACTTCCATACAGTCCTTCAGTATTCAACAGAAGAAAAATTTGCCAACGCATTGAACGAGATGGAATAAACGCGATAAACTTTAAAGTAGCCCCTGCGCCTGCTAAAGAGCTTACTAAAAATTGTCAAACAAATAGCTAGCCTCCCACGCAGACAGTCTTAGGGGTTCGTCACGCATTCCTGGAATCATTGCGTGACGAACCCGTAAGAACGTCTGCATGGGAGGGTAACAAATAGCTTGCCTTAATGAAAAGAGACGTCATCCTCTGCGAAGTGTTGTAGTATCTAGAAATGGTGTGTATCATCTGTATAGCATTGATCAGCACAGGAATAACATCTGTCATAGAAACCTGACAAGACAAACAGACCAACAGTCAATAAAGATTCTGGAAAAGTTGACGTATCACTCATTTCATTAGCCAATACACTAACATTCTTCGACCTTAATAGTCCCATCAGTACACAGAGTGTTTACAAACATGAATGCGAGAGAGTGTTCTATCTGGGAGCAAATAGAGCGGTTTTCGTATGACCTTGAAAAATGGTTTCGGTACAGTGTTCGTTATTTGTTTCATCAGCCAATAAGTGAAAAGATCAAAACATCGACTCTTCGTTTTCCCGCCAAAGAAAACCCTAATATGGTGAAGGCATTGTTCGATTGGCCAATCGTGTTGCAGTATGACGTCAAAGCGAAGTATCGATTGATTTCTAGAAAGTTCTTGGGCATGACGTTTTTTCACCCGAGCGTTCGCTTCACCAACCAAAACCCACAAGCGTTTGTATCCGTTCGATAAACCAATCAAATCGCTCTATTTCCGTTCGTTTGTTTTTTTGTTTTGTTTACGCAATTTCATTTCAAGGTCATACGAAAATCGCTCTACTACATTGTTTGGAAATTAAAGTAAACCACCAGTTCTGTTCAGGCAAGAGAGGCAGGCACCTTCTTATACCAGAAACATAGGATGCCAAAAAGTGAAATTCAACAAGCGCTGCATTGTTGCCAGTAGGGTGCGATGCTTATTAGTACTTTTGCTCCTAAGCACGGCGCTTATTCAAGTAAGGGCGCTGTTTTGAGTAAATATATTGGTTGTTCACACCGGGTCTGAATGATAGAGAGGATCACAAGCTTTCTCCAGTGTGTAGAGAAACTTCACATTGTCTTTTGCTTCATTGGCAGCGTCTGTTATTCGGCAATCCAACTCACGCCAAAACTACAAAACACAAACAGGTTTGTTAGGCAAATTACAGACATCACCTTACAATAATAGTTTAAAAAACTGGACTTTAAAAAAAAGAAAACGGGTAATGCATATTGTTACATTTAATCAGTCTTCACTATTTAGCTCATGTTCAACTTCTCTAGGATCACTGCAAGTATCTACTAAAGTAAATTTGTAAAGACGAAGAGTCGGTTTAAAGGAAGAGAAAGTCACCTTAAGAGTTTTTGACTTAGCAATATGCAGAATTCGTAAAACTGCTCTACAGTCTTCATGGTTAATTTGCTCAACTAGTGAGCTGAATTTTGCCATTCTCATTTTCCAGTGTTCCAGTTCTGCCATGGGTCCTGTATCATCTGCTTCCCTCCTCATCTGTTCGCTCTCGGCTAGCACCTATTGGCAACAAGACAGAAAGTACAAATACTATTGACATTATTTCCTCCACTTGCATGCTAAGCCAAGAATAAAGATAAGCACAATCTGTACACAGTAACTGTTGTATTGATATCTCTCTCTCTCACTCTCTCTCTGTTCCAATTGATACGCTTTTGCAACGTAAATTGCAAATGCGTCTCTATTATAATCACAGCGCAGTCTGACGTACATGTACTATTCCAGAATAGATCATTTACAGGCAGGGGTTTCATTAAGCATCGAAGATCGGAGAATTCTCCGTCTACAATGCATAATTCTCCGAATAAATTTTAATGAAGCATGGCTATTTTTTATTCAGACGAATCAGACGAGGATACATTATGTAAAAAGAAATTATCCCCAGAAATGCATAATTTTAGCGCCTAGCCACTTGCTTTACATTCCTAAATACATGACAAATACATTACAGACCTTATTTAAATGCTAGCAGTTTTTAGCCTGCGCGCAGACGAAATTAAACTCTGGTTAACTCCGTCTGCGAAACAGCGCTGAAATCCTTGTTCTGGACTTCCACCTGTGTACCCAGATTTGAGTACGCGCCACGATTGGCCGGTTAAAAAACGCCTTTGTTTTGTTTCTCGTGATCGCCAATCAGGTTGAAGGGAAATTCGAAACGCACTTCCGGTAATTCGTTGAGTCCGTTGGGGGTCCAGAACGAGGATCTCTGCGCTGCTTCGCAGATGATACTAACCAGAGTTAAGTTATCGTCTGCACGCAGGCTAGCAGTTTCAAGCCGGACAAAACTAACAGGGGACGTGTAAAATGTTAGACTTCTATCTAATAATGTTACGACAACGTAGTTATTAATGTCAAGCCATTACCCCTTTAACCAAAAAGTAATGGAAAACTTCCCTAACGCAGCAACACTAGATTGACGAGTCAGTTGTTGACAAACATGGCTCACTAAGTGATTTGCCTTGAAGGAAAAACAATGTGAACACTGAGCTAGCAAGAGACCAAAGCAGTGAAATTTCATTTACATCGTGAAAGAACTCACTTTTTCAATCTGTTTACACCAAGAGTGCACAAGCTCGTCCAGTGAAGAGAGTATTTCCGAATTGTTTGCTACCGCTTGATAATCAGCTGGCCCCTCAAGGGAGCTGACGTCAATCACTTCACAAGGGTATAACTTTATTGCTTCATTCACTGATCCGTAAACTCCTAAGAAAAGATACAGTGGGTGAAAACTCATACATGGCGATTCATCTGTTAATTCTTGTAGATATGACACTTCAAGCATAGCTGTTGTGTTTAAATTTAACCTTAATTATTTTCGTTTGCTTTAATCTTGTTATCACACGTTAGCATGACTGAAAACAAACTGAGAAAAAAATTTCAACAAACGTCTAATGTTCAGCCCAGTCAAACTCAAACTCCTTATTTTGAAACTGACAGTTACGTCTGATGTTAGATTTTAGGTAACTGGCTGCAGGGAAGTTAGTGCATGCTGTGGAATTTGCTAGTTAATTTTTTAAAACTATATTTACTGTATATCTTTTACCTCGATCTTCTCTATATTACCCATCACAGTGCAATTTTGTCAGGGTCTTTCATGATCAAAACAGTTCTAAGCAAGAATCAAAATTGTCTTACCATCCATAAAATGTACAAAGTTGTCTAAAGATTCCACAAACTCCTTTTGGATATGAATTCCTTGTGGAGTCCCAGATAGTTCTCCCCAGTTGGACATTGCATTAATAGCTGGCAAGTAGATTTTTGTAAGATGCACCTTAAGAGCTGGAATAAGCGATCCAGCTTCCGCAACATTGATCATACCAAAGGATACTTCCTGAATATTAGTCAACAAGAAAGAAAAGTACTCATGTATCATATGCAAGCAAAATATAACCTGTGGTAGTCGTGTATAATTTCCATCTGGGGTTTCCCTAAAAATATCTGTACTGCACCTTTGAAAGGTTTTCTACTTTTAACTTACTAGCATTTAAGGGTAAAGATTCATTTAAAACCTGCTGCAAGCCACTTTTCTTCTGAATGAACTTTGTAGCAAGTCTCAATAACTTATTTTTTGAATCACATATGGTACCATAGTTTCACAGAGATATGTAATTTGCTCCTTTTCATGTATTTGAGTACAGTCATAGAAAATTGCAATTTATAAATCTTAATTATTATTAATTATTAATACAAACAGGACAATCAATAAGAAAAGGAAATAAACCCTTTATGCCCCGAAATCCACATAAAATTCTCTTAAGTGCACTCCACATATTTCCTCAATAAAATATTAATATTAGTCACGAGAATTTAATAGAAAATCAAATCATTTTCATGTAGGTGATCATTTTACTAATTCTCATAACTATTTTTTGTTCATGTAATAATATCGTTGGGAGAAAACTAATATTGATCACTCTTAAACAGTAACACCCTGCAAAGTAACATACATCAGCGATTATCCTCATTTTAATATCTTTGGTAGCATCAGCTTTCACACAGTACACTAGAGTTCCTGTTAGTCCCTCTTCCAATCCATCTGTAACTAGAAGAACACTGGCCTTTCCAGACTTGGGAGCATGTAGCACTGAACGAGCTCTTACTTCAGTGTCTTCAAACAATGAAAAGGGAATGGCATATTAGCAGACTTATCTATTCGGTGACTATTCGCCGATATTCACGTTGCCTTTGGCGACTAATTGTTAAATACTGTCTTGGGACGAGTTGTTTGAGTGAGTAAAATATGTCAGCAATCACGTCTACAACCCTGGTCAAAATTCTAGGAACAATAATGTAATACCTTGTCAAAATGACACTTTTCCCTACCCCCTTCCCCTCTGGTGAAGTGTTGATGTCGTGCATGCAAGTCTTTCTCATCACAAACAACTTTGCTTGGGGGAGAGGGGGTCAGCAGAAATAGGCTGTAACAACATTCCCAAGCTTTCATAGGAACGAGATTGTGATTTAAATTAGCAAAGCGTCCCAAGATGTCTTGACCAGACTTGTAGGTGTGACCACAATTTGTATCAGACAAAAAGAAAAACACTTTTAGTGACATTACCTCTTTTCAAGGGGGTATGTCTCTTTGTCATTTCCTGGGGTTGCTTCCTTAGCCAAGATATTGATTGCTTTTCATTGCTTTTCACTGTCTCTCAATGGGTCAGGCTCTACTTCCACTTCGGTGTACAATAATTTTTTTTTAGACAAGACACTTTTCATGTCCAGTAATGTATCTTTCTCCTTTTCAACCATTATTGAGAGTACTATGTCATATTTTCTATCTCTGTACCCTAGAGTTCCAATCTATGTTGGAAATTTATTTCATTCTCTTTTACATATTATCTCTAATAGCTATTTTTTCTTTGCGGAGCTTATCGTAATACTTACAACTTCCATCAAGACCCAATTCCTGATAAAAGAACATAAGTGATCGTCTTCCTTTTGGTTTAAGGAAACTATCTATCATGTACACCGCCTGGAAAAAACATATATCAACTCAAAATACTGCTTTGAGTAAGTGAAGGCCTATGTCAGTTGAAGCATTTGTCTGAAAACTCCCAGTCACAACAATGGTTTTAAAAACCAGGAAAGCTGGCACCTTTCATTATACGCACTACCAAAATTTAGGGAGAGGGAAGGGGTTAAGAAGACATGCTGAGATTTGAAAGTTAGGGAGGGACATTTGGAACAAACACGAAACTGCTATTAAGAAGAAAACAAATCCGTATGTAGTATGAAAACAAAATGAACTGTCTCAACTGTGGAATCTGGTGATAAAAAGTTTGTCAATAACATTTCAAACGTTTGCAATATTTTTACTGTCTTTGTTTTTCCTTTGTTTTTTAATTGTTTGTTTGTTTGTATGTTGTTTGTTATCATTCAAAACCTTGGACGCTTTATTTCGCAGTAACAGCGCTGCCATTTTGTCTTTTTGACTGTTTGCTTCTCGTTTGAGTACAAGTTTATCCACAAGCCGACGCTCACGCGCTTAGCTTGATTTTCTTGCCTTAAAACTTAAAACTTATTCCAATCTATAAAGTTATAAGATTTTAAATACCTCTTCAGAATCAACAATGAATTCTTCAATGGCAGAGACTTCAAGATCTAGGTAGCCACCAACAATTCCCATAATAAATCTATATTCGTCCGTTATCATCCTTTTTCGAGCTTCGCGGTTTTCTTTCGCTCTTTGCTGTAATAAAAAAAAGAAAGAAAAACCGAATTAGCATGACAAAAGAACATACCCTGTGAGAAACGATGCAAAAAAGGACCATGAAAATAACAGTTAGTCACAAGATAGAAACCATAAATTAAAGCCCGGTCCTTTAAATTCGTGTGAATGGCTTCCTCTAAATTCTGTAGCTTTTTACCTGTCTTTCTTTGAGAGTTTCTCCCGTCATCGGATGAGCAAATTGCGAGCCCACACTTTTCCTTCGCCTATTTTTGTCAGCTTTGGAACCAGCTTCATGTTCCATAGACATGCCAACTATCATACTCTTTCCGGCGCCTTTGAGGTCTCTTGTACTGGGCTTTCCGGTGACGCTTCTTTTTCGTTCGGCCATGTTTGACTTTTTCCTTGCTCTGAAAACTCGCTGACAGCTGTGTAAGTTCCGTTAAAAAATGCGAAAAAAATACTACTTTTGCTATCAAAAACGAATTTGAAACAAAAAGCTGCACATCTTGGTGCTCAAAATCGCATTGTTTGTTGCATTTGACTTGTTTTCCACGCAGTTTTTAACTTTTTTACGAGAAAGAAAAAATCGCGTGTTAGCTGCAAATTTCTGGTCGATTTCTGGTGAAAATCCCCCGCGTAATGGTTTTTTTATCCAATCAGAAAAGAGAATAGGCTTTCCGTCAATCATTTTGTTGCTTGGAAACGTCTGTGACGCTTTCCCGGGATTCTCATGCTGTTCTGTGCAACTGCAGTACCTTTAGCCAGCGGGTGTATAGGAGCTCAAATTTCATCAGACTGCGACTGCAGTGTTTCCATCAGACTAGCATGAAATTCTCTTTTTCTACAAGATAACATTTGAAAATCACCGAAAATGATCTACAGAATGATATATCCGTTAATTTTAAATTTTGTCATGTCTGCTGTGGCATTTTTGATAACTATGAAGTTGATTTCTGGAATGAAGCCCTTGTTCACCAAAGCCGGTCTCTGTGGTAAAGATCTCAACAAGAAAGACAACAAAGATTTGATGTAAGTTCATTAATCCGTTGATTCGAAATATTCCGTGGTATTGTATTGAAAACGAAACGTAACTGTACGTAACCAGAAAATCGCCTTCTTAATCAGATAATCCTAAGCAATTTTATACGAGACCATGGAGTTCGAAGCGTGGGTTGCGGTGATTCGTTGATATGGAATAGCTACTCGTACTTGTGGAGAAATTTTAGACAACACTACCGGACGTTACTACTTTCTGTTTCAAGTATACTAAAATGTGTTCAGCAAGGGACTGTACAGAGCGTTAGATCAGCACAATACCAACAAGCTCATCAATATGAGCAATTACACTTTTGACTGTGGCTTTATAATGGGACCTTAGTCGTTGACGCTACAAAATCTCATTTTTCCAATCGGTCTTTGAACCCTACCTTTCTATTTCAAATTGGATTCCACATTCACCATTTGTGTTTGCTAATTTCAAATGCAAGTCAATTATTATTGATTTTGAACAGCTGTGTTGATCTCTGCCTTGATAAATATTAATCAGGACTTTGTAAAAAGTGCTCTCAGAAACACCGCACGTCTCCCAATGTTTTGGCCTGTGAAATCCATACGCAAGATTTCCTATTCACCCAAAGGAAAAATTAAGTCGGGGCCACTGCGCTCTGCAAGAGGCTTATCAGTTGTTTTCAATGAAGTTGTCTTGATGCTGTAGTTGATCCAGTTCCACTGAGTTGACTTGTAGAATATTAAGGAACATTCATGCCTTACATAGTTTTCTTGTTCTTGTGAGAACTATACAAAAAAGGTCATGCACTTAATTGTTGTCCAGTTCTACCACCCCCTTAAGTTTGCATCAAAGCTACTGGTTTCTTGATAGAGCTTAGCTCTGTTGTTTTGGGTGACAGGAATTGTGGTTTAAAGCAATCCTCACCCCCCCTCCCCCCCCCCTCCCCCATATCCTCTGAGAATTCCACTCATCACTTTTGTTTAATTGTTAGAATAGAATAGAAGAGTAAAAATAATTCTTTATTTAAACACGGTAAAATTCATCAGGATTATAAAAAAAATTATAAATAACCTAACTACCCTAAACAATATGCAAAACTGTCTATAACTAACCTAACTAAGCAGGGTTCTCATTAAGTGCCGGCAGCTGGCTAAAAAACTGGATACTTGGAGATTTGAGCCGTCTACTTTTGGGGGAAATATGGTAAGTAGAGGGAGTGAAAACCTGAAATTACCTAAAAAACAATTAGCAAGCCGTCTACTTTAACATCCTAGCCGTCAACTGTAAAACTTAATGAGAACCCTGCTAAGACCTGTTTTTCATGAGTGCCGTGTACACAGTACTTTAGAAATCAGAAATTTAGATAAACCAATCATTTAAATTGACTTAAAGATTTAGTCTCTCTCATGTCATAGGACAGGCTGTTCCAGAGAACTGCTCCACTATGACTGAAGCTGTTCTTCATGAAGTTATGTCGCGGGGAACGGCATAATTATTACTTTGTTTTGATTAAGAATGTGTTTTGGGTTAGAGCAATAAAATAACATGCACTTGAAGGTGTTTAATTATTATTAATCCACTTCTTCTGCAGCCCTGAGGGTCTTGGTGTCGTTACTGGAGCAGTGTTTCTCATTTCCATGTTTCTGTTTATCCCCATTCCATTTTTCACTATTTGGTTTGAAAAAGGCGACTATGATTTTCCACATCATGAGGTATGTTATTAAAATGTGAAACAGAAGCAAAAGGAGGAAAGAAAGAAACCACAGTTGAGATATGAAGATGATGTGAACTGTGGAATTTAGACAAATTTTAAATGAAGATATGATCATCGCAGTGCTCTACCACTTGAGCTATATATAAAGGCCAATTTGTTGGGCTCATCTTAACCCGTGAAAGGAATGAAAAAGGAAGATGATCTGAACTGCGGAAATACCAATTATTTTAAGTGAAGACATGATCATCACAGTACATGTACCGGTAATTGCAATTTAAGCAATTGCAAATAAACCCGAAAAAAGAAAAAATTTCAGGACTTCAACAAATGAACAAATGAAGTTAGTTAGGTTTTGTGTGTGTTTTCTTTTAAGGGTTGCTATTTAACAATTAGTTGCCAAAGGCGACGTGAATGTCGGCGAATAGTCACTGAGACGAAGTCGAGGTGACTATTCGCCAATATTCACGTCGCCTCAGGCGACTAATTGTTTTAGTATAATTACATTGATGATTATTTGAGAAAATAAAATTATTGATCAATTTTCGACCCCGAAACATCAAAAAATCTGGCTGCCATTTTGAAAACTGCTAGCTTTCAATGCTATAATCACTGCACAGTGATTATAGCGGGATAGTGCGAAGCTCCTAGCCAATCACAGCACTCTATTTTCGATAGTCATTGATGTAATTATACTAACATTTTTTAGTGCACTAGAGACAAAGTAAAAGCTGCCTTACAGCTGTACAGTGCATCTGTAAACAAACAATGTTGTGCCTACAGTGTAGGGTGTAAACTGGGCCATGTCTCTTCTCAAAAAAGGGTGTTTACCTAATATGGGGTCTGCTTAATACAGTGATTGTTGTATTCAACTGCTCAAGGTGCTCTCCTTCACAATATTATTCAGTCATTATGAAGACAGGCACATAGTGACTTCTGTTAAACTACTGAATTCCTTCTCCAGTTTTCAGTGCATATGCCTGTGAGTCGAAGGGAGAATTTTGTATTAGATCAGGAGTCACTTTGGGCCTTACTTCTACACACCCCTTCTTTTTAACATTTCATGTATTTCCTTTGTAAATTACTGTAATAGTTAATCATTAATATTTATCTCTTGCTGACCAGTATTGTTCCATCCACAGTTTGTCATGTTTATTGCTGGTCTTCTGTCCATTTGCTGTATGATTTTCCTTGGTTTTGCTGACGATGTTCTTAATCTCAAGTGGAGAGATAAACTTCTGCTTCCAACAATGGCTTCTCTTCCACTGCTGATGGTGTACTTTGTCAATATTGGTGTCACCACCATTATAGTACCTAAACCTCTCAGATTTATCTTAGGATTTGATTTAGATTTAGGTAAGTATTATTATCGACAGACAACCTAGAACAAATAAATAAAACGATATAATAATTTTTCACTGAAAAGTCAAAATGGTTTGATCATGCAGTTTCCATTTAAAGTATAATATTATGGTAAATGCCTGTAATAAGAAATTAACCGTTTAAGCCCCAATATCCACATACGAATTCTCCAAACTGATCTCTACACATTTCCTTAAAGAATGTGTTGAGAGAATTTGATAAAAAATCAAAGCATTATCTCTTAGGTGATCAATTTCTTAATTCTCATAACCTAATCTCTTGACAATCTGTAGATATGGTGAGGAGAAGATTGATGTTGGTCACCATTGGGAATCTATTAGCCTGAGAAATCAACCAACATTAATTTGTCACTGACATCACCAGTTTCCCTGCAAAATGATGTCTAAGGAATGAGGGCAGGAACTCCATATTGATGACACATCACTACCCAGTGCTTCTGATTGGTTGAAAATTTGTGCCTCATCCAATCAGAACCACTACCTACATCCAGGTAGTAACACATCATCAGTGTAGAATTTCTGTGTTCATTCCTTGGACATCATTTTCCGGGGACACCATGCAGCAGCAGTTTTTTCTCAGGCTAGGATTTTTGTTCTTATTTCTGACAACCCACCTCGATTAGCTATGCTAACAGCGGGTTGTCATTGTTTGAAATATTGTTTTTTTAAAACAAAATAAAATGTTGTTGTTGTTAATTTTAATAATATTTTGTCAAGTGCCTTCATATGGACATTTATTTTGACCAAATAAACACCTTATGATACGTATAGTTATTATAAAAAGAACCTCCCCCAATTTGCACTTTTGCTGAGATAAAGTAAATGTTAGTGAATAGTTAGCCTTGTAGCTTGACCAGGAGAAAGATGAACTCAAACAAAGTTATATCTAGTACCCATAACTACCAGTTTAATTGTGTAAAACCTGAATCATGTCATTATTATGGAATTTTTGCGGCTGAATCCAAGATGTGTCTCCTGCCAAAACTTTTCTAACAGCTAGGAGGAATGAGAGACAGCTGATTTCACAGGCTAGCCCAAGAGCTGTATTTTATCATCATTGTCATCTCACACTGTCTACAGGAATATTTTACTATCTCTACATGGGGATGCTAGCAGTGTTCTGCACAAATGCAATCAACATTCTATCAGGTATAAATGGTGTGGAGGCAGGGCAGTCACTTATCATCTCAATCTCTATCTTGGTGTTTAACTTTATTGAGCTTCAAGGAACATGTTGCTGGCAGGCTCACTTGTTCTCTGCTTACTTCATGATGCCATTTATTGCTACATGTTCAGCATTACTTTTCTTCAACTGGTGAGTTGGTCCAACATACATGTATCATGTCTGGGGGGGGGGGGGGGGGGGGGTGCTCCACTCCAAGGTCCAACCCTTACCATAAACCATTTTTGACAGAGAAGGTACCTTTTTGACATACTTAGTTTAGAAATTTGCATCCCTTTCAACTGCAGCTGTAAATGCACTGTCTTTTAATTATGAATAAATCACAAAACAAGAATGTTTTATCAACTCTGTTACATTCATAAGATGTATATGCCACTGGGCCCTTTTTACAGACCAAAGTGACAGATTTCCCAAACTTTCATATACTTTAACTAGTGAAAACCCCACCCCTTCATATACCTGTAGCCTGGAAAAGGTACCCTTTTGGTTAAAGCCTCCCCATAATTTATAGGCTTTTATAGGGAGTACCCCTCCCTGGGTATAATAATACAATATTACTGTTGTACAGTAGAATCTCAATTTCCTGAACTCTCATTATCGTGATCCGTCTGATGATTCAACCCCTCTATAGCAAAACCAATGCCCATCTCTTGTGGTTCAACTTGATTGTTGACATTTTGACATCATTAATTTCTCTGGGCTATTAGAGTAGAGACAAAAGAAATTATTATAGGCCACTTGCATTAAGAGGTCACGTAACCAATACTTCCGTTAAACAATGAATTGGAATCTTGTTGATGCCAAAAATTGACAGAGCATATAAAAATTATCTTACACCCGAAATGTGAGAGGAAACGCATTTAAGGGAGATATTTTGTGGGACTTTGATTTTCAACAAAGTAGTGTGATTTTTATTGGCCACCATGTTGGAGCACAGGGCCCCAAATTCACGTTGCAAGGGAAGGGTGTGAGAAATATATTACTGAGATCTGCGAACGCTAAATAACGCTAAACCTTACTTTTTCTTAAATGAAATGAATAAAAAGACTTTTTTGGCTTTATTGGATAACCACTGTTACTCCTTTCATAGAACGAAGTGAAGGCTGGTCACTTCGATCTGGCAGGGTCCTGGACCAGCTGCAACAAGAATGCCGTTTTTTTCGCTGAAATTCAAATCTGCTGCAAATTTTTGAGCTCCAGCCTAAGAGGGAAACCTCTTCTTCCTCTCTGGGAGATTGGCTTGAAAAAAGATCCATAATTTCCTCATCAAATCGAGCCATTTGTGGCAGACTTGGACACACTTCTGGCTTTCATCCAGTGCCTGTGACCAATGTTGCGCTTACCAACTAATTTGCATTTGAAATTGGACACCTAGCTAGGGTGACAATTGGCACTTACACGACGGGTGCAAGGGCTCTTATATTTTCAACGGTCACCTGTAACGCAACATTGGCGTGTCACCTCATGGTATGTAAATTACATTACACCCTTTCCTCGCAACGTGAATTTGGGCCGCTTGTGGTTGGAGGGCATACTCTTGCCCTCCAACATGGTGGCCAAAAGTACTTTTTGCTTATATCTGGTTAAAATTTGATAGTTACGCTCAAATGTGCTGTAAACGTTACCACATCATCCTTTCAACATTTTCCTTGAAGTTTAAGTGCAAATTTTGTGTTCAGAAAGAGGTAATTCATAATTTTAGAAATCACATTTTGGTCATGTGACCAGCTACGAACTTACTCATTTTAAGAAAATGGTGCAGGTTTGAAAATTAAACCAAATCACTATTATTTTAAGATATGACCCACTAATCGTTTTTCGAAGGCAAAATCACATAACTTTCATTTTCATAAAAAGGATGTCACATGACCTCTTAGTGCAAATGGCCTATTGCTGTCCATTTGTTGACTACTTACATGCAACTCTTAGCCTCTTTTTGTGTTCCCAAGACTGATGTGTAAAAATTCCTTTTAGGTACCCCTCCCAGGTGTTTGTTGGAGACACTTTCTGCTATTTTGCTGGCATGACATTTGCGGTAGTTGGAATCTTGGGACATTTCAGTAAAACAATGCTTCTCTTCTTTATTCCGCAAGTCGTCAACTTTGTTTACTCCTTACCACAGCTGTTTCGTTTTATCCCATGCCCAAGACATCGGCTGCCAAAGTAAGTTTAGTGTTGACCCAACACTAAACTAAACTATGTGTAAAAATAACTGGAAAATGTTCGTCATCACACTAGTAAAAGCTGGCAATAAGAAAATATTATGGCTGGAATCTTAACTTTTTTAGCCTTAATACTAGATGCAAAGTAAGCTGGTGCATTGTGTATGAATTTCTGTTCTATATTAAAGAAGGAGAATTCAAACATCAGAAAGCTCAGAAAAATCCCCTGAGCTCCAAGCAAGAATCGAACTCATGACATGATTGACAAGTAATATTATTTTTATGCCATGCTTGGGAGCCAAGAAAGTTGATGAAAAGTTTTCTACAGTATATTATTACCTTTCTTCTGAAAATGAGTTACATTTGCATGAGAACAAAAATCATTTTCATAACAACAGCTTTTCACTTAGCCTCGCTCTGAGACATAGACTTGAGGAAACTTGGAAATTGCCTATTCATTTTTAAGGTTATAGAAGGTAGATCATTCTTTTAAAAAATGACAGCTCATTCTCTCAAATAATGTTATACATTTGCCTCAACAGGCTGAATCCAGAGACTGGCAAACTAGGCATGAGCCATTCAGTATTCAAGAAATCTGACATTCGTCCTCTAGGAAAACTCATCTTATCCGTATTCAGCCTTCTAAGACTAGTACAAGTTGAAGATGGTGTGGGAGAAGATAAAAAGTCCATGCGCGTCAACAACTTTACACTAATAAACTTTGTCATAAAAATGCTTGGCCCATTACATGAAAGAACATTGACTACGATAATGTTAGGAATACAGGTAGGTTTTTTACCTTTCACCTCCAAGTTATTGCATTGATGATGTTATTTATTTACTTTTTGATTTGTGGATGAAATCCTGTGATGTCACCATTCTAATGAGACCTCCTTGGGAGAACTTTTTTATGCATGGCACTACATGTAACATGTATTAATTTTGTAGGATTTTTCAAAAAGAACATTGGAATTTTGTGAATTCTTTTTCATTGGCCACTATTATGTTGACATTAATTTTTTAATCTGATGTGTGAAGAGATCCTCCAAAAATTATAATACAAAAATAAATCATCCCTTCTAACAAAATTAATAGTACAAAAGTTCTTAACCTAGTCCACATTTTTTTAAACAATTAATGTACACATATGTGAAGTTTGGTTTGGTCATATCATGGAATTCTGTTCTTTAGCTGTTCTTGGGGAGCAACAACAACAACAGTGGCAAAAACGTTTCATATAAAGTGCATTCAAACTGTTTCAAAATTCATTGCTCTTATTCCAAGTCATTATTGTCAATTAATGTTAATGAGTTTTCCTGGAGTTGAATTGTCAAGGACTGTATCTAACTTTAAAAAGAGAATATTTGAAAATCGCTGTCTTGTATTCATGTTTTTAACAAAAGGTAAAATAAGGCAGTTTTATGGCAACAAAGAAATGTGCAAAAAAGTGTGATTTTTTTGCCATTTTTGTTGTCATCAGAGCTCCCTATTGCTGCAAGCTATGATTGATACATTGCACTGGCAAGTGAAAACAATGATGTAACATTATTGTGGTCTCTCTTGTTTGCAGATCCTTGGAAGTGCTGTAGCATTTATCATCCGTTATCACCTAGTAAGATTTTTCTACGATGTAGAACCACATTAAAAATCAGAATCTGTTTTTCACAAGATTGAATTTCAGTGGTATATTCCTCATTTGGATATTTCCATGGTGATACAAGAGAGAGGCTGAATTGACAGCCCAAAATAAGAAAATTCAGGACATGAAATGTTATTTTAACAATGATAGTCTGTCCTGTGAGACCAATCAGTCACAGAGGTTCCAAATGAATGGCCAAAAGAAAGTTCTTGTTGTTTTTTACAGATAGAGCAGTATTTGTTTTAAAAAAATACAGAACTAACATTACAGCTCACTTCTTTTATTCAGCAGTCAAAGTGAATTTGAAGCTGAACTATTGGTGTGAAATAAGTGCAAAAATAATATTAATATTTCCTGCTAGCGAAAGTCTCTTTTCCTACCGAATACCAGGGAAAAGAGGCCTCTGCTAGGGAATAAAAATGAAAGATTAATATTTGTTAACTTTTACATGCTTGTGTATTTTTAGCAATGAAAACACAACAACAAAATAAACTAATAATAGCAATTTTTAATCCACTGAAAAATAATAAATACATTTTTTCAAAGTACTGTATTTCTTACTTTCTTGTTATAGCAGTATTTCCACTTTGTCACTCTGTCTTATTTAATTGGAATTTTTTTGCTTTTCCCCTTTATTGTACCCAAGTTTTTTTTACCTAATAAACACCACTGTTGAGCAACTTTAAACTAGTTCTTTTTCACAGCTCATTGGAAGTTCTAGACATGCATGTAAACTGTTTTTCAGGGCTGTTGCTTAGCACCAGGAGCCGGAGATTTCCGTGGTTACTATGCATCCCAGCTGTACAATTCACGCCCCCAACCCCACAACCAATTGCATATACTTAGCTATAGTACTTGAAATCATAGCAACAGCCATGATATACAGTATGCACTGTAGTCATTGCCAACAAGCAGCCTTGCGAAGAAGTGCTCGTTGGCACTTAGCAATGGATATAATTAGTAGTTAATAATAAAATTATTATGATCAGCTTACAGTGTGCAGTGGTTCATGTTTAGATGCATGCCTCAACACTTATGTCGAGCTATAAAAGTTACTGAACAGAATTGTCTTTTTATAATTATAACAGGAACAATAACTGCATTATTTTATTTTTGTTGTTGTTGTTTTTGCTTTTTTTTGTTTAAGATTAATGTCCTATTTGTACAAACTTCAACAAAGCCAATAATACCATAATAACAGAGTTGTCCTTAGCGCATTAACCTCTCTCTATGATGTCCTTCATCTGTGCCTTAATCTTTAAAAAGTGACGTTTAAATTCCAGACCATCTCCCTAAGAAAGTAAATCAATGTTACATGTGACCAGCACAACTGCTTTGTTTTAGCTAGGTTTTTGATTGTTCTGCAATGTCGTATAAGAAGAGTGGAGGATTTTCTGAGGCTTGTGTCTACGTTATAAAAAAGAAATTGACTAACATGGTACTAAATTAGGCAAGAACCAGGTTTCATTGTATTTGTGTTGATATGAGAGCTACGTTGTACATGGGTATGTGAAAATCGATTTTGTGAGAGTTCAGTACAGTGTTCTCCCTAAATTTTAGTTCAGCAGGTAAGGGACCATTCATGGCCAGAGGCGCACTTTGCTGGGGGATGGGGGTAGTGGAGTGAGGGACATGGCTTTGACCTTGCTGTGAAATTTAGGAGCAAGTTCTCTGAAATGTCATTCCCCCATTTTAAGACCTATTTTTTGCAAATCAGCCATTGTTATTTTTACACAAGACTAAAAAACGTTTGATTCAAATAATATTACACTGTCTTCATTGCTCTAGAAAAGCAGTGTATACTTTAGTACACTTCAATAATTATATTCATTCATTACCTTGATCAGATCACATCAAAACTTGCATATTTTAAAACAACTTACCGGTATTTAATTTTAGTGACACTTCAAGTGGTTGCAGGCAGTAAGAAGTGTTGCTTCAGACGGTACATTTTACCGGTTACCGCCTGATAAGGAGAACACTTTCAGTATGAATGAGGTTTGAACTGCACATTTTCTTACCTTGGATAATCTGAAGTCAACTAACAGAGAAGAGCTCATGTCTATTAGATTCACTTTGATGCTTAGTTTATTTTGCCTTCTGTCGGCAGTGTAAATTGTCACCTAATTGAAAAGAATAGTATTTATATTACATTAGGAGAGTTTAGTGGACATCAATATTACTGTTTTTCAGCTGATGCCATAGTGACATGTTGGTTGAAAACGTTTCATGGGAGGATAGTGTTAGCTGACATTTTAGAGTTAAAATGTGTCTACCTGACTTTGGGAATTGACAGCAAAGTTATATTTGAGTTTGTCCAGAACTTCCTTCAACTTTTTGAGTGTCTTGTCTGGAGTTTTCTTTGTGTGAAAACGCGTCATTCTCTTGACCAGTCTTTGGAATGGAGACTGAAAAAGAGGAATTACTGACATCAAATATTAAGGCGTCAGTGAATAAGTAAAAATAAAATATCATCTTCATTTTCTATCGCACAAATCAACATACATGGATTGTATACATAAATAAAGAGAAAAACAGGAATTTTTATTACTGTGAAGAAAGTTGGAAAATTAACCCCCTACAACCATAAAATTTTGTAGTCTCTTGATGAAATTTCTTAAAGAATTATTTTGTCAGTTTATCTGTGGTGTTATTAATTTTTGCAACTTCTTCCTTTATTACTTACTAAAATTGTTAGGAGAAAACTGATGTTGATCTTCCTTTACCTGTGATGCACCTGGTGTACATTGCATCTGTGTACTTAGTAACATGTGATCTAGATGAATGGGCTGAGAAAAACACCAGCCATTCAGTGTTTTCTCATCATCCTCCTCACTCTCAAGGCAACCACTGCCGATACCACTGTCCAGTCGGCGAGGCTCAGGCTGGGATGCAGAGATGTGATCTCTAAGTTAATCACGACAGTCAAAAAAATAATTATTCCAAGTTTAATATTAGTATCTGCAATGCAAGCCATCATTAGTACTAAATTTCAGGATTTTTAGAGAAATAAGGGCGGGGATTTCCCCCCGGCTACCATGAGTGTGGTCCCCGGCTAGTTTTATTGGAAAATAGAAGAAAAAATCAATAGAACCAAAAAGAAATCCCTAACTGTTTGATTCCCCACCTAAGTGTTGTATTCACCTTGCAACGTGAAATCTTAGTGACAAGCCTGGAATTTCTAGGACTTTTAGATTTTGCAATTTTTTCCAAATTGTGAAAATCATGAAATTTTATCCTTACAAAGTTAAGTGAGAATAAGGTAGGTTAAAACCAGTCCATTTTACGTGTAATTTCATTTTCAACTAGAACACTTACTGATTTCTCCTTGAACGTGTGGGAGAAATAACATCTGCCTCAGTGCATCTTCTTTTGAAGGGTGCTGTTCCAGTGGGTGTGTCCCCTGGGGAGCAACCTGTACACATATGATTAAAATGTTTTCAACAATAAAACAAAATGATATTATTAAGAGTGCAGTTGACTTTGGTCTTGTTGAAAAACAAAAATTGTTAACCACTATTCTTCATTAAAGTATTAATAGCATGCATACATGTTTATATGTACATGTAACAACACTTACCTTCCCTTGGACTTCTTGCCAAAGTGAATGATCTGATGTCAAAACAATAAACAAAGGTTGAAAAACTGCAACTGTTAACTAAATGAGTTATAAATTTCAATAGAAATGCAAATTAAAGCATAACAAGGTATCCTTTTTTTACCTAGTATACCATTTTTCTTTCTTCATAAGAGGTATCGCAAGCCTTCTTTTGGGATTTTCCACAAGAATTTTCTCCAAAAATCCTTTAAAAATTACAAGTACATAAGCAACTCAAGTAGATGGAAGAGGTTTAATACAGAAGAACCATGATACATGTATGTATCTGGTAAGAAGGGAGTAAAAGTAAATGGGGGAGGTCCATGGAGTTCACTATTTAAGGGAGGGGGTAAAATGAAATAATATTGTGACTATTGAAAGTAGGCAATAAACTTGTTTTAAGGGGAGGGGGGTAACTGGTAGACAGAGGACAGTTATTTTTCAGGGAAATGCAGTATACTGTATCATAAACATAGCTGTCAGCAAGTACATGTGAATAAGCTGCAAAGCCACATGAAGAATGGGGAGAGTGCAGCTTTGCCGCTTGTTTGCACCATCAAACACACCCAGTAAGCCAATAATGCAGACCAGTTTATCTGCACTTTCAGGGCCGGTTAACATTTCACAAATTTTCCTGCAATGCAAAAACTACTATTGTCTTCCTCCATAAGAACAGTCATGTGCTCAGAGACCATGTTATCAGAATACAGTTGTATATTTTTAAAATCCTGGATCCCTCAACATACACTGTAATAATTGCTAATTATTGTCCCTGTTTGCAACTTTAAAGCAAAGCAGTAATAAATTACTGAAAATAAAGTTCACACACCTAATGATAGTGGATCCATCTTTGTCCATGGTGTTCTGTGAAGTCTTCCACAAGTCCAGTCAACATATTCTTTGCACTTCTTAGTTGGTTGATCCCATGGAAGTTCTATTGATCATTGGTCACTTAAAACTTTAAAAAGCAGTCGCTAACTCTGGGAAAATGCTTTAGTGCTAGTGCAAAATACTGTAAAACACTTGATTTATTTTGCCAAAGCTTACAAGTGTCAAAACATACAAATTGCCAGAAAGTGTAGATTAAAAGGTTTCACTAGCAAGACTAATGTATAACTGTCATTGATCACATCTAGCAATTTAAAAATGTAAAAACTGCACTATATAGGCATGTACACTTGATGAGGATAGTTGTTAAATTCATATTCAGTTTTAAAACTTGTGGACAAATAAGATAAGCTACATGTACCATTATTTTAGGTTAATAACAAAAATGTTTCACATGGGTGGGGCACCAGGTGGAATAAGTCACCTACCTCCTGCCAACATAGCGATAAGGACAATACCACAGGACCAGATGTCTGCAGGCTCAGCTCTGTACTCACCATCAGACAAAACCTGGGAGCACAATAATTTATTGTGGGAGTGGACCTTTTTACCAATACAGCAGCCATATTGAATTAATTGGATTTAAGGAGTATTATGGGATGCCCAGGGGGTATGAGTATGATACGATATAATTGCACTACTATTTACACGCACGCTTTTTGAGTAAATTTTTCTTTAAATTTTCCTAGAAATAATATTGAAATTATGGGAAAAAAAGATTGTAGTGCCGTGTTTGGATGTAATAATGATCGCCTTTTTCCTGACAAATATACATTGAAGTTCTCTTTTGGTGCGAACAGTGCATGTAAATACTGAATGAGTGCCCCATGGGCATCCCATAATACTCCTCAAATCAAATATATTCAATATGGCCACCATATCGGTAAAAAGGTCTATTTGTTAGGTAATTGTAAGTAATTTTTTAAAGCTTACAAATGCCCAGTGGCAAAGGTTTTCAGGCAAGTAATCCTTAAACAAAATCATTAAGTAAGATGAGCAAGAAGTGACCCTGGGCAAGCAAAATCTGAGAACTGCTTGCCCAAAGGACAAGTTGGAATTCATGATCTTATTTTTTTTTTTCCGAGCTCTGTGATGATGGATGTTTATTCATGGATTAATATTGATTGACAGAGAAATTTAAGACTCCTTGATGGAGTGACTAAATTTTTCAATTTATACCTCAGGTGCAACGTATGGTAGTGTTCCACAACACCTTCGACCAAGTGGCCGCTCCTTGCCTTTGTGACGGAAAACTGTAGCAAATCCAAAATCAGAGATCTTTAAATTGTCTGAAAAAGAAATTTACAAAAATACATTTCTGAGTGAACAAAATTACAGTGAACTACAGGGTTTTCAATAAAACTGCCACAAGTTTTTTCCCTCTCCACCTACTCCAAAGCTTTTGCCACCAACTTAAAATCTTATTGAAAACCCTGGAAATAGCTTCCTGTAACAAGTTAAGTGCTGAGCATGAAGGCATTAGGCCTTTATAGGGGTTCATGATTACTGACACTGTCTCATTTTATATTTCAATAGCATAAGCCACTTTTGGCTCTCACCATCAGCATCCAGGAGAAGGTTTTCGGGTTTAATATCTCTGTGAGTAACACCTTGTTTGTGGAGGT
Organism: Porites divaricata; assembly: GCA_038088405.1. Taxonomy (NCBI): domain Eukaryota; kingdom Metazoa; phylum Cnidaria; class Anthozoa; order Scleractinia; family Poritidae; genus Porites; species Porites divaricata. The sequence goes on from JBBMOI010000017.1 coordinate 4,349,038, forward strand.
ACTCCTGAAAAATGATTCCAGATATCAACATGGTCAATTAGTATTGTTTTTCTGAGGAAACACTTTTATTATAAGACTAAGTGTTAAATCGGAGTACAATGTAACAACTACATTTCACCCCAATGGCTATCAATATTGCACAAACAAAAATAATTATTAACAATAATAATTATTTGGGGACCTATAATGATCTGTCTGGCCATGGCCACAAACCATGATTTCATGAACAAATCCAGACTTATTGTAATGGCCTTACCAATGTTGTTTTGTGTGTGAAGAGTATGATACATAAACATGAGGCCAACAGATAGGAAATCAAAAGCACTGTACTTCATGCAAGATACTGGGGACTGCAGGATACCCAATATTTAACCCTTTAAGTCCCAATAGTGTCCAAGATCAATTTTCTCCTTACAATTATCCATACACTGTAAAGAGATAAGTTATGAGAATCAATAAAATGATCACCCAAGAGAAAATACTTTGATCTTTGAACAAATTCTCTCAACTAATTCTTTAAGGAAATGTATGGAGATCAGTTTGGAGAATTTGTATGTGGATACTGGGGCTTAAAGGGTTAAAAGAAACAAGGCTGGATTTTACTTCCAACTTTCTCAGTCAAAATAATGCAAAGCCTGGAATAAGTGCAAAGATAAAAGGTCTACGGAATAAACTGGTTAAATAATTGGCTGAAACTTGTTTTATATTATTTTGATGTAACACTCTTGCTCACAGTGACATCAAGCATGAGGTACATGTACGAATGACTGGCTTACCACTCCATCAATGAGCTGTTTGAAATAACGCTGAGCCTGGTGTAGTGGCATGCCAACATCAGGTTCTATACAAAAGAAAACCACTGCTGAATTTGATCATTTGGGACATGTTAAAATAGTAGGTAACAATCCCAAGTAGGACCCTGAAATAGAACGTTTTCACTTACGTGACCGGCATCCATGCAAATTTATGGGAACAAAAGAAATTTTTTTACATAAGAAAAGAGTTTAACTCCCACAGGATTGGTATGGAACACCAACATGGCTGCCGTTTTATTGTTTTGGGACACCAATATCGCCGCTGTGACGTCATGTGAAAACACTCTGTTAATTCACCCTTTCAAACCCAAAAGTGACCAAAATCAACATTATCTTTTTTACAAAATTTCCAAATCTCATTTTGTAAAATTCTGAAAGAAAATACTGCCAGAGGTTTCATCTGAATGGCAAAAAACCACAGGATTTTGTCCAGAGACTCGATTATTATAAGCAACCACTTAACACATGGTCTCAATTCCTTGTTCCACTGAGTGACAACCTAGACACTTTTCCATTACAACTGGGATAATATTTTTTTTAATAAGCAGACCTTTTCCAGAAAGAGAACTCCAGTGGTTCAAAGGTTGTGAAACGACCACCCCCTTAAGGCAACCAAAAAATCACAGTATTTTGGGTAGCCACTAAAGGGAGATAATTGACTGTTTACAACTTTTAACCTCTGTGCAAGAATGATTTTGCTTTACAAGCCTGTTTGCAAGATATCTTTCTCAAGGCCCTTCGACCTTATCTTGGAAGGTCGAAGGTCCTCTGCTTACAGGATTCAGATTCCGTCTGATTCAGACGGCACACTGTGTGTCGAGGCTAAGTTAAGTTAGACAAAAGTGGTACAACATTAATTCAGATGCTGCTCATTTGCCATACTTAATTTATCAGTTAGGTTCGGCAGATGGGTGGAGCGGCATCTGAACCGGGCCTAAGCTTTTTCTCCTTTAGACTAATCAGATTCTTAGGGTCAGTTATTTAAACGAAGTCTAACTTAAACCGCGGTTTAACAAATCTTTGGACCTCCAGGTCTCTTCAGCAGTGGGTTATTTTAAGATCATTAATGCTTTTCTCATCTACTCTATATTCTTTCACAAACCGTTTCACAATAAATGGTGTTCAGATAAAACCATTGGGCAAATTGAAAATGGCTTAGAACGTGGTTTTGTTAAACACTGGCTAAACTATGTTTAAATAACTGGCTCTTAATGTTTTGAACTTTAAATATCCTGGTTTGTTAGCAGCCAGCTTTATAATCTGGTTGCCACAAATGATCCTCACGAACACAAAGTCTGTTAGTGAGTATCAGAACTTCCTTACCTATCCTGTCGAAGAGCTCTCCACCGCTTGCGCACTCCAGAAACAAGTACTGTTTCTTACCCTCTGTTCTTTGGCCGTAAAATCGAATGACATGTACATCTTGAAGCATACGATGAATGCAAATCTAAGTTTAACAAACAATAAAAATTCTATGTTCAAAAGTATTGATTTAACTCATTACCTTAGAACAATGGCGCACGTTTAAAGCTTTAATGCACCAACCTCTTTTCTAACATTATCATAACAATCTTTCTCAGCAGCTTTCTCTAAATCAATGATCTTCACAGCGATCGCTTCTTGGGTGTCTCTGTTCACAGCCAACTTTACTCTAAAGACACGAAAACGAGTAATTTGATTTGACATCATGAAGACAAGCGTGAGAAATTGAAGTGCAAATGACAGATTTTAAAACATCTAAAGAACTCACTCGCCATAACCACCTTCACCGAGTGTCTCTACAAAATCCCACCCTTCTACAAATGGAGTCATGATCGCAAAACAAACAACAACGATTATTTCTCTCAGAACATCTCAGAACGTGTTCAGCTTTGGTCCGCAATGTTACATTTTGCGAAACAAACTTTCGCGCGCAGATCTCACAGAAACACGTATCACGTGGCTAGTTTACCAAATATGGCTAAGGTCTAAGAGGTTGATCTGTTTTTCCCAGTCTTTCTCCGTTTTTCAAACATGGCGGCATTATTTACAACCTCGTAAATTATAATTTATGCATGCGTTTTCTGACTTCAACTCTGCTCAGAACGGTCAGCACTCGTTAACATCCGTCAAAAGGCCCTTGGACACCTTATGAAGTTTGCACAAGGTAGATTAAAGTACACATAGCATCAACCCCAACAAAAACCCAAAAAAGGAACCTAACCAGTTTCGAAACAGTGCTTTAATAACCCTAATCAGTAAAGGAAGTGCTCAACCCTAATCAGTAAAGGCAATGCTTAACCCTAATCAGTAAAGGTAGTGCTTAACCCTAATCTGTAAAACGCATCCAAAACGATAAGGAATACTACGTTGTGTAAACTTCCTAAGGTGTCCAAGGGCCTTTCGACAGATGTTAAAAAGTGCTGACCGCTCAGAACTGATTGTTTGTTTGTCAGTTTATAGAGTATGTGTCAGTAATAATGTACTGCATGCATTTAAATTGAGAAAATTTTCTTGAGGTAGTTTAATTTATATTATTGATCAGGTTAATTAAAGTGAAGATCCAGTCTTCCAACATCGAGGCTATATATATTCCGTACACCCCCAAGCTTATACTTCCCCTGCCGCTGTTCAGTGTTGACGAAATTTTACGAAGGGGTATGTAACGAAGGTTGAGCGCTTGGATCTTAAATGTGAAAGTAATCCACTACCCTTGCAAATGCGAGAATCAAAGTAAAATAGGCAGGCTATCTCTCATCAACATTGAATTGAAGCTATTCCAGAACTGTCAGCGGTTGATTGGTCAGACGGCAAAAGTATACCATGCTGTCCATGCTATTTTATTGGTTTGTCGCTATGGACTTGCTGATATTTCATATTTTGATGATCCCTAATAAGGACGCCTCTGGGCCGAGACAATTGTCTACCAACGCCTAGCCTGAGTATGTGGCGTTTCTGTGGGAAAAGGGGGAAAAATCTCCTCTCCCCTGGCCCCTTAGGAAAGCTTGATACTCAGGATAGCCAACGCCCGGGTGATAAGACTTTGCGCATCCGTTAGGTACTGGCCAGGCCGTGAGTTGGTGAACGTGTGCCAGTTGCTGTTACGTTTGCTATAATCGGCGTAGGAGAATGCAACTAGATACCTTCTGACCCTTTCCAGTAATGGAAATAGTGGTTCCATCGAAAAAATTTTGCGCCATTGCGCATTCCGCGCGCAATTTTGATGAAGGCGCCGCGTAAAGAATAAACATTTCTGTCATTATTTTAAGGAGAACCTTAAACCGCGACGTTTTTGAGCGACGCACGTCAACAGGTAGTGGGCCTTTTGCACACTATGAACAAATTTTGCGGCAAATTGTCTCTTTAAGAGTAAAAACACTAAGCAAATAGGCCTACAATCATGGACAAAAGTGTTGGGACAGTTATACAGTTCGAGCGCTTTTTAATACACGCGAAATTGTATCCGCGCGCTACTAACACTGCACGTCACTACCCCCTCCCCCCACCCCACAGACAGTGTTGAAACCGTGAAGGCACAATTCCTTTGATCTTTCGACATTGTATTGGGTGGGGAAGGGGGAGGGAACATGCATTTGTAAAATGACAGCATAGAATTGGAGTTACGCTCTGACTGTCCCAAGCACTTTTGTCCGTGATTGTAGATATATTATCTGATGATGTTCTAGAGAGAAAATAAGGCTTTCTAGACCATAAAAATAACTGCTGTTCAAGGCCGTAGCTAGCAAGAGGCAAGACGAGGCAGTTGCCTCGTCTTGACTTTGGCCTTTTTTTTTTTTTGGAAGAAACGTTTAATTGAGAAAATCATGAATCCCTACAAAAAATTGGATTGGTTGAGATAAAACCAGCCAATATATAAGGTGGATGAATTGAGGGGAAAAGCATTTTAATGAGGTTAATTCGTTTCACGTGAACTATGAGTAGCGGTTTTTCAAATGCTTCAAAACGCAGATGGTCATTAACTTGGCACCAGTAAGACTAAGCAATAAAAAAGTGAACTTTTTCACTTGCCTAAGATTGACTTTTCTGAAGAAAATGCCACGGAAAATGCTTACAAGAGCATTTCTGAGCCTCTAGATTTCAAAATTTTCTGGGAGGGGGGCCAAGCTCCCAGACCCCCCTAGCGGCTAGCGCCTTCGGCGCTCGAAACTTACCTCATCTTGTTCTGAAGTCTGGCTACAGCCTGCTGTCTGCTGCCTAATGTCTGATGTCCGATGTCAGATGGCTGATGTGTAATGTCTAATGTCTGATGTGAGATGTCTGATGTCTGATGTAGGATGACTGTTGTCTGATGTCTGCTGTCCGATGTCAGATGTCCGATGTATGTCTAATATCTAATGTCAGATGTCTGGTGTCTGATGCCGCATGTCCGATATCTGATCTCAGATGTCTGATGTCCGATGTCCGACGTCTGCTGCCTGATGTTAGATGTGTCCAGTCTGCTTTCTGATGTCAGATTTCCGATGTCTGTAGTTTGATGTCTGACGTCAGATTTCTTATGTCAGATGTGTGGTGATTGATGTCTTATGTCAGATGTCTGCTGTCCGATGTCTTCGGTCAGATGATGCCCGATGTCCGATGTCTGATGCCTGAAGTGAGATCGGTCTGATCTTTGATGTCAGATGTCTCGACCTGTAGGTTTTATTTTTGCTATTTCAAGTATGAAAAGAAGGCCATTGATTTAGCGATTAAAGCGTTCATGACAAGTATTAACTTTTTCGGAGTTAAAATTTCCATGTTAACTGGGACAAGCAAAATGATACAGATTAATATGATAGGTAGCTCCTCTGCTGCATATGTAAAATCTCTGAAAATTAACATTATTTTAAACGGAAAATACAAAATGGAAATTATCAGTAAAACTAGTTCATAATTTTATTTATTCATTATGTAATGCTTTAGTACAACACAGAAATGTATACATATTACTGAAAAAATTAAACAGACCTGCATAATAACATAATTACATATACAACAACGGATAAAACTGACAGTTACATGGAATAACTGAGGTTTAGTTTACACTTGAATTCGCTAAGCTACTTGCATACAGTAAAATTTCGAAAATAAAATAAGCCCCTCCATGTATATGTGCATGGAGGGGCTTATATAAAAATATAAGTCCCCCCCCCCCGAACTCGTAACGCCAAAAAACCCTCCGTTAAATCGTCCCTCCAAGTATAAGCCCCCGGGGGGCTTGTCCTTGGAAATTGCCCTCAAATACAAAGTAAAAGAAGCAAAAACGGTAAATTTCTTCCCAACTGTAAGGCTAGCCCAATCTATTTTGAAACGCAAATTTCCCTCCATAGATAATACCCTCCAAAAATAAGCCCCTCAAAAAAGGCCTTTGAAAAATATAAGCCCCGGGGCTTATTTTCGGAATTTTACGGAAATTTTGTTTTGTTAATGAAAAAAAGGAAGGGAGGAACTTTACAGGACACGTATGGCTAACAAAGCGATTAGCTAGAGGGTAACAGGTGCAAGCCAACAAATGTAAGTAAGGAAAACTTTCCATTTGTTTGAAAAGACGGTCGAAGATTTACAACGAGGTGCTTCTTGTCTTTCTATCTCAACGGCGGAATTTAGCTTAAAGAGGGACAGCAAGGAGACTCTCCAGCTAATTCGCTCGAGTAGATATGTTATATCCCAAGCAGAACGAGATCGATGGCGGTAGAGGTTGCAACTTTACACATCGGTTCATTTCCGAGCTTATTTATAAACGATTTTACAGCTGAAACGATGCCACAAAATTCTAACCAAATTAAATCCTGAAATTCGACTTCATCAGATCATATCGGAGGAGGTTCCCACTCTCATCTAATAAATGAGAAATTTTGCAGATACCATGAACCACCCAGTGTTTATAGAATACGGGCCGATTGTCTATTCTTATCAGAGAATTAAGTCAGATGGTCTGATCGCCGACATTTGCATCAGAGATGGCTGCAGCGTCAGAGAAATGCAACTTCCGGGGGGGGACTCCCTTATATAAGCCATACAGGTATGTACCGCCCCATCGGGCAGGGTTTTTGCTCCGTTTTGGTCTGAAACCGGGTATACAATTTGCCCATTTTGGTCTGGAATCGGGTATGGTTTTCGAGGGAACTACGAGAGTGTATGAACTTATTTACCGTTTCAATTCCAAATGAGTAAGAAAGAAAGAGAAATGTGCCAATTCGAAATGGATTTGAATATTTTTTTTGTTTGCGCTCTAATCTAAGTAATTATAACATAATTTCTGCCTTAAGGCCGGGTCTGAAAACAGGTGTGGAAAATTACTTTTGGTCTGAAATCGGGTCAGGATTTGAAGAACCGGGCGGCACACCCCCACCAAGAATTCCCAGGAGTACTCCCCCGGGTGCAACTCCTCCTAGGTTGATGGGTCCTCGGGGACAAAGGGATTGCTTATTCTTAACAGTGGAATGTCGTCTTTGTGTAGATTGCAAAAAAAATATATTAATTTCCAACCGTGCATTTTTTAACCGTCATAAAAAAAAAACCATTTTCCACTATTTGTCAGATCAAGGTATTTCTTGATCCAAAAAGCTTTACTATCTGTCTAAATAGTACTTATATAGGTACTGTATTTAACGAACTTATTAAACATATTTATGTCAATCGCCCTCTTCATGATCCTTTGTTATAAACTTTAGCTTCATCATATCGCCTTTACAGTCCCAAAGAAACTCGAAAAGAAGTTTGTTGACCTTTTGTAATGTCTCCGTACAAGTAGGGAGTGGAGTCAAAATGTAAATAAGTTGGGAGACCAGAAGGCTTTTGATAAGAGTGATTTTTCCCAATAAAGCGAGCCTCCTAAGTTGCCATAATTCGATTACATTTTTTATTTTCACAATCCTTTCGTCGCAGTTGGACAGAGCATTTATACGTTTCTGTCCGTTGCGAACCATACTCCTAATGCGAAAACTTTCCCTTCTACCCAGGAGATATCGAGCTTGTTGCTAGCCTGAGAAAACAGCCGACATTTCCAGGTGATCTGTGACGTCACTGCGGGGGCCTGGGGAAAGAAATTTTAATGCCGTATCCCATAAACCAAAGCTGACGGGAACAGATTGAATTGAATTGAATTGGTGCGCGCGTTGGTTTATGGGATACGGCATTAAAATTTCTTTCCCCAGGCCCCCGCAATGACGTCACAGATCACCTGGTTGGAGAGGCTATCACTGGTTTACCCGCTAAATGACGAACGCAGAAATTCCATACTGATGACGCATCACTACCCAGATCTGGGTAGTGCTTCTGATTGGTTGAAATAAAATTCCCACGTGGCACGACCAATCAGAAGCACTACCCAGATCTGGGTAGTGACATGTCATCATATGGAATTTCTGCGCTGGTTTCTCAGATGTCATTTGGCAGGGAAACCAGAAACCAGTGGTGGCATCGCCAAATATAGGCTGTTTTCTCAGGACATTTAAAAAGCTTTGTTTATGTACAAAGCGAATGGGCGAGAAGCACCCTAACATTTTTTGCTTGGACCATGTGACCAGAAACGCTTTGGACACACAGAATAATGAGGCCCAGGGACTTGCCAACGAATCGAATGCCATCTCAAAGTCAGTGAACATCAATCAACCAGGTTCATCCACATTAGCTGCGTTTAATTTATTTACCTATATGGCTTTATAAAGGTACTGTCTCTAGTTTTATTTTGTAATTAATTAATTAACTGGAACTTTGGTTTTTAATTATTGGTGGTGGGAACACTAACCAGAACTATCAATGACTGCACAGATGATTCTTCCTTCCTTTCATGTCTTAGTTCATGCTGCCTACAATTTGATCTACGGTTAAAGCACTTATCACAATACATGCATTTAAAGGGTTTCAGTCCAGAGTGAGTTATTTCATGTTGTTTGCGGAGCGATGACCTCGTAAAACACCTATCACAATGCTTGCACTTGTAAGGTTTCACCCCCGTGTGATTGCGTTCATGCTCCATGCGACTCCCAGCTAAAGTATAGCGCTTCTCACAGTACCTGCACTTATAAGGTTGTGCTCCTGTGCAACTAGATTCGAGCCCTTGCATTGTGTGGGTGAGTTCATGCGCCTTACAAATTGGCCGCTGTCTAAAGCATAGATCACAGTACTTGCATTTATAAGGTTTTATGCCTGTGTGAATGAGTTCATGCTGTTCACGATCATAAGGCTGTCTAAAGCCCTTACCACAGTACTTGCACTTGTGGGGTTTTATCCCTGTATGAATGCGTTTATGCCGCTCGCAATCAGAGGAGTTGCTAAAACCTTTATCGCAGTACTTGCACTTGTACGGTTTTTCACCTGTGTGTTTAAATTCATGCTTCTTGTGAGACATTATGCAAGTAAAGCTCTTATCACAATACTTGCACTGATAAGGTTTCACTCCTGTGTGCTGACGTTCATGGTTTACTAATGTTGATGAATGCCGAAAGTATTTCTCACAATATTTGCACTTGTATGGTTTCGCTCCAGTGTGGATACGTTCGTGATCCGCTCGATGCCAAGAAGTGTTAAAGCACTTATCACAGTAGTTGCACTTATAAGGTCTGACTCCAGTGTGTAGACGTTCATGCCGCTTGCGAGTTGATAAATGACTAAAGGACTTTCCACAATATTTGCATTGGTGTGGTTTCACTCCTGTGTGAGTTTGTTCATGTCGCTTGCATGTTGATGAGAGGGGAAAGGACTTATCACAAAACTTGCACTGATGAGATTTAACGCCAGTGTCAGTAACCTTACGCTTTTTCTCTTTCTTGTATTTTCTTTTCCCTTTTATCGTCTCTGTCTCTTTTGACTGGCTGTTTCTTTGCACTGTCTGGGGATCCATTCCTCAGATGCCCAATAACAGCATTAAAGGCAGTATACTCTTTTCTTGCCTTGTACTAACTGCTAAAAATGAAACGTTTGATATGGTGTGAGCAACAAAAAAACTTACAAATTCAGGTCCTTTTTCAACCGCTGAGGTTGTTTGTTCAACTGCGACGATCATTTCCACTTTCATAAAACTAATAAAGCAAAAGTACTGGAGAACTGAAGTCTAACAAAACTGATTACAGAATGTTCATATGCAATGTTACGTATGGATAACATGCTAATCATTATAATTTTAATATCATAAGTGACAAATCACTCCTTAATTTTCGCAAAAAATTTCCTCGTTAATTTGTAATTTCACATTATTGCCATGGCAACCTGCCATACATCTCCATTTCAAGATGGAGACGAAGTTTTAAAATGTCATGAAAGAAGATGTCAGGGGATAAAAAGACACTTTAGAAAACCTGAACACACGAAAGAGCACATCAAGAGGGATTCTTAGAGGTATGTTGCCAAAAAATTCTGAAACTAAAGCCAAATTTGAGCTCTAAACGTTTGACAGAGTGGAGTTCACGATCGATCAATACGATCCAAGATAAAAAAGTCAAAAATCCTCGACTGCTAACATAATAATTATTCGTCACCCATGATATTAATAGGTAATCAAATGATATACTTGTGAAATTAGGGAATAATTTCAGGCGCATTTTGTCCAAATCCTTATAATTTCCCGAGCCTTTAACACTCATCACCATTTGATTACACATACTAATATTATTATTACGAAAATTAACTGTAACCCACATCTAAAAGCCTGTTTGAATTAACTTGGCTAAACAGGTTCTTTTCTTAGTAAATAAAATGGAACATTTTTGCCAAAAGATTTCTACAGAAGCTGTGTCACATCATGAAATGTATCAAAATACAAACAGTGGGTATCACCACCAAATTGAGTGAAACTTCAAAAAAAAAACTCCAAAAATTACTAGACGGTATAAATGACACAGTGATGACAAAAGGAAGCATACTCAGTTGATTTGTTAGACTGCAAATGTTTACATTAAATTTAATTTGATGTTAACTGCGCAGCGGGTTTGTTAGGGCTGTGAACCCCCCAAGTCATCACATCTTGAGAATTGATAGGGAAGAAATGATATATGACGTTATATCACACGACAAATGATGTCATTTGTGCCAAAAAAGCTTGTTGATTCCGATCGACGAATATAGCACATAAACAGTTCATATTTAGCCACATTATTGCTTAAATTACAGTGACATACCAGAATTTATGGAGAAATGTTCTGGTAGTAGCTCAAACAACCCAAAATATTTGAATTGGAAAGTCAAGTCTACAAGAAATAGCAACTTTGGTGATTATCTGGGAGATATCCGACTCTAATCTGGAGATCGGAAAATACGCTCCAAAATCTGGAGACTCCCAGATTATCCAGGAGAGTTGACAGCACTGGTTTATATGGTCAAGTCTCTCCCAAAATAGCACTCAAAGTCCCAAAGGCCTACAGCTATGCACGAAGTTACTGTCATTTTACACTCACTCCTATTTTGGAAGAACAACATTTTTAAATTTTGGGCTAATTAACTGGGTTGTATTTAAAATCTGTAGATTTTTTCCCCAGGGGGAAGGGGTTATTCCTGAGAATTCGTAGTGGGGGTGTGTGCTGTCCGGCTGTCCAAATCCTGACACTATTTTAGACCAATGCCTATAAAGCAAACGTAACGGAGTACCACCCCCCACACCGGGATTTTCTCCATCAAATAATGAACACTATCCAATGTTAACTTAGTAACCCAGAGGGCATTGTGTGATCCATAAAGCATGGGGGCTAAAACATGTTTGTCCGTCTTCGAAGAGTCTCTTTAAAGATTGATGTCTTACCGTTTAATGCAACACACGCTTTTTTAGAGGTCTAAATTTCGGATTAGGATAAAGATACTTGTCGGACGAAAACAGAAACTTTGAGAAGTTTATCTCATAGCCTCATTGGGAAAGGGAGAAAATATGAGGCGAAGCTTCGAGAACCCAAAGCTGTTCACAGACTACAATATATTTAACAATTATTCCTCGAGCCCGAATGGGCTCTGAGTCAATAGCCCATGAGGCCGAAGGCCGAATGGGCTATTGACTCAGAGGCCATGAGGGCGAGAGGAATAATTGTTTTAGTAAAATGCAACTAGTTGGTCAAAAATATCGAGAATAAAAAAAGTTTAGCTAGTTAAAGCTAGTCTTAAATCCTTTATTTGCCGCCAAAAAGCCCGCGCTTTTCGCTACTAGTAGGCTATAACATATAGCCTAGTAGTAGCTCAACCAATCAGAATGCAGCATTGATGATAGACCACTAGTTGGATTTTACTAAAATGCTGTATAGCCTAACAAGGGAGTAAAACTTAAAATAAACTCGAACAGTTTTTCATGGGTCTTGGTCGAAAACATTATTAGGTTCACTGTATTAATTGCTAGAACATTAACATCAGAGTTTTCTTACCTTGAACGGGAGAATAACCAAAAAGAAAACAGCGCCGACCACTTCTGAGGAGAGTCTCGAAATACCAGTTGTAACCAAAGATTAAGTCCTTCAAGTAACCAATCACTTTGTGTGACATCTTGCGTTGCAAGACATCTCGTGCCCAGTTTCCGCAGCCTTGTTACAGACATATTTTACATGGCAGTTCTTTTTAGCAAAAAAATAATTCAAAAGAAATTCTGACAAAAACCGACTAGAGAAATCACAAAAACAGTATGAAAGACAAATCTGGTAAAGAATACACAAAAGGTGGAAAGGCAAAGAAGGCTGCAAATTTATAGGGTAGAGCTCAACAAATTTGAATGGGATGATATGTGGATTGCAACAAATTTAATGAGGGGCAGGGGAACCGTCCAACGGCGGATCTAAAGTACAGGTCACTTTTCAACAGGTCAGAGTACAGCTCACCATGATACAGATAAACAAACAGCATTAATAGTGTCCCCTAGCCCTAATCTCTTCTGAATACCAACCAACGGGTAGGGTTTTTGCGCCGTTTTGGTCTGAAAACGGGTATACACTTTGCCCATTTTGGTCTGGAATCGGGTATGGTTTTCGAGGGAGCTACGGGAGTGTATGAACGTATTTATCGTTTCAATTCCAAATGAGTGAGAAAGGAAGAGAATTATGCGAATTTGAAATGGGTTTGAAGATATTTTTTGTTTGCACTCTAATCTAAGTAATAACAAAATTTCTGCCTAAAGGCCAGGTCTGAAAACGGTATGGAAAATTATACTGTTTTTCGGTCTGAAATCGGGTGAGGATTTGAAGAACCGGGCGGCACACACCCACCAAGAATTCCCAGGAGTATCCCCCTGGGAAATAGCTATAAATCACTCAATATAGGCACAATATTAGAATGAAATGGGTAATAAAACTACTTACACTCAAATGGAACAAACAAAGGTATACATAATTTGTAAAAAACAGAAAGACTGTCAGACATAAAGGAATTGAGTATACAACCAAAAACTACCCAGCGAGGGTAGGGAAGGGTAGGAAAACTAGTAAATGCTGCTACTTATGACTGTTGCTAGCCAAGTATCTTGCAAGTGAGTCCATGAGATGCTGGGTCCTGAATTTATACAAGCCTGCTTGTACTTTTACTGACATTAAGTACAAAAGCTGATAATAAAAATACTGGATACTTTGTGAGAAAATAATTACTTGATATGCCAGACAGAATAGTATTCAAATTATCTATGTAAAACTTGTACCAAGGTAAAGGCTGTCTTAATCCCAGTACCCCCATGTTTAATATTTAGAACAGCATCACAAACCTGATGCCAACCAACAAAATGCTCTTTTCGATCAAGGGGAATGACCTATACTATAGTGACCTATATACATGTGGGATGTGAACTGGGCAGCCAAAATATCCATATGCAAACTCTCCATACATTTCTAATAATAATTAAGTAGTTGTGAAAATTTGTTTAAAGATCAAGGCATCTACCTCTTGTGATCATTTACTTAAGTTCATACTGACAGTAAACACCCACCTATGAGAACCTGTGGATTAAGAACCTCCTGGCAGAAATTTGGCACTTTAATGCCAAAAAATAAAAAAATCTGTTTAGCCAAGCAAGACCAAGCAGGTTCTTTATTATGCAATTTAATCAAGGAGTGTAACTTTGAGGGATTTTCAATTTTAAGTGTAACAAGAACAAGGAAGGTACAAAACGGTATATAAATAATTATTCAGTAATCAGTTTTGTTAGGGTACTAATAATACAATAATAATTATTGTGAATAAATGCTGCATTTTTAAGGACCAAAACCAAGTTTTTTTTTATTTTTCTGCTGATCAAGAATCTATTATCTCTTTGATAACAAGAGAGAGAGGCCCAAGAGTGATTAATATCAATTTTCTCCCAACAAATATCAATACATAATCAAGAGAAAAGTTCATGGATGGTTTATTCCCCATGTTACCAATATAGGAAGGCTGTAAAAATGAAATGATCTGCATGTCACAAGTGTGGGACAAAGAACAAATCTGAGTCCCCAACAGAAATCGAACCTATGACCTCCCAATGGGAGCTACAGAGAACTCACAGAGAGCAAGGCCATATACAAGGTTCATATTTGACACGCGTCCTGCATACTGCTAGGATCAGCAATGTTGATGTTGCACTGTGTGATGAAAGAATGAAAGAAACCTTTCAAAACATATTACGGTAGATATATATTCCTGATTGTAAAATAAGCCTAGCTTCTTTTGTTTAATATCTTCGCTTATTGCTGATTAGATTCTTTATTAGGATCCCGTTCTTTTTTGTAAGCTGGTCCTTGCTTGCAAAATGGAGCACCTCTGTTGCCTGTTACCCCTGTTACCTCTGTTCCCCTGTGGCCCCTATGGCTCCTGTGGCCCCTGTTGATCCTGTGGCCTCTGTTATCCCTGTGGCCCCTGTGGTTCCTGCTGCTCCTGTGACCCCTGTACTGTTGCCCCTGTTCTCCCTTTTGCCCAGTTCCCCCTGTGGCCCTTGTGGCTCCTATGGCCTCTGTTCCTCCTGTGGCCCCTGTTTTCCCTGTTGCCCCTTGGGCCACAAAAGCCACAGGGGAAAAGGGACCACAGGGGTCACAAAGGCAACAGTGGACACAGGGGACAAATGGGGAGACAGGGGCCACAAAGGCCACAGTGGACACATAGGACACAGGCGACACAGGGGCAACAGGGGACAAAGGAGCCACACAGGGTACACATGAGCCACAGGAGACACAGGGTCCACAAAAGACACATGGGACAAAGGGGACACAGGAGAGACAGGGGCCACAAGGGACACCTTTGTGCCTTTGTGTGAAATTGTAATATTTTGCTCCTAGAACACTAGCTAAACTGGTGGGTTCAGCTTGGCCTGTTGCGGGTTAATGACAAACAGCTGACACACTTTTTTTTTCCAGTGACAGTGTTTGCGCTTTGAGGGTTTCTGCGGTTTCTGGGGTGGAAATGAAAATTAATTTTATAAGAGATCGTTGCAATTAGCTCTCCCTTTCTTTCTCCACCACTTGCACTAGTGTCTCCTTTCGCATGCAGCTGTGTCTCCTTTCGCATGCAGCTGTCACCGTCACTTCTCATGACTCCCTCAAATGGAGAGCTTGCTTGGGGGTAATTCTTTGGCCAACCACAGTAGGCCAATCAACTGGGCACACAAAACCACTACTAAAATAAATCACCTTTATTACAAAAACAGAACTAGTCAAATTCATACTACAATAATAATATTATTATTATTATTGGTTATTTCCTTTTTCGTACTGCAGGGACCTACATTGTAGCTACGGAAAAGTTAAGCAGGCTTCACCAACAGTGCCACTTATGCAACATCCCTGTAGTGGAATAAAAATCTATAAACACCAGCTGTTTGAAATAAGAAGCATGCGTAAAAAACAGGCCTAAAATACATTGTAATTATATGGGTAGGTTGCACCCAAATGGGATCATTGTGATTTAATTTTGGGAATTTTAAGCATGGTCTTGCTGTATAATGTTGTAATAAAAAATGTTAAGATCTTTTTGTCCTTAATTATCAGCAGAAGGAGCACTTACCAAAACCGTCAATGACTGCACTGTCGAATCTTCCTTCCTTTCATGTCTTAGTTCATGTTGCCTACAATTCGACCTACGGTTAAAGCACTTATCACAATACTTGCATTTAAAAGGTTTCAGTCCAGAGTGAGTTATTTCATGTTGTTTGCAAAGTGTTGACCGTGTAAAACACCTATCACAATGCTTGCATTTGTAAGGTTTCACACCTGTGTGAGTGCGTTCATGTTCCTCACAAGACCTAGCCACAGTAAAGCGCTTCTCACAGTAGCTGCACTTATGAGGTTGTGTTCCAGTGTGCGTAGATTCATGTTGATGACAAGTTGATTGGTATACAAAGCCCTTGTCACAATACTTGCACTGGAAAGGTTTCAGAGCTGTATGGTCGGGACCTGTGTGAGTGAGTTCATGAATCTTACGATTTGACAACTGTCTATAGTGCTTATCACAGTACTTGCACTTGTAAGGTTTCACCCCTGTGTGAATGCGTCCATGCCGCTCGCAATCAGAAGGGTGTGTGAAGCCCTTATCACAGTACTTGCATTTAAAAGGTTTTTCTCCTGTGTGTATAAATTCATGTTTCTTACAAGATACTCTCTGAGAAAAGCTCTTATCACAATACTTGCACTGATAAGGTTTTACTCCTGTGTGCTGACGTTCATGGGTTCGCAAAGTCGATGAATGCCGGAAGTGTTTGTCACAGAAGTTGCACTTGTACGGTTTCAGTCCAGTGTGGATATGTTCATGATACTTTCGATGCCAATCAGTGGTAAAGCACTTATCACAGTAGTTGCACTTATAAGGTCTGACTCCAGTGTGTAGACGTTCATGCCGCGTCCGAGTGTTTAAATCAATAAAGGACTTGTCACAAAAGTTGCATTGATAAGGTTTCACTCCAGTGTGAGTTTGTTCATGTCGCTTTAAATTGGTAAACGACTTCTTGCAAACCTCGCACCAATGAGATTTAACTCCAGTTTCCTGAGAAAGTCCCCAAATTTTTTTATTCTTGCACATGCTTTTCTTCTTTATGTTCCTGGTGTTTTTCTTAGTAGTTGTGTCTTGCTCTTCTCTTGAATCCATCCTTAATATGTCCAATAAAAAGATTGAAGGAAGGTTAGTCTTTTAAATTCTTGCCTGGTTTTTATATTGCTACAAATGGAAAAGTTTAGCATTGGTGTCAATCTGGGCTCAATAAAACTTATACAGTAATATTAAAGTTAGAGCGATTTTCGTATGACCTTGAAAAAAGGTTTCGGTAAGTGTTCATTCTTTGTTTCATCAGCCAATGGATGAAAAGATCAAAACATGGCCTCTTTGTTTTCCCGCCAAAGAAACCCTAATATGGAGAAGGCATTGTTCGATTGGCCAATCATGTTGTAGTATGATGTCAAAGCGAAGTATCGGTTGATTTCTAGAAAGTTCTCAGGCATGAAGTTTTTTCACCTGAGCGTTCGCTTAACCAATGAAAAGCCAGACGCATTTGTCTGTCCGTTCGATAAACCAATTTAATCGCTCTATTTCCGTTCGTTTGTCATTTCCGTTTTGTTCGCATGCTTTCATTTCAAGGTCATACGAAAGTCACTCTAACACTGTGCACTGATTATGTATAAATGTATAGTGTAATGGAAAACTAGGCTACATGTATTTATGCCAAATAATTATTCATGTCAGCTTATGCCCTTTTAACAGGAAAGCCTATTAATTAAATAATTATTACACATCAAAGTTCACAATGTAAAACATGTTTTACAGTGTAGATGGTGATCTTTATTTAAATTCAAATTTAAATACGGTACTTACTATCATCTCACTTTTTGGGGCTTGGAGGGATACAGAAACAAACAAGACACTGTGGTAGCATATATTTGGGCGTGGTTGTACTACACGTATGTGAAGTTTGTTATGTGTATGAAGGATATGTGGGTAGTACAGTGGTATTATATATTTGAGGAGTTAGTTGAGATGAATTTGATTACTAAGATGATGGACGTAGTTTCTACAAGGGGTTGTTTTTTATTGGATGTTGGTAAAAGAGTCTATAACTCTGTTGATAGAAAATGTCTGTATTAACTGACATGTTTTACCAACATACTTTTTCCATCAAAGGAAGACTGTAAACTGAAAAAAAAGTTTTTTTTTATACTGTTCAATACAAGAATCTATACCATCCCCAATCTGCCTGTTTTCTTTTCTACTTGTAACTAGATGTTTGTTTTTAAGAGGTTCCATCTCGCAATACTCAAATGAACTATACCACGTCCTGTGTTTCCCCGCAATCTTTTTCCTTTCACTGCTTTCAATTTTGCACGAGCATAATACAAAGTGTATTTTATATTGTGGTCTTTGACAATTTAACTTATTTCGTGTTATTTTACAAATTTCTTCAACTAATGACTGTATGCCTTTGATACTTTTAACAAGTCTTATTTCACCTAACTTTCATCATAATTATCCCACAATAAAAGATAAATCCTTCACTCTACTTCTTTGCTGAACTACACAGCTTATACAGTATGTATAAGTATGTATATTTGTCTCTCGCAAACGTGATCCACTGATCCATGAATACATCTTACATGGCAAAATAATGGAATCAGTTGACCCTGCAAAGTATCTTGGAGTATCAATAACATCGGATCTATGTTGGAATCAACACATATCCAACATTGTAACTACCCGGTAAAGGTAACCAGTCATTAGGTTTTCTGAGAAGAAATCTCAGGATTAACTCTCCAGAACTGAAGTCAATTGCCTATAAGAGTTTGGTTTGACCCACTGTGGAATACGCTTCAACGGTTTGGGATCCATACACCAAGCATAACAGGGATAGACTAGAAATGGTACAACGCAGAGCTGCACGCTACGTACTACATCGCTATGAAAGAACTGCTAGTGTCAAAGAAATGTTGGAACAACTTGATTGGGAAACTTTAGAACTGCATAGGAGGAAAGCAAGGCTAACAATGCTATATAAAATGCACTATAACCTATTTGAGATAGACCATCAGAGGTATTTGGAGCCTGCTGGTCGCTCTAGCAGGCACATGCACAAATTCTCATACAAAGTCCCGGCGTCTAAAACAAATTATCATCTGTTTTCTTTTTTTCCTAATACTATCAGGGACTGGAATAGCCTACCCCTGAATGTTGTTGAGGCACAGAGTGTAAATTCCTTCCGAGCTAAGCTAGACATGTTTTGATTGTTTGTATTTTATTGTTATTATTTCTTAATATTATTTGTAAGGCCGCTGACCTCTTGCTAAGAATCATCTCATCGATGGAGAGCAAGTATTTGGAAAGTAAAATAAATCCACGACAAAAATTCTGTTACTTCATGACAATGTTTTGAAATGCACATCTTCAACACAGATTTGCTCTCAGCCAAATTCCAACATAGGACACCAATGTTTACAGTGCAAACAGTAAGGTTTACCTCAGCGCCACTGATACTCTCACTTTCAGGAAGATCAACTGGAATAATATGTCTTTTCACACCCATCACATTTTACAGTATATTTCCAGTAAATGAACAAGCAGTAAAGGGAGTGTCGATCCAGGATATACGAAGGCTAGCTAAAGACCAAGTGATGGCGGCCAGGAAGAAAGTTGGTGGCCTCAAGGCCGAAGAACTTGGATTTGCAACTGATATCAATGTCAAGTATCTTAATATCTATGATCACTTAACGCCACGGTTACAAGCCTTATATCATGAAGCAAAGAAAGTCAAAGAGGCCAACAAGTACAAATTTTGTTGGGCGAAAAATGGCTTTGTGTATCTTCGCAAGTCTGGAGAATCCACAATTTACAAATTCACCAACCTTTCTGAGCTTAACAAGAAATTTAGCACAGCCTCGGAAACTGGAGTGAACGATCATCTACAAAGCTAAGTACTCAAGTACTTTTTTACATTCTATCACTACAAGTAATCAAGTTTGTCTACTGAAATGCCTACGAGGACCAGTGCTAAGCAACAACAGAAGTTGAATAAATCCTTGTTAAGAGATCTACTGTACTTTAATTTCAGAGGTAACTTAGTCCTTGCCCATGGCCAATTTAATAATTCACTTAACAGTGGGCTCCCGACAAAAAGAGATCTAGATAAACTCCATAGTTTATATGATCTGGATTTATTTAATTTGAATATGGCCTTCGATACCAACCAAACTGATAACGATGCTTTAACGAGCCAGTTTATTAGAAGCCGATATTTTTCTCCGCATAGTCTTAAGCAGTTTACTAATAATCTTACGCAGTCCTCGTATTTAAGTAAAATAGTTTTTATTCACTGTAAAATATATAAACTTATTTAACGTCTAATTTCTTTGTAGTTTGTAGTAAATTATGTAGCCTGGCCTGCCTCGAATAGCCTCGCAACCTGCAGGCCAGTCTCAATGTATCTTTCGTTATAAATAATTTGAATAAAAGTTGAAGTTGATTCTTATCCCCAGTTTCCATGGTCTCCAGTAGGAATGCCTGGGAGCATACCCAATCATTGGGATGCGCACATACAACACACACACACAAAAAAAGAAACGCCTGCATTTTTAGATTCTTGCTCTCCTTAAGCAAGCTTGAATAACAAATGCAAATACAATGGATAAAAG
Organism: Porites divaricata; assembly: GCA_038088405.1. Classification (NCBI taxonomy): domain Eukaryota; kingdom Metazoa; phylum Cnidaria; class Anthozoa; order Scleractinia; family Poritidae; genus Porites; species Porites divaricata. The sequence continues at coordinate 4,369,361 of JBBMOI010000017.1, forward strand.
TATATGCTGCAAATTGATTAATCCTGGCATAGTTACTAAAACCCGGAACGACCCACAACGATCCACAACGATCCACAATGATCCACAACGATCTTCAAACGACCGAGGACGATCTCAAAACCACCCAAGAAAAAAATATAAAAATTTCACTTTTGAATTTTTTTCAAAAATAAGGCTCCGTGTAAGAGGTCGCATAAATTCATTTACAGCTACAAAAGAGGACTTCATAACCTGTTTTGAAGGTCAGGGTTGCCTGAGCAGGGTAATGAACGAGTGCCTCGCTTACATGTTTACATACTAGGCAAAAAAAGTAAAATTTTCTCCCCCAACTCTCGTCTACGACAAAACCACAGGGAGAAAACCGGTTCTCGTCTGATCACCAAAGTTAAGTCCTGTCGGGCGGGCTTAGTACTTGGATGGGTGACGGCCTGGGAATATCCCGTGTTGTAGGCTTCTTCTTTTATTTTATTTTTCGAGGAATTTTTTCATCATTTCTGCTGTTTGATCCCCTGCTGGAATGTATCTCTGCTGTCGGTCCCAAAGTTACTCGGAATTGTTGCCCGAAATAATCAAGTTGGGAGGTAATTTTTTTGCAAAATAATATAACTTGGGCATAGATCACGCGTTGGTGGTTCGAGAGCGCGCAGTAATGTTCCATTTTGCGCTGTGACTTCAAATCACCGCTTGTGACATCACTTTTTTCAAATCACAGCTTCCACAAGTCAAAGTTCGCTTTTAAGTGCAACTGCAGGCCGAAAAACGGCCGCGAAAGCCCCAGAAACAAGGGAAAAGGACAAATACGACTTGTGGGTCGTTGTGGATCATTGTGGGATCGTTGTGGATCGTTGTGGATCATTGTGGGTCGTTGTGGGTCGTTGTGCATTGTTGTGGGTCGTTCCGGGTTTTAGTAACTACGTTAATCCTGGAGTGGTTTGGTAGTAAGTCTTATTAACTTCTATTTGGCGTTTTACATTTTCCTTTTTTCCTCAGACAACATCATTGCAATAATTATTTAAATAGCCTTTCAACGTGTACATAATCACGTGTTCCTCATGTGATGATGAGTTGGTGTTATAATTAAGCTTGAACAACTTGTTCCTGTGAATCAGAATCGTGAAGTCAGAATCGTGAAGCAATGGCGAAAGAAGCTAGACTTAACAGCTGTAATTAAACAACTAAGATTGTATTGAATAGACTGCGATTCTGTCATGAAATGCGGTGGAATGTCATCATCACGACAAAGCAAACTCTTTCGTTCCATTACACGACCAGTTTTCATGGGCTTTGGGCGACCAACAAATAGAAATTTACTGTGTCAATTGCTACAACATTTTGAGAAAAGTCTTCTTACCTTAAAGGAGACGATCCAAAACACAAACAGCTACAACGACTTCAAATACTCAAATGTGAACAGCGACGCCAAACTACAGCTGTAGATCATCGATGATTCGCAACGGGGATTGTTTCAAATAAAGTTCTTCAAGTAAACTGCCCCCTTTTGTCCCCAAGTACCCAGGTTTCCGCGGCTCTAAAAACCCCTCCCCATGAAAATGGTGCGGTTTTGCCCTTTGCACAGCTTCATCTTCGATTTGGTGGGAGGGGGGATTTGCTGTTCCATTTTATTTTGTACGAAGTTCGGAGGAAGGTGAAGTAGAATCGCCAGCTCTGCGATAAAACCCGATCGATACGACACAAGCTAGTGAAACTTACCATGTGGTGAGTTGTTGTTGTCCTAAATTTGCACATGAAGTTTCGGGAAAAATAGTCTCTTTCATCTTTCCAGGACAAGAAATTTATTTATACCACACGCAGAAAAAAATACATTTAAAAAAAGACAAATATTGCTTATGCAAGGTACAAGCCACCTAGAAAATAATTAAAAAGCTAATCTAGCTAGGAGGCATTATAGATTATTAAAAATATTAAAGAGGTAGAAAACAATGTAAAAACCAAACAAACAAATAAACATAGAAAAGAAAAGAAAAAAATGCACAGTGAGTTTTCTCTTGAAGGGAAAACTGTAGACAGCCCGATTATTTCTCACTGGCTCGTGGTCCGTCATATTGGAATTACACTTCTCAAACTCATTAATAATTCATTAAGAAAATACAAAGGAAATTAATGTTTAATGAGTGTTTGGAAACCAGATGAAAAAAAACTGCTCATTTCTGCATCCTTAATTTCTCCACCTAAAATCATTTCTTTTGAGAAATAATATCAACTAGCATTCAACACAGTGTTTCATCACCAGATCAAACACCTCGAAATTCATCAAAAATCCTCCGCTGCGCATCGTATTTTCAACTCTCTTCTCAGTGTTTGATCTATTACGTGAAACACTGTGTCTCATGCTTGATCTATTACTTCTCAAACTAAAACGGAGCTGGAAGAAATATCTGCATACAAGAATGAGGTTCCACTCAAATTATGTGCCAACCTTTCAGTTAGAATATCTACTTTCATGTGGAGATATCGAAATGAAACCAAACCAACAGGAAGTGGCAACTTATGCACGACAAAAACACATGAAGTGGCAAAATGTATGGTATGTGATCACAGAACTTCCATGCTTCGTCAGAATATTACCGGTAGTAGCTAAGTGTTTTCTGAACAGAAACAAAGATTGATAAATCTTACCCAAACAGCCATTTCTCAGTGGAAGGTTATAATGTATAGAAAAGACCACAAGAAAGGAGGAGCTGGCATTGTGGTGTACTTTGCCTCATTGTTACCTTCTATGTAGCTCAAGTTACTTAGATCTTATAGTACAATTGAGGCCCTAGCCACTAAGTCAACCTTTGGAAAACATGAAGTAGCAGTACTTGGCCTTTATAGGCCACCCAAAGCTTCAGGGACTAACAGTTTTACTACTATATTAGACTGGGGGATGAGCTGAATGAAGCTGTCTTTTGGCTGTCACTGCCAAAGCAATTCATGAAAGTAAAGAATGATCATTCTTTACTTTCATCTACAACCGCAGTTCAATATGAAGTATTTTCATATACTTCACATCAAAGCAATTCATAGTAATCACTGGAGATCTGAACCTACATAGGCTTACGAAATACCAAAAGGAAGGAAAAATAATGTGTGATTTTGAAGATGCTCATGGCCTGGAATGCCTGGTTACTAAACCAACAAGAATTACTAATACAACAGATCACTTGCACTTGCGTCTCCCTTTGTGTGCTAATGTCGCGTGACTTCTCATGACTCCCTCAAATGGAGAGCTTACTTGCGGGCTATTCTTTGGTCTGCCACGATTGGCCAATCAACTGAGCACACGAAATGGTAAACCACTATTAAAATAAATCATCTTTATTACAAAATAGAACTGCTCATACTGATACTACAATGATAATAATAGTAATCATTTATAGTATTATTTAACAATTAGTCACCTGAGACAACGTGAATATCGGCGAATAGTCGCTGAGACGAAGTCAAGGTGACATTCGCCAATATTCACGTCGCCTGAAGCGACTAAATTATTGTTTTAGCACAATAATTACATTGATGATTATTCGAGAAAATAAAAGTATTGATCAATTTCCGACTCCAAAACATCAAAAAATCTGGCTGCCATTCAATCACTGTGCGGTGATTATAGCAAGATAAAGCGAAGCTCCTAGCCAATCGCAGCGCTCTATTTTCGATAATCATCAATGTAATTATACTAATATTGGCACTGCAGGGATGAAGCTAAGGATAAGATAAGCAGGCTTCACCATGTCACACAAGTGACATCAAATGCTGGATAGCGCTATCCACCGGATAAATCACTGTCCAGCGGATAAGTATTGGGGAAACCAATAATTATGCTATCCAGGGGATAGATTTTTTCCCGTGGATAGTGCTATCGAACGTTTCAACAACCAGGGCCAGCTGTTTGAACTGATGAGCAAAAGTAAAACACAGGCCCAAAATACATTGCATCTATATGGGTAAGTTGAACCAAAATGGGATTATTAGCAGTGGGAAAGTTTTTTTTTTCGAATTTCTTATACCTGTAATTAATTAACTGAGTGTGTAATTACTGTTGTATCTGAACTATGTGGAATAGTAAAAATTGTTGTTGTTTTTTGGTCCTTAATTATCAGCAGCAGGAGCACTTACCAAAACTGTCAAAGTCTGCACCACTGAATCTCCCTTCCTTTCATGTCTTAGTTCATGTTGCCTACAATTTGGTTTACTCTTAAAGCACTTATCACAATACTTGCATTTAAAAGGTTTCAGTGCAGAGTGATATATTTCATGTTGTTTGCAAAGTGATGAGCGTGTAAAGCACTTATCACAATGCTTACATTTGTAAGGTTTCACCCCTGTGTGATTGCGTTCATGCTCCTTGCAAGACTTAGCCACAGTAAAGCGCTTCTCACAGTAGCTGCACTTATGAGGTTGTGTTCCGGTGTGCATAGATTCATGTTGACGACAAGTTGATTGGTAGACAAAGCCCTTGTCACAATACTTGCACCAGAAACGTTTCAGAGCTGTACGAGTGACACCTGTGTGAGTGAGTTCATGAATCTTACGACTTGACAACTGTCTATAGTGCTTATCACAGTACTTGCACTTATAAGGTTTTATCCCTGTGTGAATGCATTCATGACGCTTACAATCAGAAGGGTGCATGAAGCCCTTATCACAGTACTTGCACTTGAAAGGTCTTTCTTCTGTGTGTATAAATTCATGTTTCTTGCAACATACTTTCCAAGAAAAGCTCTTATCACAATACCTGCACTGATAAGGTTTTACTCCTGTGTGCAGACGTGCATGGGCTCGCAAATTTGATGAATGCCGAAAGAGTTTGTCACAGAAGTTGCACTTGTACGGTCTTAGACCAGTGTGGATATGTTCATGATCCTTCCGAAGCCAATCAGTGATAAAGCACTTATCACAGTAGTTGCACTTATAAGGTCTAACTCCAGTGTGTAGACATTCATGCCGCTTGCGAGTTACTGAATGGGCAAATGACTTCTCACAAAAGTTGCATTGATATGGTTTCACTCCAGCGTGAGTTTGTTCATGTCGCTTTAAATTGCTAAAATACTTATTGCAAAGTTTGCACTGATGAGGTTTAACTCCAGTTTCCCGAGTAAGTCCAGGACTTTTCTTATTCTTGTGCATGCTTTTCTTTTTTATGTTCCTGGTTTTTTTCTGAGTAGTTGTTTCTTGCTCTTCTCTTGAATCCATCCTTCATATGTCCAATAACAAGATTGAAGGGAGATTGCTCTTTTAAAATCTTGCCTGGTTTTTACATTGCTACAAATGGAAAAGTTTAGCATTGGTGTCAATCTGGGCTCATTAAAACTTTTACACCAATTGAAGATAACAATGTACTGATTATGTATAAATGTACAGTGCAGAAACAGGAACAACAAACAAACAGAAATAGTCTAAGAGCGATTTGATTGGTTTGCCGAACGGATACAAATGCGTGTGACATTTGGTTGGTTAAGCGAATGCTAGGCTGAAAGAAATTCATGCAAGAACTTTCTAGAAATCAATCGATACTTTGCTTTGACATCATACTACAACACGACTGGCCAATCACACAAATGCCTTCTACATATTGGGGTTTTCTTTGGGGGGGGGGGGGGGGGGGAACTAAGAGGCAGTGTTTTGATCTTTTCATCCATTGGCCAATTAAACAAATATCGAACACTCTCCGAAACCATTTTTCAAGGTCATACAAAAATCACTCTATGCCATACAGTGTATATGGGATATACAGGTATGTGCCACCATGGAGATTTTGGTTCAAGCAGTCGGGGATATGGTTTACAAATCAGAGAGTTAGGAAGGAAAGGGAAGGGAAAGGGGGGAAGAGAACCTGTAGACAAACATTTGAGGCTGCTATTCGGCCCTCTTGTAATTACCTTGCTGACCATCTGTCAGTAAGATCATCATCTGTCAATCAATTTCGCGCACAAGTAATTCCTGGGAAAATTAACAGGAAATGAGCCATGTTTTGCTCCATCTGAAAACAAAGTGAAATAGACCGCAAGCCTAATTGTCGATTTTGCAAAAAGTCATTGATCTCCAGTAAGAGAATAGACCATTTTACAGTTATCCTAGTCTTTGAATGAATGTGAGGCTGAGGTTGACCTTGTTTTGATACAAACTTCTTTCCTTTTCTTATGGAAATTATGCTTAAAAATACTAGTTGGCATAAGAACAAAATGATTTACATAACAAAGCAGGAAGGGTTGTATCAAAACAAGGTCAACTCCAGCCTCGTTTCCACCTGTAACTGTAAAATGGACTATTAATACGGTGCCGGTCTTTGGCGTTTCAAGAAATAAGACCTTGCTGGTTGACAGTGACCAAGACAGCATTGTACTAGCGAAAGCATTTGAATCCTCACGATTTCCCCTTGAGCAAGGAGAAAGCTTTTCCGATTTAAGCTACTTAACTTGTGCATGACAGGCCGTTCATCTTGCTAGTTCAGTTTCCAATTATTTAACAAGCCCCTGCAATGAGCGAACTTGGAATGCGAAAGGTACAGATACTATCATGACTTCCCCCAAACGTGAAGCTCCAAAGACAAGTACAAAGAGATCAGCAGCACTTCGATCGCCAACAGGAATTACACCTTTGGGTATTTATCCCGTATTTATAACAATAAAAGGGGGCAGTAGGCCTACATGACATTTACCTCATGCCAAAATGCTGCTTGTTCCCACAAGTTTTTTCCTTGGCTGGGTATATTATGCTATTGCAAATCACATGACTTGTGCGTGAGACAGCTTTGTTTAACCTAAGAACGGCTACTTGAAATTATAACCACAACAAACACAAAGTCAGAATCGTGAGCAATGGCGAAAGAAGCTAGACTTTACAGCTGTTATTAGCTAAGGTTGTATTGAATAGACTGCGAGTCTGTCATGGAATGTCATCATCACCACAAGCAAACTCTTTCGACCCTTAATACGACCAGTTTTTCACGGTCCTTGGGCGATCAAACAAATAGAAATTTACTGTGTCAATTGCAACAACATTTTGAGAAAAGTCCTCTTACCTTAAAGAAGACGATCGCCAAAACGCAAACAGCGACAACGACTTCAAGTACTCAAATGTGAACAGCGACGCCAAACTACGGCTGTAGAGTACGTGCTGTAGATCGATCGCATAGGTGAGGGTTGTTTCAAATAAAGTTCTTCAAGTAAACTGTCCCCTTTTGTCCCCGAGTATCCAGGTTTCCGCGGCTGACCTGCACTCTTGGACAAAATAAATGGCAAACCTAGACCCCTACCCTCCTAATCAAGGACGGGGAAGTAGCGCGTTTTTGCCCTTCGCGCGGCTACATTCTTGATTTGCGGGGGGGGGGGGGGGGGGAATGGGGGTTTGCTGTTCATTTATTAGACAAAATAAATGGAAAAACCTTGACCAACACTACCCCCCAAATCAAGGATCAAAAAATGGCGCGTTTTGGCCCTTCGCGCGGCTTCATCCTTGATTTATGGGGATGGGGGTTTACTGTTCCATTATATTTTGTACAAAGTTCCGAAGGTGTAGTAGAATCGCCAGCTCTGCGATAAAACCCGATCGATTCGACACGAGCAAGTGAAACCACAGGTAACCCAGGCTCACTATTTGTGTCACATCCGGGTTTCATATAACAACACGAGTAAATAGGGAGAGTTTAGGTCTGGATATGTGCTAGAAATTATCCTAAATTTGCGCTCGAAGTTTCGGAAAAAAGTCTCCTTCGTCTTTCCAAGACAAGAATTTTATTTACACCACACACAGAAAAAAGACATTACAAAAAGACAAATACTACTTACACAAAGGTACAACCCACCCAGAAAAAAAAAAACAAGAACGCTCTTAGTAGCTGTCAGTCTCGCTTGCTTGGGGATGAGTTTTGTCGTCAAAGGCCCCGGTGCTGTTAAACTACTTTTTCGTTTGGAATACAAAACGAGTGTTGCATGTCATAATGTATATACTCAAAAAGTAAAAATTGCAAGGAGAGACAGGCCGCACATCTTAGCCTCAAACCGGTGTGAAACCTTTGAAAACCTTCTACATATTGATATTGCTCCATTGAGGAGTACTCTTTCAGGGATTTTACACTCGAAAAATTGAACGATGATTTTTATCGGTATCAGGGGCCCATGACTCTGTCAGTATAAGTATACATAGCTTCTTTGTACCGGACCAAGAATCGGCTCGGTACAGTATATGTTCAGCACAGGAAAAAAGTGTAAGTTTAACAAAACCTTATACCACACACAGTTAATTCAGTTCGCGCGTATTCCTGCTGAATTTGTTGTCCGTTTTATAAGATATCAATATCGCGTGAAAGTAATGACATTTTCCATAGCTGCTTAGTATCTACTTTTAATATCTCCGTACAGTCTTAGAGTACAATGTTTAGAGTTGTAAACAGAATGCATTTTAGATAGATAGATAGACAGAGAGATAGATAAGATAGATAGATAGACAGACAGACAGACAGACAGATAGATAGATAGATAGATAGGTAAATAGATAGATGGATGGATGGATGGATGGATGGATGGATGGATGGATGGATAGATAGATAGATAGATAGATAGATAGGTAGGTAGGTGGGTAGGTAAGAACCTTAGTTTACGGCATGATAAAAAGATCAGCATTGCTGGTGGGTCGTGCATACAACAATTAGAAGAAAAATAAAGAGTACTGAAAGAAAATGTACACTTAAAAATTAAAAACTGTTAAAGTTTTTTCTTGTATTACAGTATCACCGGGATAAAGCGTTTCATTTTCCAGGAAAATTTCACTTTCTCGTCAAAACAATCACTGACTCAGATAGACTCGGATTAGTTTACTTGAATTTAGTGTTCAGTACAAGCTAGTGCAGCAAACGGGTTTATGTTCTGTGAAATTTATCTACAGTCTGCGGCCCACATCACCACTGATCCACGTTATTTAAATTATTATTTTATTTTCAAGTTCTTTTTAACCGATCCTCGATCCCTGATTTCTCGATCCTCGATCCTGATTTTCCAGTAAACCTTGAAGTTTTGCTCAATTAAGATTATTCTTTCTTTTGACCACTGAAGTGATCAGTTGTTCCAAAATAATCAACACTTTCAAGCAATAGAATTCTTGGACCAACCCGTTCCGAAAAAGCTTGATATAGGATTTCTATTCTGTGGACATGAAGTGCTGCAAGTAGAGTGTGCAATGCTACCCGTATAAACACCTCCATGACACGTTAGGGTGGATTTCCACTGATGCGTTTTTGGCTCCGCACGTTAACGCACGTAAATTTTAATCACGTAAATCAAATAGAGGTATGACATAAAGTATTGAGATTAGACGTCAAATTAAGCGAGTTTCTACTTTTACGCTTACATAATTGTACGTGCGGCCTTTCATACATTGCCTTTATTTTATTTGCGAACGCAAATTTTACGCACGTGCGCACGTAAAAATTACGTGACTGTGGATATGTGGTATCTCAAGTATTTATGAAGTGCAACTGCGACAAAAACAAAGTGAATCTATTTAACCGTATATTTCCTGTAATTGCGACAATATTCTGAGGAACGTAAAGCCTTAAAAAGCCACAAAATCCTGAGGATTTCCCCGCTATAATATTTTCTCATCCTGCTTGGGAATATTTCCTTTTTAAAGTGCCTGCATGTCGTGCATAATTACACGTAGCCTGAGATCATGCCCTCTCCCTATTAACCCTTTATGTCTCTCACGGGAAGAGGTTATTTTTTTTCCTCTCGAGCCAAAGAAGCAAAGAAGCAAAAAAAAGGGAAAAAATAACGCCTGATCTCAGGTTAAATTACACGAAAATCAAGGACCTCCATTCCAGGAAAATTGCATCATTGCCAAACTTACATGCGTCATTTCAGTCATCGCCGAAAATAAACCGCATTCTCATCACGAGACTCATTTCCATACAATGAAAGTCGTCACGATTCTTATTTCCAGTTTCCACGGTCTTCGCTAGGAACGCGGGGCCAACAAACTAGGTCCCAATGCATTTTAAGAGTCTTGCTCTGCTTACGCAAGCTCGACTAAAAAGCTAATCTAGCTAGGAGGGATTACAGATTATTAAAAATACTAAGGAGGTTGTTTCATGTTGGCAAAAGTAGAAAACAATGTAAAAAACAAACAAATAGAAAAGAAAAGAAAAAAATGCACAATGAGTTTTCTCTTGAAGGCAAAACTGTAGACAGCCCGATTAAGCAGTCTGGCAAAGTCCCCCAACCAGTGTTGTAAATTATCCCTGACAAGTCCTGAGGGGAGTGGATAATAAGATGGATTATCTGCTTTCATGTGGGGATATTGAAACGAACCCTGGACCAACAGGCCCCAGTTGTTCAAAAGGTGGATAGCTCAATCCACCATATAAATCACTATCCAGTGGATAGCGCAATTGGTTTCCCTAACAATTATCCACTGGATAGAGATTTATCCAGTGGATAGTGCTATGCAGCTTTTGAACAACTGGGGCCAGGAGGCTGCAACTTATGCCCAACCTGTCAAAACACATATGTAGTGGTAAAATGTACTGTATGTGATCACACAATAATTGTGTTATCATGATTCATCAGAAATACATGTTAATAGCCTGCAAAACAAGTCGGAAGAAATAGCGATGGTGATGAGAGATCTAAGAGCTCAAGTGGTTTTCTAAACGGAAACAAAGATTGACAAAACAATTCTCAGTGGAAGGTTATATGTATAGAAAAGACCACAAGAAAGGAGGAGCTGGCATTGTGGTGTGCTTTCTTTGCTTCATTGTTACCTTCTAAGCAGCTCAGGATACCTGGATCTGATAGAACAATTGAGGCCCTAGCCACTGAGTCAACTTTTGGAAAACATGAAGTAGCAGTACTTGGCCTTTATAGGCCACCCAAAGCTTCAGGGACTAACTACTATACTACACTGGAGGATGAGCCAAATGAAGTTGTCTCTTGGCTGTCACTGCCAAAGCAATTTATAGTAATCACTGGAGATCTGAACATACATAGGCTTAGGCTATACCAAAGAAAAGGAAAAATAATCCGAGATTTCGAAGATGTTCATGGCTTGGAATTCCTGGTTACTAAGCCAACAAGAATTACTAATACAACAGATCACTTGCACTTGCGTCTCCCTTTGTGTGCTAATGTCGCGTGACTTCTCATGACTCCCTCAAATGGAGAGCTTACTCGCTGGCTATTCTTTGGTCTGCCATGATTGGCCAATCAACTGAGCACACGAAATGGTAAACCACTATTAAAATAAACCACCTTTATTACAAAATAGAACTGATCATACTCGTACTACAATGGTAATATTTAACAAATAGTCGCCGAAGGCGACGTGAATATCGGCGAATAGTCACCGAGACAAAGTCGAGGTGACTATTCGCCAATATTCACGTCGCCTGAGGCGACTAATTGTTTTAGTATAATTACATTGATGATTATTTGAGAAAATAAAATTATTGATCAATTTCCGACCCCGAAACATCAAAAAATCTGGCTGCCATTTTGAAAACTGCTAGCCTTCAATGCTATAATCACTGCGCGGTGATTATGGCGGGATAGTGCGAAGCTCCTAGCCAATCACAGCGCTCTATTTTCGATAGTCATCGATGTAATTATACTAAACGGTAATAGTATTATTATTGGTTATTTCCAATTTGTTACTGCAGGGATGAAGCTAAGGATAATTTTGAAATATCACGAGTCTGGTATTTATGTTAAATATCACGTACAAATCATGCTATTATTTGTTTATACTACTACCTGCAAAAGGTTTGTAATTTTCACATGTAGGTATTTCAAATTAAGCTGAAATATCACTGCTCTAAGCCAATCAATTTGCAGACATGTTTCTCATGTAGTAGTATAACTGTTGTATCTGAACTATGTGAAATAAAATAACAATAATAATAACAATAATTATTATTGTAGTTGTTGTTGTTGGTTTTTGGTCCTTAATCATCAGCAGCAGGAACACTTACCAAAACTGTCAGTGACTCCACCATTAATTCTCCCTTCCTTTCATGCCTAAGTTCATGTTGCCTACAATTTGGTTTACTCTTAAAGCACTTATCACAAAACTTGCATTTAAAAGGTTTCAGTCCAGAGTGATATATTTCATGTTGTTTGCAAAGTGTTGACCGTGTAAAGCACTTATCACAATGCTTACATTTGTAAGGTTTCACCCCTGTGTGATTGCGTTCATGCTCCTTGCAAGACTTAGCCACAGTAAAGCGCTTCTCACAGTAGCTGCACTTATGAGGTTGTGTTCCAGTGTGCGTAGATTCATGTTGACGACAAGTTGATTGGTAGACAAAGCCCTTGTCACAATACTTGCACTGGAAACGTTTCAAAGCTGTATGGTCGGGACCCGTGTGAGTGAGTTCATGAATCTTACAACTTGACAACTGTCTATAGTGCTTCTCACAATACTTGCACTTGTAAGGTTTCACCCCTGTGTGAACGCGTTCATGACGCTCACAATCAGAAGGGTACATGAAGCCCTTATCACAGTACTTGCACTTAAAAGGTTTTATCTTTGCATGAATGCGTTCATGACGCTTACAATCAGAAGGGTTTGTGAAGCCCTTATCACAGTACTTGCACTTGAAAGGTCTTTCTCCTGTGTGTATAAATTCATGCTTCTTGCAACATACTTTCTGAGAAAAGCTCTCCTCACAGTACTTGCACTTGAAAGGTCTTTCTCCTGTGTGTATAAATTCATGCTTCTTGCAACATACTTTCTGAGAAAAGCTTTTATCACAATACCTGCACTGATAAGGTTTTACTCCTGTGTGCAGACGTGCATGGGCTCGCAAATTTGATGAATGCCGAAAGAGTTTGTCACAGAAGTTGCACTTGTACGGTCTCAGTCCAGTGTGGATATGTTCATGATCCTTCCGAAGCCAATCAGTGATAAAGCACTTATCACAGTAGTTGCACTTATAAGGTCTAACTCCAGTGTGTAGATGTTCATGGCGTTTGCGAGTTACTGAATGGGCAAATGACTTGTCACAAAAGTTGCATTGATAAGGTTTCACTCCAGTGTGAGTTTGTTCATGTCGCTTTAAATTGTTAAAATACTTATTGCAAAGCTTGCACCAATGAGGTTTAACTCCAGTTTCCTGAGTTAGTCCAGGATTTTTCTTATTCTTGCACATGCTTTTCTTTTTTATGTTCCTGTTTTTTTTCTGAGTACATGTAGTTGTTTCTTGCTCTTCTCTTGAATCCATCCTTCATATGTCCTCTAAAAAGATTGAAGCGGGGGGTTGATTTTTTAAATTCTTGCCTGGTTTTTATATTGCTACAAATGGAAAATTTTAGCATTGGTGTCAATCTGGGCTCAGTAAAACTTACAAAGTAACTTAAGTTAACACTGCACTGATTATGTACAAATGTATCATGCAAGAACAGAAACAAGAAATGAACAGAGAAATAGAGCAATTTGATTGGTTTGTTGAACCGATACAAATGCGCATGGCTTTTGGTTGGTTAAGCGAACGTTAGCCTGGCTGAAAAAACTTCATAGCCAAAGAACTTTCTAGAAATCAATTACCCTGCTAGCAGAGGCTTTTCCCTTGTGTTTCTCAGCATTGTACTGCCATTCTCTTCGCTGTTTTGGTTGTTTCTGTGCCAAGGAAAAGACCTCTGCAGACAGCCGTTTGGGATTCCTGTTGAACATGCGCGAGATGAAAATGTGGTTACCATGGAATTTCTGTATCACGTGTCGGTAATACAATGCCGCCGCCGGAGTTTGCTCATGTATTCATGAGTCAATTTTCCCACGGGAATGACTTGCACTCGCCATGTTGATATAGCGGGCTCACTTTTGCACAGCAAACTAGTACATACAAGATGCGCGAGTTGATAAAACCGGTTCCACAACCGGTTTAGTCATGTGATTACCTCCTAGATCTTTGAGGTATCTAATGCGCATGCTCAACAGGAATCCCAAACGGCTGTCTGCAGAGGTCTTTTCCTCGGCACAGAAACAACCAAAACAAAACACGAGCAGCCAAAACCGCAAAGAGAATGGCAGTACAACGCTGAGAAACACAAGGGAAAAGCCTCTGCTAGCAGGGTAGAAATCAATCAATACTTTGCTTTGACATCATACTGCAACATGATTGGCCAATCAAACAATGCCTTCTCCAGATTAGGGGTTTTCTTTGGCAGAAAAACGTAGAGGCCATGTTTTGATCTTTTCATCCATTGGCTGATAGGACAAATAATGAATGAAAATCACTCTATGTTATACAGTGTATATGGGATATATAGGTATGTGCCACCATGAAGGGTATGGTTTTCAAGCAGTCGGGGATAGAGTATACAAATCAGAGAGTAGAATACAGTATCACTTGCTAGGAAACTGATCAATTTATTGGTTGAAGATTTAAGTCTAGACTAGGGATACCTGGATTGATACTTAAAACAATACAATGGCAAATCTAAATTTTCCTACGGCATTAACCTCAGTAATTTCTGGAAAATAGTGACCGTAGGATAGGGAGGAATTTTGGAAGTTTAGTCTAGTATAGGGTAGCAAAACATGGCTGAGCTAGGTCTGATATAAGCTAAGGATTCCAGGCTGGGTCTCAGCAGCACATCCCTACCCAAACATTCAACCTTACCCACGGCTTGAAATTAAAAATTCTTCAAGTCACCTTTTGGTGACCAACTGGAGAAATATAGTTACCAGTTTGTATGATATAAATGACTCAGCTCATAGTATGGTGCGATCTATCACCAAGATTTGTTTGTTTGAAAATAATGCGGACAGAAGTCGGCATAAATTTGGAAGTAAACTGGCTTTGTTTATGTGATTTAGCAAATCAAGATGAAATGTTTGTTTTAACTTTACTCTTTTAATTTAAATCTCAATTAGCGAGAAATTCAGTCACCAACGTGCCAAGTAAACCAGAATTTTTAGGCACTAACCTGGAGAAAATGTTACTTGCATTGGCGACCACATCAGTCACAATTTTGAGCCTCGTTACCTCCCCTGAATACAGACTGTGCTTTCTATTATCACTACTTTATTTAATAATTTTGTGATCCTTAATTGAAAAATTGTGTGTTGTTCAATAGTCTTTTTGCAGAACTTTGAGCATGTATGCAAAATTGAAAACCACTGGAGGATTTACTGACCATTACATTCTTGACCCAAAGGGTGCAAAAAAGGAAAAAGCATTAGAAGGACAGCCTATTTTTTTAACAAATCAAAACAAAATACAATCACTTTAAAGACAAGTGTACACAGTAGACAACTTTGTTGCTCCACAGTTAATTGAACAAAAGCGGATTAAAAAAACACTGGACATCACATCAACTAAATCTCAAACCTGGTATGTTTAGACCTGATTGCAATAATGTTATCTTAGGAAAATTCTAAAAGGAAAAAAAAAGGGAAAAGCCAAAATGGGAATTACATGTAATTAAGCTAAACCACTCTCTGGTGCATTCATTTGCAGTACGGGCTTTTTTAAAAAGAAAGAAGGGGTTTTTGTTACTAAACAGCTGAAATGGAATTCCCAAGTGTTGGCAGCTTGTTCGAAGGCAAATAGGATGCTTGGCTTTCTCTGGAGATCAGCTTTCGACACTCATGACCAGCGAACTCACAAGTTACTTTTCCTGTCACTAGTTTGCAAACGAAAAAATTACCAAATGATAATGTAAGCGATTCAAACACTGAGCGTAACACCTCGCTTGACCTTGATCTGACTTGCTGAATAATTTTGCCCGCACAATTTTCAATGAAATATATCTATGAAAGTAAAAATGACTGAAGGAAAAAATACCTGTGGTTTTACTCTGTAAAAAGTAAAAATATGTACCTTGGTTTTGAAGACTTCTCTGCACTGTTTTGGCTGGTGTGTATGGATTGATAGATTTTACGGCACTGAAAGAAGTTGTTGCACCGCGGTTCGTAAATCCCACAGCAAAGAAATTCTTTTTGGTTAAATTTATAACTGCAAAAGGAATTCTTGCATCTTGCTGGTCAAGCACAAGCGCCCTGCATAAAGCCCCACAAAGTTGCCAGCTTGCAGACACAAGAAGAAGTTCTTGCACATGCATTATTTTTGGGCTGTACATTTTGTACTTGGGGAGTTATACTTTTCCATATATTCATTCATTTTGTTGTGAGGATCTGATCGGGTCAGAACTTGCATATTTTTTTAAAAAAATTAATTTACATAATTTTGCTAAACCTTTAAGTAATGGTCCGGATAAGAAGGAAAGGACCAAAACGCAGTGCACACGTCGGAATGCAGAAAGTTGCTAACTTTACTATTGTCTCTACTATGGTTCTTTTTTTCTATTCAACTTCCTTATAACAAAATCCCGTCTTAGTCTAAGTAACACAGAAATCATATGTGCGGATCATGCAAAATTGTAAACATTTCTTGGCTATTGTTTGCAACTCTTGTGATTGGTCGAAATGTTTTAACACAAAAATACACTCTTTAAAAGTGGAGTTTAAATACATTTTCTTTCGTAAACTGCCTTTTTTTAGGTTTATGCATTCTCTGCATAAAAATGAAAACATTTCTATGTGAGGAAAGCGTATTGCGCCACAACAAAAGAAATTGCTTCCCTTCTCACCTGGATCGTTACTTAAGCGGTTGCAGGTGGTAAGAAGTGTTGCTTCAGGCAGTAAATTTTACTGGTTACCACCTGATAACGAGAACACTGCACCCCCCCAGACCTTTAAGAGTGTGTGCATTAAGTGCCACAGTAGTGGGCCATTGAACAGCTTACTCAATCATATGTATTGTTGATTTTTTATCGATGTCCTCCCCAATTCTGTTTTTGCATTTCCATTTCTTTTTTGTCGTTTCTAAAGTATTGTCATTCTTGTCAATTGTAGTATTAATTTTCTTTTTTTTTCTGGAACTAGTAGCGGAGCTTGCTCTGTGAGTGATCCAGGCCTCTTGGCGAATTTTATAAACAAATAAATAAAAAATACAATGGCTATATGTGTATGTTGCAAATTGATTAACTCTGGAATGGTTCGGTAGTAAGTCTTATTAACTCCTATTTGGCTTTTTACATTTTCCGTTTTGACTTTTTGCCTCTGTAGATAATAATCACGTGTTCCTCATATGATAATGAGTTGATGCTTTTGAGATAAAAATATTCAATTTTAGGTATTTTGTACGGGGGAAGGTATGATTCACTTGACTCTTATTCTCCAAAATATACGTGGGTCTGTCTTAAGCTTGAATAACTTGTTTTGTAAATTTTCCGTGAGCCAGGGTTTTCAAATCACATGACTTGTGCGTGAGAAACCTTTGTTTAACCTAAGAACGGCTACTTCAAATTATACCCACAACGTGAAACACAGATCAGAATCGTGAAGCAATGGGGAAAGAAGCTAGGACTTACCAGCTGTAATTAAACTACTAAGGTTGTATTGAATAGACTGCTAGTCTGTCATGGAATGTCCACAAACAAACTCTTTCGACCCTTAACACGACCAGTCTTTCATGGTCCTTGGATGTCCTTGGGCGATCAAATAATTAGAATTTTACTGTGTCAATGGTTAGGACATTTTGAGAAAACTCCTCTTACCTTAAAGGAGACGATTGCCAAAACGCAAACAGCGACAACGACTTCGAATACTCAAATACTCTGAACAGCGACGCCAAACTACAGATAGATCGATCCTATAAAGGAAGGTGTTTCAAGTAAACTGTGCCTTTTTGTCCCCATACCCAGGTTTCCGCGGCTCAAAAAACCTGACAAAGGGCCTGGCTAGTAAAGAAAGGCCAAGCCAACCAGGAGCTGGTCTCTGACTTGGTTCGTTATATACCGGTCCTGAGACAAAGGGAAACATTTTGCGAAGCCGTAGAAGTTGAACTCTGAACGTAACGGGGTGACAGGCGCAAAAATTGAGAGAGGCCGGGAGAAGGGGAGAAAATTCTCCCTGGCAATTCTCCCTGTTCTGTCGACGCCTGCCTTGCCATGCAGGCTATTCCAAGACAGGAACTCAATTTTTTTTCGGAAAAACAGGAACTTTCTCAACTTATCCATTTTTTAAAGTATATTTACAAATCAATGTATTTTCAAAACTCCTAGTTTCATTGCAGCCGACGAGCCATATTGGTTGACAAGAACGAAAGCGTTTTCTCTCGTTGGGGATTTTAAAACCTTTTTTCCAAATGCAGCTGTAGATTCCTCGAAAAAAAATAATGTACTTTTAACCAACCCTGGGGGTTACTCCAAAGTTTTATACGTGGAGGCTCCGTCCGAGAGGGGTAGCTTTTTCACAGGTATCAGGTATATGAAAGGGTTGGGTTTTCACTAGTTGAAGTGTGTGAAAGGGTAGGAAATTCTATCATTTAGTCCGTAGCCAGGTGATCTGTGACGTCACTGCGGGGGCCTGGGGAAAGAAATTTTAATGCCGTATGCCATAAACCAAAGCTGAAGGGAACAGATTGAATTGAATTGAATTGGTGCGCGCGTTGGTTTATGGGATACGGCATTAAAATTTCTTTCCCCAGGCCCCCGCAATGATGTCACAGATCACCTGGTAAAAAGGCCCAAATGGGCTTACAGAGGCATTTTATGGCTGGCTTGAAGTTTATTCATATCTCAAAGAGCATGCATTTACACAGTTAAAAGGGATGCAAAGTTTTAAACAAACCTGTGTGGAAGGAGTACCATTTGTCAGTAAAAGGTGTAAGAAAGGAATACCTGGATTTCGAAGAACACATTTTAATATTGAGCAATTCCAGTTGTCAAGTTTTTCATCAGATGTTTCTAACGATCCTGGGGGAAGCCGGTTAGGATCTGCGTAGTTTTCCACTAAAATGTTGCTATCGAGGTCGGCCGATTGACTGATTATGAAATGTTAGAGGATGAACTAATCATTTTTAAACTAATGATGGATTCGACGATATAATTGTTTGGAAACGAGGTTGATCGATGGAACATATTGGCCTGAAAACGAGGCTGCTTGGCAGCAGACCACCGATCAACCTCGTTTCCAGTCCCGGCATTGTGTACAGCTTTAGAGACAAGTCGCCTCCGTCTTTTTGAAAAGTATCTGCAAGAGAGAAGACCTAAATAAAGCTCATTATCTCCTTGAAGAGTTTTTAGAAATATTTTAAATGAATAATAAAACATTTATTGAATTCGGCAGATCTCGGAGCTTTTTGTCTTTCTCTTCAGCCTTGACTCCATCGATGACATTCTCCTCGATCTGCAGAACTCAGCCTCATTTAGTAATTGCTATTTACGAAATGACTTTCTCTTAGTTTTAGTGAAATAATTCCTATTGTGTTTACTGTTTTGTACACACAACGCATGTCAGTTGATAGCCATTGGGAAACAACTTGCAAGGTAACACTCCGCAATGACTTCGCACCACATGCAGCACTGCACCAGTACCAAACGTCGTGCCCCCAGTTTCAGCTCTCTCATCAACGCAAACAAATTGACTGGAATGATGATTCTGGTTATGACCAGACATCAGATATCCACGATACTCCACGGCCCAGCCCTTCGGGCACATGTTTGTGGCGGGGACCATAATTTGAGATCCACGTGAATCAACGTAACACACAGCACATGGCACGAGATGTTCATTTACGTGGTTCTTAAAACCTCGGAAGGTTGTATAGTACTTGGCTCCATGGATGGTTGCTCTTTTGTGAAGATTAGTAGAATGAGAGTGTACGCCATATTTGACATCACTTGTGAGGCAGATATAGTTAGAGCCACCGCCCCAGTGTTTGGAATGGCCATTAGCCATATACCCTGCAAAGCATTAACGCATGAGATAAAAAGTGGTTATGTTTCAACCGAATCTTTCTTTCTTATCAGTTATTTTATCAAACGGAGTAAATATAAAGCTAGATCGCCGGCAGACGTTCTTCTTTTCTCTTGAACCACGCGCGGAGAGCGAAGTAAAATTATGCTCCTCTTACCGGCTTCCGCCCTCGTTCCCGCGGCTTCGCGTGCCGCTCACCCCTTACGCGAACTCTCGCTCTACTGTGACTCAAAAGAGAAAAAAATGACACTGTTTGCAGTCTAATAGACCGCGTAGTTATTCTTTGAGCTAGGTGAAATGTGAACCAAGGGACAAGGAGACTGACAACATTGCGTACAGGGTAGTATTTCCTGCATGTAGTCGCAATTTTGGGCTTATAAAAGTAGAGTAGGACTGAGGGGATTGGTGACCATAAGCCTGGGAAACGAGGTAGGAAAAACCCGGCCTAACTCCGAAGTGCTGGAGCAGCGTAGTACATAAGGAGCTGCGCCGTAAGTCAATCATCTTTTTTATAGTGTTGTTCGAGTTGAAAATAGGCTAGGTTACCAGCCGCTGTTCGGGAGATGAGTCCACACACCCCCCTACTCACCCCTTTCGCGAAAAGTCTCTTCTTGGAGAGAAGCAAGACCGGACCCGAAGGGAGCGGAGGAAATGAACCTTAAGTTGAAAAGAGACCGCAAAGGTGGTTCTAAAAACTCCAATACATGTACAGCCCAGCGCTGAGTGAAATATCAAGGTATGATCATGACAACTTTTCCTAAACTGGACCTTTTTGTGGTGGATTGAAATAAATGTATTTCTCGTACCATGGTACACTAAAGAGGCGTCTCCTGAGCAATTGCTTCTTCCCCAGTGGGTGTACGCCACACCTAATTGCGGCTGCACTAACTGCCCTTCTTTCTTCGCTCCTTTTGACAGTGAAGATTCCCTTGTGCCAGTATATGCTGGTTGCGCATTCTTGATTTCACCTGATGATTACGCAATAATTGATTACAATATAATGCGTGATTTCCAAGAGCAATGTCAAATTGTGTTTAGTGCGATGGTATGTTTGTTGTTGTTTTTTTATTTAGAACAATGCAGTAATAAAACAGTTATTATATTCGGGTTTTTTTGATATTCCGGAATAATCAAGGTCTCGGTAAGGGTTGAGCCTCGACCTTCGGCTCGGCTGGTAACACTTACCTCGACCGGCCTTGATCATTCCGGAAACTACAAAAACCTCGTCGTCTAGGCAAATAAGAGACAAAAATAGAACAAATATAACGATTAAAACAGGAGTTATTACCAACCTGTTGATGTTTCCCTCAAGTGCAATGTTTTGGACAATTCATTTGCTCTGGAAGAAAAAGATATAAGTTGTAATTTTGTTTCATCTACTTCATTATCTACGAGTTTCTGACCTATTTACACCTGACTCTTCAACCATTTAAAAGATGTTTAATTAAACACTCTTGTCTTTTTACATCAAATCTGCTGGTTAAATTTTATCTCTCCTGCACGCGCTCTCGCGCTCAAATTCCCTTTCCTTTCCCTTTCGATTGCCTGCCACGCAAACTAGGAGCCGTCCGGCCTAACCTACGTGGTGACGCTAGTTGGTATATGACAAATAAAGCTACTGAACTACACTATATTATTATTCGTTCAAAATATTTCTCCGTTTCTGATTGGCTTCAGTCCACCACCTCTCTGGCTAATTCCTATAATTCTTAATAATCGAGTACCGTTGACCAGACTTGGAAGGCGTTTACCGATATCAGTTCAGTTGACATCAATTGTACAGATATCGAAAGAAAAAGGGACAGCGGAAGGCTAGATAGCTCAGCTATTTTAGCGGAGTTGGAGAATATGGCGTTGAAAATTTCACACTTTTTGCGAAGAAGAAAGAGCCTAAAAATATATCAAAAAAACAAAAATGCCACTCAACGAATGACGACTGGCACATGAAGACTTGATAGCTAGAGTAAACATTCATTCATATCCTGAATTTGCTGAGTTTTGAAGAAGGGAATTTACATCCGTCGAAGTAAGTATGGACTGAAGTTATAAATATTTTTTTAATGAAGAATTAAAAAAATTACTGGTTTCGGCTATAAAAGACACTAGAGTATTCTCAGTCACTGCTATGAGAGATAATGAAGCAATGTCGAAAAATCTTCCGGCGGAAAGATTTAAAAGACGTTTGAGTTTTTAGAAAATTTAGGGGTTGCGAGAAACGTATTTCCAGTTACTCATAAAAGGCATTATTTTAGATTGTTTATTTAAACACCAATGCATTACCAGGTGAACTTTCGCGCAAAAGCGTGATTGCTATGGTTACGTGATAAATGACATCCAAAATAAAAGAATTAATGTGAAATGGTTTATTACAGGGGTGTTTATTTAATAAGAAGAACATTGCAAGGCTTTTCTCGGAAACGAAATTTCTCTTGTCATGTTCAAAAATATTTCACTTGTTATCTACGTTTGCTCCTCAAGTTCTAACCCGCTGAAACTACAATCTTGGACAAAATAAAATAGAACAGAAAACCCCCATCCCCCCCCCCCCGCCCCCAAATCAAGGATGAAGCCGCGCGAAGGGCAAAAACGCGCCATTTTCCCATCCTTGTTGTGGGAGGGAGGGGGGATCTAGGTTTTCCATTTATTTTGTTCAAGATTGTAGGTAAAGGTGGATATGCAACACGAGAACAGGAGCCTATAGTATATATAGCCTATTATTATCATTATTATTATTATTATTATTATTATTAATATCATGATAATGATGGTGGGATAATAATGATGATGATGTTGATTATTATCATCATTATCATTAACAGTTCTTCATATTTACGGTAAGCACCAAACGTACAAGAATGTTTGTACTGTAGGTGAAAATTGAAGTGTTCTTCATTCAAAATAGGGTATGGATACATAAATAGAAAATGACTAAGTTGGGATCGCAAAAGTTACCCAAAATTGCCCTAAAGTGACTAAGATGGTGCCACAGAATAGGCTATAATGAGGTAGGGGCTCTGAGATGCCGGCGGCACATACCCAACTTGTAACTCTTCAGTTATTTTAAGAGTTAACGTCCAACGTACGCTTCTCGTCCCTCAAGGACGTTTTTAACAACAAGATTAGCGCTCCGCTGAGATCTAGAGCTCCTCGAATATGTCTAATAGGCAAAGAGACAAATAACTCGTAATAGACTTAAAAGCAACTTAAATCATTGTTTAGACTGTTTACTCTCTTCTGTGGCGCCAGATATATTGGATTAAAACCCGGCTTTTGAGATTTGTCTATAATTTACCACACGCGTTGGCCACGATAAACTTAAATAATTCTCCCACGCACCTACCGATGATAAGTGATTGTGCCCACTAGCTTTAAGTTCAAATTCCTTTTTCCTTCTTGAAAATGACTCAGTGTTTTAATGCGTTCAGTCTAAAATACTTAATCAAAAATTAGAAGAAATACGAAACATGTCATATCTCGAAATCACTACAGTTATCTGATTTGTTTAAGATTTTTGGGAAGCAGAGTTTAGCTGAACTCCTCAGTCTTATCAGTGTGTCCATTTCTTGTCTTCTAATTGCCAGTTTTGAATCCGTAATACGACCAGCAGATTAATCAAATTTTTCATACCCGAAAAGTAGATACTCTTGGTAGTTACAAGTGTTTTAAAAGGTGAATGCTTTCTTAGATGGCCTTGTTTATAACTGGCTTTTGGTGGCTACTTTCTGAGTGTCAGTACAAAGAGAAAGAAGTCGTTCTACATCAAACCTGTTCACTGGAGCACTAGCTGTAGCCTGTTTTTGTTGATCACTCCCGTTGCAAGGATACCTTTGCAGGAGAAATGCCTTTCAGGCCACAATTATCGGGACAACTCTGAGAGCCAGGAGAGTACTAAATAATTATACAGTTTGGTGTTAATTGAATTATTGTTGCTTGTTACTTCCTACTTTCAAACTTGAGCGAGCTTTGACCACTTAGTACTAGATAGTGCATGTCTTACCTTTCCTCCAGTGATTGCAATTTTCTGATAAAGCTTGACAGTCTCGAGTTGGCTGGTCCATGTTCGGCAAGCCCCTTTTTATTCTTAGAGGGAACTTTATTGTTTTCTTCTTTCATAGAATCGAATCTTTTCTCAAGGAGCGTAATTCGCCTTTCTATAGAAACGACACAAATGATCAAAAGAATAAGCAAACATACTTGGCAAGCAATCTGAACAAAGACCGCCGAACAACGACGTTTCTTCGTTACAGCATTTTGATCTTGTTCAAGCTTCCTGTAAGATTCTTCGGCCATTATTGTGATTCATGTATTCTGCTTCAAGCTTTGTTTTCTCAAAAATGCGTGAATTCATCCACTTAAAGCTACATTCACGACTTAATACCCGTCGACGTAACAAGGAGTTGCGGCTAACAATTTTGTTTTTGTTGGCAAAACCAACATAAAATGATATTTATCTTATAAACATTTTTGTTAAATCCTTTTGGGGTATATTATGCCAATTCATAAATACTTGTTAAGCTCAAGCGATATCAGTCATAACAAGTATATAATTGTTATGTTTGTTTGTGTTACTCGTTTCTTATCACGGGATCAGTTGGTTGGAAATGTAATAAAGATTCGAGGATTTTGACCCCACTCCAGACTGTTAGCAACCTGCTTTTCAATGCATGCATTCCGGCTAATATCATTCAGTTCCTTTAACTGGCCAACACGAGTTATTTAGCGACCCGGTTGAGGAGAATTAGCTTTTTCCTTCTCAGACAGAGACTTTGGCGGGAGATTAAATTATTTTCTTGCCCTATTGCTGGTTTTCAGTGTCACGCCATTCAAAACTAGATCAAAATAAAATCAAAACCGTTCAATAGATAAAGTCCACAATCTGGGAAATGAAAGGAGGTACATATACAAAGACCCTCGCCAAGATTCAGGTCAGAGGAATATTTCGTATACGAGATATCGGAAGAAATGTTTTACCCAAACTTATAGAGATTTGTATGGAGACGCCATGCTGGTGCTCACCTGGATGAGCTCCAACATGGCGGACGGAAACCAACAGAAACATCTGTTACCAAGGTTTGCTACAAAAGCGTGAATTTATTCTTCGAGAAACTCATAAACATTAAATTAATACTTTTTCTAATGCATGAACTGTTTAGATAGCAAAATTTCCCGAAATAAGTCATTTTTTTAACCTACATGACAGCCCTCTTTGCCGTCATGTAAATGCCGCGTCACGCAAAAGCTTAGAAATTCAAGCGTACTCTATCACAAAACCAAGAACCCTTTTGAAGCGAAAAGTTGTATGAAAATTAGTTTTCAGCTGCTCTAATGCATCGTGAAAGTAAAATCTCGGTAGGATCGATAGTTTTTTAGTTTGAATTTTAGTGACGTCATGTGAAAACCAACAATAATGACATTTTGGATTGCGTGAAAAAGATCGATGTTATTTTGACGCCGCGACCATGTGTACGTTATGCGTGTAGCCACCTCGATTGACACATGTTGCTGCCTGAACCGGGGCTGTGGTTCCTCGCGGGGGCGGGAGTTTCCCTAGGACGCGGGAGGAATCCTTGCACTCCCAGCGCGCGCACAAGATATTGCGGGTATGACAATGGCCCAGTCCACACGAACTCGAATATTTTAAAACCCAATATTGTTTTCACGCGATTCTGCCTTCCGTCCACACGGAACAATTGAATTCGCTCATAGAGTGGTATATTTTGGATCAGACGGATTTTGCGAATTCGAGAAGACGATTGAAACCGGACAGTACTCTACAGGGTGCTCGGCCAAAGGAAGGAGGCCTAAGGCGTGTCTCTTTGGCGGGTCATAATTCGGGACCAGTGAAATAAGAGGTTTAGAACGGTGCAGGTCTGCATAATTCAATATCCAAACAGGTGCTTTTACACAAGAATTTGTTACCGTGAATGATTCATTGGAAAGACAACCAAATCAAGAACACGTTAGTTGTCTTAATATAGAAGATTTCATTGAAAGGCTAACACGTACAGTTTATTACGTTAAAAGAGAACATTGACTTAAACAGCATCGTAAATTTTAAAATATAGGTCAAGTATACTCTGGTATGCTGGCTTCAAGATCAAAGGTACAGCAATATATTTATGTACATAATATAAGGTTCAAGGATAACATTCATTTTTAACTTTACACATTCGACTAATCACGATTTTACTCGCCTAAATCTAGGTAATTACTTTTAAAAATTATCATTGTCATGGGCAAACGTAGTGTTTACATACACAACTTTAGTCAACCTCATGAAGAAGTGTTCCCTTCTGGTTGGGTGGTGACACACGCCTGCGTTACTCTGCAATGCTGGCTCTAGTTTTGTTGATATTTTTTAAAACCGATGACTAATACTATCCTTTTTTATGTGTCACCATGCTATGTTGCATTAATATTTTTCTTACTAAAGCGGATAGACCTCTCTTGAGTTTTTATATGTTCAATTAATTTCTTAACAAGAATGAACAAAGAAACCTGTAGCTAAAGCTCGCGAAATGAGAAGGAGGTTACATCACATCGAAGTGGATGGGTGAATCTGCTAAAGCAAGGACGGGGCTACTCAACGTTATTGCTCATCGTACCGTCTGGGGTAAAATCCAGGGTGGATCTAGCCTACGTGTAGCCGCAACCTCCCCCCGACAAAGGAAAAACGGAGAGGGGGAGGGTGCGGCCACACGTAGGCTTGGTGGATCCAGAAAATCAAGAAAGGGGTGGCTTTAGAGTTGCCAGCTATATAGATTCTCCTGTCAAGTTTACTGAGAATTGTTTTAAAATCATGCAAAATTTCACCAAAAAGGGGGCCGCGGTCCCCTGGGATCACCCCTAAATCCGTCCTTGAAAATAGCTGTGGATTAGTACGTATACCACTTACCGTGCTGACTCTGCTTAGGCGTATCACCTAGTTCCTCTTAAGCGTACATGTATCGAACAGGAAAAAACGGGAAGCCATCGAGGGTGAAAATGAAATTAAGCCACACCTACAAAAGAGAAGCTGGTAGTGATGTTTGGAAACCCCTGTTCTATTTCCAGAGGCCTCTTCTAACTATTCGGGAACGTATGTAATGATCAGTGGAGGCAGGAGCTCCTGATCGAGTAAAAACTGCAAAACTATGACAAAACTCCTTAAAAATTAATCACTCTCTAGTTTGCAGTAGGTCTGGAAGTTCTTGCACAGTAGCTAAACCTTTGCAGTGACATCACAACAGGTTTTCACGGATGTGGACCAACACGACAAAGTCGGAAACAGCAACGTATAAACCCGACACTGAAACCACGCTTTCCCCTAAGTAAATAGAAGTCCGTTTTCACGGTAATATTTATTCATTTCATCCTCTTTTCATTTTGTAGGGTGCCGTGTTTTCCGTCATTTTTAGCTTCTTCACAGTTTCTGTTTTCCCCGAATCAGAAGCGACAAGTGGTAAATAAAATCATCGTAATGAAATAGACTATGATAAAGCAAAGCCATAACCTCGTTCCCAGGTTTCTCTCTCTTGCTCCTTTCTGGAGGCAAGAGAGAGAACTCTGGGAACGAGGTTGAGAAAGCCACACACTTGGACTAGTGGTATATATCATAGCTACAATCCCGATCACACTCTAAATACCATTATACTATTTAACGAGCAGGTTTAGCTTGGTACTCAGGAGGATTTTGGCACGAGCTGTGCGTGTTAAGCTTTTCAACAACTGGCATAATAAGCACATTCAATTGTAAACGAAAGGTTTTTTTATAATATGCTCTCATGAAAACGAAAGACTAAGCAAGCCTTAAACTCAGGTTGCGTTCTCTCCCCTAAGGCCCACCCTTTGCTTGGTTAAAATTAACGCCATTCATTGCGGTTTGACATCATCCAGCCCCTCCCCTGTCGCTGCAAAGGTTTATTGCTTTAGTTTTCACGTGACGTCACGTCCGCCATATTGGTTTTCCAAAACAGTGAAACGGCAGCCATTTTGGTGGCCTAAACCAATCCTGTGGGAATACATCAACCCACGGCCTGGCCAATACCTACGCATGCGCACTGCCTATGACTCCGGCAGTAGCAGCTATGGACAGCTGTTTCACCTTTATGGGAGCTCATTAGCATGGCATAGCTGTCGGGCCTATGAACGGGCGAACCGTGTCTCAAAGACCCTTTACTGCTGAGAGCCCCAATAAGGTCGAAACAGTTGTCCATGGCTGTCACTGCCTGGGTGATATGACTGTGCACATGTGTGAGGTACTGGCCAGGCCGTGGGTACGTTGGTGTACCTTTCCGATCATACTTATTAGGATGGTGTGCAGACGGAAGCATGTAAACCCCTAAGTTTGTATGCCGCGAGAACCATGATATCGACTCACGAGTCGAGTTGTGTGCATAAAGTCTCAGCTCAGGCAAACTCAATTACTTTAAAATTACCAACAACATAAAAAACTGAAAAATAATTTTTAGTCTCAAAAGGTCTCAGATTTTTTGGTACTTTGTAGCTTTGCTATTTCCGCAATCTAGAAACACCGATCCAAAGCCAGCCATTAGAACGACTTGTAGGGGGAGGGGGTCAAGATCGTTGATCAGGAGACGGTGGGCATCAAAAGGAAAATCAAGGAGGCCACCCACATTAGACGCCAGCGTCCAACCCTAAAAAAGAGATGGCGGTTATGAACTTCCCGCGATTTTTAATCATTTGTTGTCACGTGACTAACTCACATGACGACACTGAGCGTTCATTGCTGTTGAAGACTATGTGAGACAGTCTAAGGCCCAGTTTATACGTCGATGTTTTCTCGTACCGAACCTAATCCCTTCAATTAAGTACATGAAAAGATCGACGTTTGAATCAATTAAGTTCGACATATCTAATTTAGGTGGATCCATGAATTGAGATCGAGTGGTCCACATGGGAATTTCGACTGTGGAGCGACTTGGTTTCAAACGACGAACTTCTCATGTGCCGTACCTAATGCATAAATTACTAAAATCTATTTTCACTTATAAGCATTTTAGACCATAGAACATCGTGAAAATGACTTGAGTCCGACTAATAAAGTTCGACGTCTGAATCAACCGTGCAATTTACATCATTTGGGTCGACCTAAATAGGTATTAAGTTCGGTACATGAAACGATCGACGTTTGAACTAGGCCTCAAGCTATAATGCTAAAAAATCTGCGACTTTTTGGGACTAGAATTTATTTCCAAATTTCAATTCTAAGGTCAAGAAAGAGGATTCATGGAATAATATAATAGATTATTTTTATTACTGCACTCACAGAATTTTACGTGGAGACAATTTGCGACGGGGAACCTCCGAGGACAGTGAAATGTCCTCCACAATTTGTAATATCAACGGTTTGGGCCAGTTATGGACGCCATCTCCCAGACACGTGCATCGAGGGTGATCAACTAATTAACACCACGTGCCACGCCAATTATGAGAATACGAAAAGCTCGGTGGAAGAATCATGTGACGATTCCAACTCTTGCACTTTGGTATCTAGCAAAGACGAGTATGCGGACCCCCCCGAATGCAAAGGAGTTAGAAAATATTTACAAGTGTATTACCTTTGCAAGTCAGGTAAGCTTTGAGATATGTTACAGGTCGGATTTTATCATACCACTTTGAAGATATTTCCTCCCCATTTCCATCGAAAAGGCCCTTCGTCGACGTGGAAATTAAGCGAGCGTCCCCGACGCTAACTAGAGCATTTAAGGTATAACCAAATATTGGTCGCACAAGATGCTTCTACATGACATTATAATTTCTTTTCTTCAGCGTCACAGAAAAACCACTTGATAGTGGCTGACTTTGGTAAAATTTTACTTAGTTTGGGATCGCCCCCATGTAAGTAAATCCAAGACGGTCTTCGATCCTGGATTCCACGCATTGAATTCCAGATTCCAGAGACTGGATTCCGGACTTTGTTAGCGACTTGGATTCCGGATTCCAATCGTTAGTAGGATTCTGGATTCCTGGAGCTGTAGTTCGGAGTCCAAAGAACAAGATTCCTGATTCCACAAGCAAAAATTACTCGGATTCCGGAATCTGGATTTCCTTACAAGGGGGGAATCGGGAGTGTACGTTTATTAATAACTGTTGTAGTTAATCTTCAACTTTACTGTTTATCATTGCTGAACATACAGAATTGATCAAGAAAGCCATCTGTGAGTTCGACCCACCGGAGAACATAACATGCCCTGAAGACCAGAAAATAAAAGTAGTGGACGCAAACTATGGACGAAAAGACAAGTGGACTTGTGGTGACAAGTTAGCTGCAAACGATAGATGCCTGTAAGCAATCTAAACTATCATCACAATGCTAAAATATTTACTAAGAAACAAAACAAACTTGATAAGAAATATATCACAAACAGCAGTGATAAACATATTCAACTTACAGGGGCACCCAACGAGGATATAGTTCAAAACCACTCAACATAGCATTGTTGAACGTATTTTAGTATTTACATGGTAGATATAGGCATATTTTTATCCCCTTAAAACTTTTCATCTGTTCGGATTTCCTAGCTGAAAGTCTAGTGATCCGAAAATTATAGGGATCAAAACTTACCTTTTCGAAAATTTCAGCCAGAAAAAGGCTCCCGAAAATTCTAGGTGGCCTTTTTTAGGGTAAAAATCCGTTAAAAATGGGTAATTATACCATTTTTTTGATGTTCCAAAATTCTAGGAGCGGCAGGCAAGCAAGAAATTTTACAACAAATGTTTCGAAAATTCTAGGTCTCAAATTGTCTTCCGAACAGATATTTTCCGAAAATTGCCGTTGGGTGCCCCTGAACTTACTCGTTTTTATAAACTTGACGTTTCGTATGCTACTCAACATACATTCGCAAAAGTACCGTTACAATTTTCAGTGAAAACTACAGAGATTAAGCCCAAAACTTAAAAGTAAATCTATAGATTTCAAAATTGTAATGGTACATTTGAAAATGTATATTGAGTAGCATACGAAACGTCAAGTTTATAAAAAATAGTTAGTTGAATATGTTTATCTACGATGGCCCAAGAACAATAACCAACTTCTCCTCGTGTTTTTTCTGCAAATCTGGTCTTACTAGGAGAGCCAACCAATCATATTGAATTGCTTGATTTATAGTCATTGTTTTGCTGTCATTGTTCACCGATTTAACCTCTGCAATTCAAGAAAGTGTGTGTGCGAGGTGGGAGGTGAACCTGCCACCCCTATATTTTTCTCCTTGCCTATTTTGAATAATGTGACAACTGATGGATTTTAACACGAGGTGTAAAGATGCCGAATGTTCGTATTCGCTTTTTTGTTCTCAATTTAAGACGAGTAGAAAAAGAGTAGATAAAAGAAGTTAGAAAAAGGAAGAAAAAAGCATTTTAAAAACGACTACTCTAGAGCGCCAAAATTACTCTCCCGGCTAGAAGGCACTCACTCAGATTTGCTATCGCTCAACAAGGCTATGCCCCCTCCCCCGCTTTCAAGTAAAAATATCATATTCTCATATTTTCGACAAGTATAAGGTTTTTATGGATTCAGTACCATAGTCGGTTAAATCGGTAAGGTGGTATTGGAAATAGCTTGCTGTTTAAAGCTGCCTTATACTTGGGTGTTTCTAAAAGGAAAAGCTGTACTCGTTAATTGAGCAACTTTCTCCCAATTCTTTCAATTAGTTCTCCTAAGTCTACAGACATGGTGAAGGATAAATGCGAAGGCAAAAATTCTTGCGAGCTTGAAGCGACGAATGAGGTGTTTGGAAATCCGTGCGGACAAACTCACAAATATCTGGAGGTTAACTTTCACTGTCAAGCAGGAAAAATAATTAGTAAGTTTTTCTGTGTTATACGCGGGGCAACTGGTGATCGATTTAGTAAAAATACTGGTCAAGTTTGTTGAAGCACTATAAATCAACGGGTTGTTGAAGGAGGTGTGTGTGGCAGAGCGGTTAACACCTCAACCTCCGGATCTGGAGGTTGGGGGGGTATAGGCCTCGCCCATCGGGTTGCTTCCCTAGACAAGGAACTTTACTCCACTTTGTCTCTCTTCACCCAGGTGTATAATTCGGTACCGGCGACATTCTGCTGGGGGGGGGGGGGGGGGGGGGTAACGCTGCGATGGACTAGCATCCCGTCCAGGTGGGAGTAGCGATATTCATAGACACGCTTTATGCTAAGGAAACTGGGATAAGCTCCGGCCGTTTGGGCCTTTGGTTCGTGAACTCCCTTACCTTTTTCAATGTAAAGTTTACATTGTTATTTTCCACCGTATCTCATGTCACTGACTTTAGCTCTGGTACTGCGACATTCTCCATTTATTTTATAATATTTTAATTTCATTTTAAAAACTTAGTAACATCTATAAACCTGAAGAAGGCTGGTCTGGCCAGCGGAAATATCGTTTAGGAGAGTTAAACTATACGTTGTTTCAGTTTTGCAGTCGTCTTTAGACTTCTCCTTTTTTAATGATATTTGAAAACTTTTCGGACGAAATGTTCCCTAAAAAATTCCGGTGAAAGATATTTAGATACCCGGAATAGCAAAATTAGTTCTTTATCAGTTGTTAAAATATGACTTCTTTTCCACAATTTCAGAAGAAGTTAGCGGATCGAGGAAAAGCTCAGACTTATATATCACGCCCTTTTGAAAGGTGAGCCGAAAAAGAAAGCTACGTCAAATGTGAACTTGTTTAATTTGCAACATTGTTGCAGAATGTTAAAAAGTGATGTTGCGAGTTTTACCACCATCGTTCAAACCTGTTTTACAACAGATCTTTGCCGGTGAAGGCATCAGAATGACGGGTTTAAGTTAGCCCGAATGCTTTGAAACTTAAGAAAATTGTTTCCACAAAATGATCGCATTGGTCCTTCCTCGAGTAGATGAGGGCTAAAATATTGCAAAGAGCCTTGTCTCTCAACCGCAAACTATCGTAGCATGTGAACGGCGAAGAGGGGTGAAAGCTTGGATCTCCCTCTCTAAAAATTACTGAATCCGCCCTTGGGAATGTCGTGGGGGCGAGCACTGCTATGTGGTGGCGAACGAGGGACACGGAGGAGAGGGCGGGAAGAAAAGGTGTCATTCTTCTCAATAAAAATTATTGGCTAGAGCTTTTTTTTATTGAAATTTAATGTACTTTTCTAAAATTTAAACAGGATTGCTGACCTCATCTGAAGAAAACATCACCAAAGTACTCAACCCAACAACAGTTATGGATCATCAAACAGAGCAAGCAACAGATAGTATTGTAGCCTGCTAGCAAGCTCTCCATTTAATTATGAGCGGAGCGAGCCGCTCGCGTCTCCTCTCGCGTGCTGCTCTCGAGTGACTTCTCGCGACTCCCCCAAATGAAGAGCTTGCTAGCAGGCTAATACCAGGTGATCTGTGACGTCACTGCGGGGGCCTGGGGAAAGAAATTTTAATGCCGTATCCCATAAACCAAAGCTAACGGGAACAGATTGAATTGAATTGAATTGGTGCGCGCGTTGGTTTATGGGATACGGCATTAAAATTTCTTTCCCCAGGCCCCCGCAATGACGTCACAGATCACCTGGAGTATTGTGCTGAACCTCACTTATGTACTTGCCGTCTTCAGTTGTGCTTAGGAGATCGTCTCCTAGCAGAGTGCAGACATTACCCCTTTAAGTCGCAAGAGTGACCAACATGAGCTTTCTTCCGACAAAATCAATACATCATCAGGAGAAAAGGTTATGAGAATTAATAAATTGATCACCTGAGGGAAGATGCGTTGATGTTTTCTCAAATTCTCTCAACTCATTCTTCAAAGAAATATAGCGAGATCAGTTTGGAGAATTTTTATGTGGATATTGGGGCCGATAGAGGGTTAATATCATATCCTGGGCTTTCAATGACAGAGGAACTACTTATCTTTGCACATTAGCGCTTAACGTGTATGGCAAGACTGACTGCTTGGAACAGTGTGTCAGTGTGTCCACTCAGTGTATATTTTTGCTGGTCAGGTCTTCTATAGATCCTATGTTTTGCGGCATATTCGTTTGCGGTCTTTTGCAGTTTAAACGTCATTTTACTGCTACTGAAGAGCCTGCGTAGCAGGCGTCGAAAGGGGAAAGGGATTGGGGAGGGTAGGGGGATTTATTTTTCGCGCTTTTCTCCCTCCCCCTCCCTCTACCCCCTACCCTCCCCCTCCCCTCTTTGCGCCTGGCACGCAGGCTAGCTTGGAACCGGAATGGGGAATCTTAGTGTTCTCATGTAATTAGCAGTGAATAAACTTCAGTTATTAACTCGTATTCGTTTGCTTACATAAACTATTATGGACCTACGATGCGACATTTACGACGTCCATGGAAACGTCGCTGAAAAATAGACTTCGTATCCTTTCAAATTACTTCACGATTATCCCAAGCGGCGCCTTGCTTAATACATAAAAGAAAGGAATTTGTTAGAGCTGAAGAGAGGGGGCCACGCCCCGAGTTGAGATGTTGGAATTTATTGCCTTGCTATTCTCTTTCTCAGGAGACTTAAAATTTGGTCATTTGACGTCGTAGTCCTGCAGGGACGGCAATGAAAGAAATGTACAAAAAAGCGTGATGCACGTTCCCGTTCCCGTTGCCCTCGTATAGTTTCGTACTGTCCCTATTGGTTTTTCACCGAGAGAGTTACGTAGGTTCTTATTTATTATGAACCCTCTCTAATCTAAAGCGGACTCGTCTGCTAGGCTGGGAGTCAACGTCGGTCTTCCACCGTTCCGGTGAACGGCTCCAAAGCGGTATTTAGACGACCGAAAACTGAGCAGTTAACCCTTCACTGCCAAATTTAACCAAAAGCAAATTTCGACCAAATTTCCAAATTTCACGTCGTGAAATTTTGAAAAACAAATAGCATCATATGTAAGTACAGGCAGAGAGCTTTCATTTGAATGGTCCAATCATAGGATTTCATCCGCAGACTCAAAAATTAAAGTCACCTTACAAAACTCCATCGAGCACTCTGGCAATGAACGGGTTAAAGACGAGCAAAAATAGACAAAATATGATGCTGCTGCAAATGGCCTTGTGCCGATATTCTATAACGATCATCTAGAGGCGGGTTTTAAAATATTTTCGAATGATAGTAATGAAAACGATACAAAAACGTTAACGTGGACGGAAAACATTTCATCTGTTTTCAAAGCGAAAAAAAAAACATCATTTCGTTCAGTTCCTCTACAGTATATGGGTTTCATGGAAGAAAGCCGTTGGCATATTTTTTTCACTCTTTTCCAACGCTATTAATTTTATGATAATTTTAACATTATGTTTCCCTAATGAAAAGAGCGCTTTGTATTTTAACGAGATCATGAATAAACTGAACTGATCTTTCACGCATGAGAAATAAACGTGGCGTGACAAGCGATTACGCTGGAAGTCGATCAAGGAAGAGGAATGGCGAGGCAATTTAAATCCAATCAAAATTTGGACATTGATTGAAGCTCTTTACTAGCAGATGAGACCAGTTAACTCTTGAAGTATTCTTTAGTGGGTCAAGCGGCGGATATCTCTCTAAAAGACCATTTAGTTAACAAGGAATGTCATTTTCAATAAAGCGCGTCCATGAGGCCTCACACCGTCTCATTGTTTGCGTAAATTAAAACCCAATAGAAACATTTATTGCAAACAAAGGTCCTGAATGTTAATGTATCTGTTGCCAAAGCGACGATGGACATACTCGATAATTGAACATCTTCATTCTCAACAGCACAATCTTGGGTAGTCGAGAATAGCCATCTGTCCAGTGCGATAAATTTTGAAAAGCTTTGGACCTCGAGAAATGAGCAACAATCAAGATGAAAGCGACGAAGAGAGCTCTAGAAAGCGCCTTACAGTTCCTAGCGGTTTTAGAAACCTACTCGAAAATCTTACTTTGGAAATTTTGCGGTCGAACCCAAGTGACATTTACAAATTTGCGGCTGAGTATTTTAAATCAAGGTTGCAGGAGAGACAAGGTAGGCGTATTGTACAATACTGTTGTTATATCTATAATCGTATTTGTACGTTAAGAATGAAGAGTCGGTCGTTCGAGGTAAAGAGAACCGCTTGGATTTTCGCGAGGTCTTTATCAATAACACAGTTACTCAAACATGCGTCACTCGGCGCTGTTCACACTTCCAAAAAAAACATTGGATCTCATTTTGTTTCCTTCCAAGTTTTAGTGCCAAGTATATCGAAACAAGATTTCTTATTTGCTCCTTATCCTTTTGTAAATCAATAGCACAGTTTCTCAAAAGCTTTCAAACATAAGTCGAACCAGTTTTTACATCAGTTGTCCTATCAGCTGCTCCGTTTACTTAAAGGACTATCTAGTGCGATCGGTTTTGTTCATGTTTTCTTGCGAGTGACAAAATCCTTTGAACCAAAAAGTCAGAAAAGTGGTATTTGAGGACCCTGCCAATCCTTGTAATTTTAAGCGTTAAATACGCGTTCAGTCTTGTCATGATATGAAATTGTCAAGCCCCAGGAGCAATCGACACATCGAATGATGATGAATGAGTCGCCCCTACTGGGCCAAGTTGCCTGTCAGAGCAATTTTCCGTTCATTAAGAAAATCAAACGAGTTTCTCTAAATTGCAAATTATATATTATATTTTAAGCTTCGTCATGAATGAAATCAAAAAGAACTTGCCGAAGTTCTTGCGAAGTGTGAGTGCCTATCAATTTTCAGTCCTAAAGAAAAGCTCTGGGGCCCATTGCGTCTGACGAAAGTGTAGTTTTCAGCTGTCCCTGACAATGTTTACATTTCTGAGACAGTGTTTTGCAAAGTAAATTGGACTTTCGATGTGCGTTAGGGTTAATGCAATTTGTGCTATAAAATTTTTTTTTTTCCACTTTCGAATTTCCTTTGAATCGTCAGCACAAATTATGGTATTTCGCCCACGAACTCAAACGTTTAAACTACTTTTTGTAGGTTTACATTACTTTAATCCCATACTGACTGGGCTTTAGAAGAAGGAAAGAGCTCTGAAGCCCACGTTGAAGGAAGACTTACAATAAGAAAGAAGCCTATAAAAAAAATAATAAAAAAACTGGTATAGCTTAAAAGTGAAAAAAAGAAAGAAAGAAAGAAAAATTGGTAATCCGTAAAAATTAACGCCGCGGTCAAATTTATATCGGTTTAAAGTATGATTGTAGATATTGACAGCGTTGACTATGGGGAAAAGGGACCCTGTAGATGAGGATAAATACAGTATCAGCGTAACTAATACAGGGATCAAATTGATCAAATGACCATACATTAAAGACAGCCAGATATGAGAAAATTGTATTCTTTTTTATGATGTTGTTTCGTCTTATTTCGACTTAGATATTCTGAATGCAATTTAGTTAAGAATCGCAAATTTAAACTGATTTCCAAGACGAAAAACCAGTTACAGGAACTAATTAGTTCAAGCAAAATGCCCGTCATTTCCGTAATTGTTAATCCTATAACTGATGTATCTCGATTTTCGAAGGATGGATTAACCACGTTTTCACTAACATTATAATCAAAATGAGATCAAAGAGGTTTGCTCTCATTGCAGCGGAACTACTGTCTTAATTTTGAAGACAAGAGGGTGGTTTAGATTTTGAAATAGTTATTTTAACCAAGCAGGAAAATACCATTTGAAGCGAAAGTGAAAAATTATTTTAACCTGCTTTCGTGAATAAAAAATTGCAACTACCGATAACGGTATATTTTTTGCCTATCTAACGAGGTATAACACGAGATTAAGTGGTTGCTTAATATTGTTTAAATAGATCTTTTACACCTGCAATGTTCCTAATGATTTACTGAAATGCAAATTATCAGTTATTCACCATTTGCGCTTCTCCCAAAACACAGCTTGTTTGCACCCCAAGATTTTGCATAAGCATTGTCTTCAATTTCTCTGGGGACCACTGTAAAGGAAAAGCCTAAGCTCATAGCTGTACGACCAGCCTTGCTTTTTTACTGTTTGTCAGTACAACAATGAAAATGTACTGATTAGATCCAGCAGGATCTGCACCTTAATCTGTTTTGCGCGTTGACCCTCGCTACGTTTGACAAAATCGCCACCGCATGCAACCTTATTCTGCTAGCTACGCAGCTTACGTCTTCACGGAAACTGTCTCAGTATTTCCTTTAAAAAATAACTAAAACAACAAGAGAAGTATCCGAATAGTTTCCGCCATTTTTGACTAAGTGTAGGGTTTGCTATTCATTGATCTTTTTTTTTTGACACTCGATTCAGAATGGTTCTTAATCCCCATAAAAAAGAGAAGAAAACCGACTATCAGGTCTTCAGTTTGAAATTGAAGACTTGATGGTTTTTCCCCAGCAGATGAAAACTCTCTCTGACCACAACTTATTTCATCGATAAACAACGTGTAGCTTTTAACTTCATGAAAGTGCTTTGTTTAAGCTTTTCTTTTTTAATATTTTTAACGCAGAGCGAGGATTTGATGATTGCCTTTTGGGGTCACAAATAGATGGATATTATCGCTACGAACCGTTTGGAGGCAAGCAAGAGAGTCTTGATAAAGCGGCCACGAAAATTCAATCCACTTTCCGAGGCCACAGGGCAAGGCAGGAGATTCGAAAAGCCAACGCCGCATCTGGAGCAAACGAGGCAGAAAAATCCCAGGAAGTAGTCGATGGTTTTGGAGGGAAACAATACGGCAGTGAGGAACACGAGGCTGCCGTTCAGATACAAGCTGGTTGCCGTGGTTACATTACTCGTAAGGAGCTGAAGATGCGGGATGAGGCCG
Source organism: Porites divaricata (assembly GCA_038088405.1). NCBI lineage: Eukaryota > Metazoa > Cnidaria > Anthozoa > Scleractinia > Poritidae > Porites > Porites divaricata. The sequence continues at coordinate 4,407,829 of JBBMOI010000017.1, forward strand.
CGATCAAAATTCAAGCTGGTTATCGAGGCTATGCTGTCCGGAAAGGGTTGAAACAGAGCTCCGAACGGTCAAACTTGGATAGAATCGACGAAGGAGTTCCCAAGGCTAATGAGGGCAATGAGGAGTTAGAGAGAAATGAAGAGGTAGAAGCCGCGGCCATTAAAATTCAGTCCGCATTCAGGGGGCATCGAGCAAGGGAAGCGGTGCTCAGTAAAAAAGAAGAGGAAGCGAAAGATGGAGACAACAGAGCGACAGAAAGGGACCGTGATCTGGCAGCTATCAAAATCCAGTCAAACTATCGTGGTTACCACACTAGAAAACAGATACAAGAAAGGGGGGAAGCAGCCACGAAAATTCAAGCTTATTACAAAGGGTACATGGTCCGAGGGCTTCGTCGTGCGCAGTCAGAGGCTGCCGTCAAGATACAAAGTTACTACCGAGGATATAAGACAAGAAAACAGCTTAAAAAGAGTTATTCTTCGAAAAACTTCCTGGGAGTTTCAAACGACGATGAGTTCTCCCTTCACAGGGACAGTCGAACATCGTTCAGTCTTCCCGAAGGCGTGAAATTTGAGGGAACCCTTGACGAGGACAGCGACTCGGAGATAGATAAGATGGTGGATCAGTTGGAAGAAAAGCAGAAATTGAAAGCAATCGAGGAAGCTGCGAGTCCCGATGCTGCAAAGGAAGACAAGGGCGAAGAAGAAAAACTAATTGGTGATTCAAAAAATGAAAATGAATGATACATTCTTGTTTATTGTTGGTTTTCACATGACGTCACTAAAATTCAAACAAAAAAAACTATCGATCCCACCGAGATTTTACTTTTACGGTGCATTACAGCAGCTGAAAACTAATTTTCATACAATTTTTCGCTTCAAAAGGGTTCTTGGTTTTGTGATAGAGTACGCTTGAATTTCTGAGCTTTTGCGTGACGTGGCATTTACATGACGACCAAGAGAGCTGTCATGTAGATTAAAAAAATGACTTATTTCAGCAAATTTTGCTATCTAAACAGTTCATGTATTAGAAAAAGTATTACTTAAATGTTTATGAGTTTCTCGAAGAATAAATTCACGCTTTTGTAGCAAAACTCGGTAACAGATGTTTCTGTTGGTTTCCGTCCGCCATGTTGGAGCTCGCCTAGGTGAGTACCAGCATGGCGTCTCCATACAAATCTCTATAAGTTTGGGTAAAACATTTCTTCGGATATCTCGTATACGAAATATTCCTCTGACCTGAATCTTGGCGAGGGTCTTTATATATGTACCTCCTTTCATTTCCCAGATTCTTGATTTGATCTATTGAACGGTTTTGATTTTTTATTTTGATCTATTTTGAATGGCGTGAAACTGAAAACCAGCAATAGTCAGTTTGCGGCTTTAGATTTCATGAGTAGACAACAAAAATATGAGCCACCGTGCATAACATTAATTACCACTAGATATAACTGCTGATATTGTGGTTTCAATGCAAACCTGACAAACTTGTAATGCCAAAACTTAGTGGTCGCACACGGAGGGTGTTCGCTTTCAAGAATCGAAACACGGGGGGTCCATCAGGCCGAGAAGTGGTGCGGACATATCAGTCTACTTTATGGAAGCTAAGATAATCAGGTCATTGCATACGATTTTTAAGTTACGATACGTCTAGTTCCATGATGTTACTAAAAATTCTTCGTATCTTCTAAGTAGTGTAGTACATACAGCTAACACTGAGATCAGATCCATCGTCAACCAGGTGATCTGTGACGTCATTGCGGGGGCCTGGGGAAAGAAATTTTAATGCCGTATCCCATAAACCAACGCGCGCACCAATTCAATTCAATTCAATCTGTTCCCGTCAGCTTTGGTTTATGGGATACGGCATTAAAATTTCTTTCCCCAGGCCCCCGCAATGACGTCATAGATCACCTGGAAGTGGCTGCTTAGAAGAGATTAAAGCAGTGGAAAGCAGGAGCCCATAACCCGGAGCGTTCAACTGCCATAAATTCGTGCAACGGCGTTTTTACAAGTGAGTTTATTTTTAGATAAGCTTTTCCCGCGGAAAATAACTGTTCCACGAGGTCAATTCCTGCATTTGATCGTCGCTTAGACTGTTAGTAGCTCGCTTGGACCTTTTCACAGTCGGCTATTTCGAAGATGATTTCGATTTAATTCCCTTTGCGTGAATTATGCGTTGTCGTCGACGAAGTAGACGTCCTGGCTAGGTTTTGCAAATCTTCTTCTGAACTGCTAGTTTCCGTGTAAATACTGAAATTGTGGTTTGAAGTACTGTCAGAAGACTCCTCTGAAGATTCCTCACGTGTATCCGCTATGTTTTTTCAATGTGTCCTAGTTACGTACTAAAAGTTTATCATTGATGATGCAATTGCTAGTGATTGGCTTTTTGAAAGCAATTCGCGGGAAAAGCGTATCTAAAAATAAACCTACTTGTGAAAACGCCGTTGCATAGGCGCAGTATGGAAGTTAGACGCTCCGGGTTATGGGCTCCTGTGGAAAGTTATGAGGGACTGTACGTTATTTATGACTAAGGGGGCGGGGGAGTGGTGAATTTTTCAACCAACCCAGCCATATTAAAAATGTACCCCCCCCCCCAAAAAAAAAAAAATGTGTCTGTATCCAAAACTTACTAAGCAAGGCGATATTTTCAAATAGAATACCGCTTGCCAATAAACCACAGTCCAGTTTAATGCTATCTATCCGGCTGAGATCCTCAGTATATCAAATAAACTATGCGCACGCACTACTATCTTAAGCACAGAAACCAAGAAAGAATAATCTATAATAATGATATTTTAAGGGGAAGCTTTCTCACTCGTAGGTGATCTACCGAAAGGTCCCGATTCAAAATAACATTAAATTATTAAAAAATAAATACACAAATTAAAAAAAAAATTAAAAATACAAAAGTAAATTATAGACTAGTAGATTTAAAAAAATTACTTTTAAACTGACATATGGTGTCAGAGTTCTTCAAGCCACTGTCCAAGGCATTCCAGTCTTTAAAGGTATGATGACAAGTTCTCTGTTTACCCCAGTTCCGTTTTACTGTTGGAAGTCTAAGATGATCTTTGGAGCGAGTGTTATATCTATGGACATCGCTATTTCTAGATAATTCCAATTTGTGAGATGTAATTCCATTCATACATTTATATCATACAAGCAGCGATGGAAGTGCCTGCGTTGATTTAAATTTAACCAGCCAAGCTGACTGAGAGCATCGGTTGCAGAAGAATACAATGGTTTATTTAGAACAAGTTTTGCCGCCTTGTTTTGCAACACCTGCAGGTTGTTCATTAAAAGAGCGTTATCCTTATCGCCCCATATATCAGCATAATCAAAGATTGGAAGAACAAGGCTATTGTAATAAAGAAGGCGTGCATTATACGGCAACAAGTGCTTAAGCTACGCAAAAGACCTAGTCTCTGGTTCACTTTAGATGTCACATGTTCCACATGTTCGGTCCAGGTAAAGTTAGAGGATAATACAACCCCTAGGTATTTAAAACTTCTAACACTATCGAGTTGATTATCAAGAACAGAAACCGAAAGACTGTTTAACTTGCGCAACTTGGAATCGCTACCAATAAGCATTGTTTTGGTCTTATCAACATTAAGAGTGAGTTTGTTATCATTTAACCAGATAGCAATAGAATACAAGTCTGCATTTAGGGCGCACTCCAGACCCGCTGGGTTTGAGTCATAGCAATAAAGCACTGCGTCATCAGCATATAGGGTTACCTCCGAATGCCTGATGACGGTGGGCAAATCGTTTATATATATAAGAAATAACAAAGGGCCCAGTATGCTTCCTTGAGGCACGCCATGCGTAACAGGTAACAAATCGGACCGTTCCGGACCGCAAGTTGTACATTGCATTCGTCCATTAAGATATGACTCAAAACATTTAGCCGTGTTAGAAGTTACCCCAAAAGACGACAACTTTCGTAGCAAAATTGTGTGGTCGAACGTATCAAAGGCCTTGGACAGGTCCAAGAATACGGCTCCACACAGTTAATCATCAGCCCTCTCTAGGATATTACTGAGAGTTGGTAAAATAGAAATAGGGCGATAATTAGACGGGCTAGTACGATTACCGGCTTTGAAAAGCGCTGTGACTTAAGCGCATTTCCAGATGTTAGGGAACTCGTTGGTTGCAATTGACAAATTCAACAATTTCGTAATTGATGAAGTTATAGTTCGAGAAGCACATACGGTAAACGGGCACTTATTCTGTCTAACCCGATGGCCTTGTTGCGCTTAAGGGCACTAATCTGTTGCAGAACAAAGGAATGGCTTACGGGTCTTAACTCAAAAAAATCCGTGGCTGGTTCAGTAACATTGAGTTTCACCGGATTTACATAATTGAGAGATTGAGAGAATTTTTCTGCCAACAATATTCCAACAGAAGCAAAGTAATCGTTTAGAGCTATAGCGATGGATTTGGGGTCAGTGTATTGTACTACACTTGAAATTATACACTGCGGGATGGATGAGCTAACGTTGCGTGAGGAAGCTTCATTCACTACTTTCCAAACCAAGCTGGAATCGCCTTTACCTTCTTCAATTAGGTTGCAATAGTAATTTGACTTCGGGGACTAAATTTCGCGGTTCACAAAATTTCGCAACTTTCTATACATTCCCCAATGGTATGTAGTACCGATATTCTATTGTCCTTGGTGTGGCCTTTGGGACACCAGGTTTCACTATACAATAAATTAGTGAATGATCACTTATTAATAGGGACCTTAAGCAAGGACGACGACGACGGCAGTGAAAACGTCGATAAAAAAAATGAATTTGCGTTCTTTCAAACTTAATCGCGTCTATTTGGACCCGCTCAATATGTCAAATGCAGGCGACTTTTCCTGAAGTTGAATTCTTAAGGATTTTATTCAGGTTCAAAAAGATAACGGAAAATTCGTCGTCGTATGTCCACGTCCTCCATATTACGTCAAATTAGGAGGTTTCACGTCGTAGTCGTGCAGTGGACGTCAAAGAAATGTACTAAAAAGCGTGATACGTGCAGAGCTGTTGTTTTGATCTTTAAACCTATTGTTTTTTTGAAGTCGTCGTTGTGGTCGTCGTCGTAGTTGCTTAAGGTCCCTATTAAATTGATAGGGGCACAACGCCGCTATCAACAACTCGATGCTGATTATTGACTAGGATTCAATTACATCCTCGGAGGCCCAGGGGCAGATAAAGGGGGCGAGGGAAAGTCTAAACGGGCGGAAAAATATATATGGAACGAAGAAAAGTAAAGAACGGCGAGAAGAGCCCCTGGGGACAATGTCTTACGAGATCAGTTCCAAACAGTCGCCGCCGTTCTGGCTTCTGATTGGTGCTAGAAAAACACAAGTTTTCTGGCACCAATCAGAAGCCAGAACGGCAGCGACCGTTTGGAACTGGTCTGGTAAGACATTGTTCCCAGGGGCTCTTCTCGCCGTTCTTTACTTTTCTTCGCGCCACATTTTCCCGCCCGTTTAGACTTTCCCTCGTCCCCACTATCTGCCCCTGGGTCTCCGAGGATGATTCAATTAACGATTTCGACTGTTCGGTGATCCGAGTTGACTCGGTTATTTTGAGACAAGTCCAAGGAACGCATAAAGCTATGCAGAATCTGCATATTTAGCTTGCATCCATAAGCAGGCTTCGGCAGAAGGTCAACATTCATCGAGGTTCAAAGTAGGCATACAGTTTTCGAGGTTGGAAATAAACTTGGTGAAATCAGCATTGGGTGCACGATATAAACAAAAAATGAGAGTAAATTAAATTAAGATTTAAGATTTTTCAATTTTAAAGTAAGAATTAATTTTCACTTGCAGAAACCGAGATCAAGCTCGAGCAATTCACCGAATAAGGCCTCTTAAAACAAGGCCTGTACCCAAATTTCCGTAAGTGCCTCCCCGGATTCCAGAATAGAAAAGGAAAGAGACTAACCTACTAGCAAGCTCTCCGGGGCCGCAAAAAACTCTTGTTCTGCTGACCAGGAGCAGATTAATTGACCACTCCAGAAAATACCATAACATACCATAATATTCTTTGTTTGTCATCCCAAAATTTTGCATAAGCATTGTCTTCGGTTTCTCTTGGGAGTTAAAATGGCCCCAAGAGAAACTAAAAACAATGCTTATGCAAAATTTTGGATGACAAACAAAGAGTATTGTGGTATGTTATGGTATTTTCTGGAGTGGTCAAATTGATTACGTAGCCTCCTGCGCAGACGTTCTTTGGAGTTCGTCACGCGTTCCTGAGCAGGAACACGTGACGAACCCCTAAGAATGTCTGCCCGGGAGGCTATCGGTTAAGGTATTTAATTAAAATCAGGCAATGAAGAGTACAGCCTACGAATACAGACGTCTCTCCTCGCTCCCCGCCGCTGGGGAAATAGGGTTGTCCCTCCTGGCGAAACCACAGGGGACCCAGACAGCTGTTTGTGTAACAGATTGCATTGTAATTTTATAGTAATGTACTGGATTTACCGTTTGGTTCATCTAACTTCATATGTAAGGTAAGTTGTCGTCCTTTTGCCTCAGAAGTGGTATTTTGAAGGATTTTGAGTTCGTTGTTTACTGTTCAGCTTCAGGGAACTCAAAATTCTTCAAGATGACTCGAAATCCCGGGGGGTAGTCCCCTATAAAAGTGACGGGGGTGCTTGTCGTACCTTTTCTGTGGATTGGTACCGCTTAGCGTGTGCTTACCGTAAACCTAAAATTAAATGACTGCTGCCAGAGTGGTCTCGGTACCTCTGGAGCTTGCGGTAAAGTCATCGCCTGGGGTTATCGATCTGAAAAATGCTTTTGTTGTGTAAATAACAAGCGCCAGTTCTTTTTTTAGCACTCTTTAGCACTTTTTTTAGCACAAGGATAGATGGAGCAGAAAAACTAGGACGTCGGTTGCCTAGTCCCTAGGCCTCATTAAGCTTTTAGGGTCACGCGGTCCACGTGGTCCGCCCGTTCGCCTCGGATACGTCACCGAAATGAATTGACCGATAGGGACTGGGAGAACGCCGTACAGGGACTAGGCGAGGGACAAGGCAAGGAAACCGGCATATGACTGTAAATGACAGCACACCATGGAAGTGTTAAATATACATTGTTTCCGTTAACGGTTTGTTAAGAATTATGTTAAGTGTCCGCTTAATAGAGGGTGTCCGCTTAATAAAGGTTGTAAAAATTGCGCATTCAACATTCAACTCTTTGAAAAGATAAAGTTAAACCGGTAACGCAAAAAACCTTCCGTTAAATCGCCCCTTCAAATATAAGCCCCCCCAGGGCCTTGTACTTGGAAAATTGCCCTCAAATACAAAGTAAACCAAAGCAAAAACGGCAAGTTTACTTTCAACTATTAGGCGCGCTAGCCCAATCAATTTTGAAACGCACATTTCCCTCCGTAGATAAGCCCCTCCAAAAATAAGCCCCTCAAAAACGGCCCCAGGGCTCATTTTCGAGTTTTACGGTATTAGTCTTTTATAACATTTCATTTTCTTGGCTTTTTCCACTGGACGGTTTCCAATTCTGTGCCGTGTTTATTGCGTGACGGTGAAAACGAAGAATACAACACAGTGTAAGCCTCGGCAGTGGCGAAGCGTCCTTACCGGCGAGGAGCGAAGTCTGTACTCGACGGCTGTGAAGCTCGCTAGACGCAGCCTGTGAAGTCTACGTTCTTGCTCATGAGGAGTGTGAGGGGATGGAGAAGATGGAAGTGAATGAGAGGGGAGGGGGAGGGGAGCCTCTGAGGGAGGAGGGACAGGAACACCGGTTGACATTTGTAGTTTCACACTTCACTCTGTTGCATAAAAATAAAAACTGAATGTTATCTTACTTCCTATTGGTCGATAATTAAGGTGTCACATGATATAACTGTAATAAACAATGCAGCTTAATCCAACACCTACCGTTGGTAATTTTGTAAGAGACAGCTAATTGACAGCACTCGAACAGCAAAGGAAAGCTTACATTCAGCTTGGAGGTTCTCAGTTACAGTGTTTTCTAGGATCGATCAAGCATCTGCCAAAGCAAAAATGGTGAGTCTGTAGTTAGATACATCTTATTCAGCACTCGATTCTTCTGCGAACGGAAAATACAAAGACCTTCACGCTGTTTGCGCGCGACATTACGAAAATGTCAGAGCTTCTTTGTCTACCTGCGAAATTTTTGTACTTTGCATCAGATCGCTTAAGACCAATGCTTTGCCATCCTCTTTTCAGCTTGGATACAAAACAGCAGAGTTAGATTTTCGCTAGTTCAGAACAAAGAGCTCTTAGGTTTCGAGCGATCTGTTATGTATTATTAGATAGATTAAGATTCGCGTTTACGCCTAACGGCAAACGTGAATTTGTACCACGTGATCAAGTTTTCCCCTCAATTGACGTTTACTGTTTATTACTTCCACTCAAAAATATGTAGTTTCACGCCAGTTTTATCCATAAATTTGTTCTGGACAGTTTTTATCTGCTTACTTCTATTCTGACAAATTCTGAACTTGAATCTGATGTTTGCCGTTTGCCGTAAACGCGACTCTTAATAGAGACCTTAAGATCGAGGTTTGTTCAGTTTACAGCAAACGACAAACGGCGGTTGGCGGTTAACGGTTTCACGTTACCCGTCTGCCAATATTTGGGACTTAAGATTCGCGGGTAATGGCTCGCGGCGACGCGGCTGCCATATTTGTTTTCGTTCATCCACTTACTTTTATTTTAGCAGAAAAATTGTCCTCAAAATTACCTTTTTTGAAAAAGAATTCCATAATCAATAAGCAAAAGAGTTCTAAAAAGTCGTATTTCTTCTCAAACGTGGGATTGTGATGTTTTAAGGGTGCAAACCCCCCCGGGGGGGGTACTCCCATACATTACCTATACGGGTATGTGCCGCCCAACGGGCTCGTGATTTTGAAGCTCCTGACTTAGAACGGGGTATCCATTTCAGAGGTGTTTTCTAGATCAGAACGGGGTATAAAAACTTGTGGATCACGGCTTTATCTTCTGCTTAAAATTGTTGCTGATTATAATGAAGCATTTATTTGATATATAAGTCGAACAAATAAAGAAATATCTTTTTTAAAAAACAGGGCTATTTCAATTTACAAACTTTCTAGAACGGAGTATAAAAAATTGGCCCATTTCTAGAATGGGGTATCAGTTTTAGGGCGAATTATGTTTTAGAATGGGGTGCCAATTTGGAGTCCCGGGCGCACATACCCACCCAAAAAATACCCAAGTGCCCCCCCGGGACAAAAACCTTGCGGTAAATCACTTACCTCTGAAGCGTGATCTAGCCGTACAAACGTGAACCTCAAACCCCAAACCTGACGGCAAGGCACTGGTCACGGGATTTCTTGACGTTCGCCGTTCACGGGAAATGCCGAAAAACCTCAATCTTAAGCTCTCTAGTCTCTCTATTATGCATAAATCCCGATAAATATTACCCTGGGTACCAGAGATTTTTCTCTCGTGCAGCGGGAATTTTCGGTGTTGGCTGAAGGCCGACACATCTTCGGCCGTAGGCCGAATTCACGAGCGGGTGGAAGTAACCAGAAACCGCGCTAGAAAAGTCTCTGGCACCCAGGGTAGATAAATATATTATGCGTGATCAAAGCTGGATCCAGCGGCGTAGCGCGCGACGGAAACGATAGATTTCCTTTCGCAACAAGAGTCCTCAAGGCAAATTCTCATCAGCCGGACACAAGTATTTCATCATAATTTGTCGAAGAGGACGTCAAAAGTTCATAACATTTAGAATAAAATAAGCTGGCTGGTAGTGGAAAATTCTTATGTAAATTACCATGTGTATAACCGTGTATTAATTTGGCGGGTACCCGGAGGTAATATTTGGAAGCATAAAAGCAATTTTTTGTCGATGACAATATAATCTGCTGACTGTATATAGTATTTTGCAAACGTATATTACACTCGCATTAATTTCTATCTGATTGCATAATTATCCTATTAGACATCACAGGTTGTTGAGATGCTACTCCTCCGTCATCTTAGTCCGGTACATGAAAGTCTACCCCAACTCCAGCTCCACTCCCAGGTGATCTGTGACGTCATTGCGGGGGCCTGGGAAAAGAAATTTTAATGCCGTATCCCATAAACCAACGCGCGCACCAATTCAATTCAATTCAATCTGTTCCCGTCAGCTTTGGTTTATGGGATACGGTATTAAAATTTCTTTCCCCAGGTCCCCGCAATGACGTCACAGATCACCTGGTCCAATTGTAGCTACAAATAACCAAGTCATGTTATGGAAATTTGCCAACTTGTAACTAGATATGATAACGTTACGTTGTATCGCCTGGGGGACAACTCTTTTACTTATGACCCAGTTTTTAAATACAAGTCACAGTTATTTTAGCCTGAATTTCATCCGATTACTTCGAGTCGTAATTACTCCCTCAGTAACGTCTGAATCGACCGGCCGTTAATGCCGTCCAGTGACGTCACTACTCCTTGATCTTTTCTTTAATTCATGCAAAAAGTAAAACACGGTTTTCAAGTGGCAAACCGAGAAATATCGTTTGGAAATGTCTGCATGATACAGAATTGCTTTATTTTTTTCGATCGTAATTCATGTTTAACGTTCAAACTATCAACTGCATGCAGTACAACTCTGAACCGGTTGTACTGAATTCTATAATCAAACTCGGTCGCAATCACGCAATGAAATAAACACACACACGGAACACTTAGTTCAAAAACACAATGATTTGCTTTAATTCTGAAAAGAAGCTATTTGGTCCTTAACAAAGAAAAAAAACAAGGAAACAAGAAAGAAAAGCTAACAGAATCATTACACTTGACGGTAAAAATAGCAAGAAGGTCGAATTATAACATTCAGATCTCAAAAAACTTCACGTAAACAAAGTCAACGGCCGCCAAAACCACAAAGCGGCTCTAATTGAAAAACCTACCGACTCTCCGCAATGATTCTTCATTCGCAGTTCAATTTAGCATTTCAGTTTCGAAGACAAGGGCAATTTTGCTGTTTAAGATAAAGATTAAGCTTATAGAAATGTTTGAACTACACGAAAGAATGCCAGGGATGCGATCCGCTGAATATCAAGCGACAATCCCGCTAAAATTTTTCATAATTATACATAATTATGCAAATGTTTAGACAATCAACCAATCAAAATCACTACCCGGTTTTCGGGTAGTGAGTGACGTCACTGGACGGCATTAACGGCCCGTCGATTCAGACGTTGTTGAGAGGAGAAAACGACTCGAAGCAATCGGATGAATTTCAGGCTACAGTTATTTTACAGCTATTTTAGCCTTCTATGATGCGAATGCCGTTTATTGTCCACAAAACTACTCTTAAGATTTACGTTTGGGGACACCCAGACGTATCTTCAAGGCAAATCGCTTCAAATATATTAAAACCGAAAGTAACGCGCTTAGTCATAATTTCAATGACCGGAAGTCGGGAGCCAACTCAGGGTTTTATAAAACTGGCAGATGTGAAATTTAAAAATCTGCTCCATCCTCGAGTTTTCGAACTCAAAGTTCGGATTAGTCAAGCCAAACCGATTTTGCCTTGTACGGCAAACTTTGTAACTGTAAGTCCGATTTTATTCGCTGTGGCTATATGGCCGGTAACCGGTCAAGGTTTTCAAAACACTATTTAATAACAGTGACCGGCAGTCCTATATTTTCAGTAAATTTCACAAAAGCGAAAAACTCCAGCTTATCTAAATTATCATATGTCGATTAAGAAAAGTCAAGCGATCCTGAGCATTTTCTTTAAAAATTTTGGTCCGTATAGCAAGTTACGGACCGCAAATTGGCCAATCGCATGGCGAAAATAGACTCAGCCATATAATAATTGTGACACTTAGAACTTTTTTCGGCTTCCTCTTTCCTCTTTCCGCTTTCCTCTTTCCTCTTTCCTCTAGCCTCCCCGCAAACGTCCTGTGGGGTTTGGTTTTGGTTTTGTTCGTCACGCATTCATTTCTCCGTGAGGAGAAATGAATGCGTGACGAACAAAAGCAAACCCCACAGAACGTCTGCAGGGAGGCCATTCTTTCCTCTTTCCTCTTTCCTCTTTCTTCTTTCCTCTTTCCTCCTTCCTCTTTCCTCTTTCCATATAGCCACAGCGGATTTTATTTTGAACCAATCTACCATTTGCTGTTATCTGTTAAGAGAATCCTGGAGTATGCATAGATAAAAAT
>JBBMOI010000017.1:4422500-4437500 GCA_038088405.1 Porites divaricata
TATTGATTGTAAACCAAGTTCACCTAATCGTGACTGTATCAAATTCTCAGAGGAAATAGGAGAGGTCAACTGCATTGTTGAGCTGTGATTTTGCATAAAAGGTCTAATTATTACTTCATGATGATCAGTGTAGTATTGAGTAGGTCCTGGATTCTTCTCAACATCTTTACTTAGTTTGAAATTCACATATGACTCAAACAATTGCGAGAAAATAATGATAAATATCGATGTGCTTTACATTTTAGTTTCATTTTCCTGTGATAATGCATGCCTGCTAAAGGAAGACCACAAATAAGCTTTCTTGGGTTAAAATAGCCATTTTATTTAAGTTAATTATCTTTGGATCGCGCTTGGTATTACATTTATATCGTGCATGATAAAGTTTTCTGACCTTATTAACATAGCGATGGAGCTTTGAAGACTTCGGTATGTCAATCGTTGAAATCTTTTTGAAGACAGATTTCTTCAACATGCTATTCTTCTTGTTGGGATCGATATCCTCTTCTGGAATTCTGCTCGGTTCACGAGCACGTCTAGATCGCCTTGTAGCACGTTTTTTAAGATGATATAAAGTTAGCTTTGAGAAGTGTTCGCTTTGATTCTCGATAAATTTCACGATGGAAGGTTCACTCAATGTAGATAGCTTTGATAAGTCGCTCTCATTCTCGATAAGTTTCACGATGGAAGGTTCACTCTTAAGTGATCGCTCGTAAATTTGCCTCTCCAAATATTCACTCTTAAATTTTCGCTCATAAACAGTGAAAGATTGTAGTTTGGCTACAATCTTTCTCTTGACTGTCCTCCATGCCTCGTGCTTTTCAAAATGGAAGATAAGATTTCAATGAGCGAGCAAAAGTAACGAGCCTGCGATATATCTCAGTCAGCGATATATCCCTAACAATGTAACGTTGAAAAAACGGAAACCGTCTGCATTTTAAGATCGGTGCCCGCCTTCGGCTGGGCCCCGGTAAAAAACGGACCGTCTGCATTTTAAGACCGGTGCCATAGCCTTCGGCTGGGCCCCTTTAACTAAAGATGCACATTTCCCGCTGGAAGGCACTTCTGGGAATATCCTCATACATAAGTGGAATGCGTTTTTTAGTTGTTTTTGGGCGTGGCTACGCTCAAAATCAAACAGACAGCAGGCGAGGGTCATTTAACCATTATTCAACTATGTATGTTATACTTTGAACTTGTCTTACTTTGCAGTTTTCCTTCGCTTTTCTGACCAGTCTTCTAATCGGACTTGATGTGGCTTGTGGACAGCACCCGAAGCAAGGAACAAACTGCAGTGTGTACTTTTCAGACCACATAAAGGTGAATGCACATACTCCAATCGAACTAGCCTGTTCCAGGCTCCGAGATAGTCGGCTCCGCTGAACGTTTGGCGTGTCTTTTGCTTTTGCATCTCCCCACTATGTGAGGCTACAATCGAACGTATCAAACCACGTCCATTGTACCACTGGTGACGTCATCGGGGTAACTATCCGCATAAGGGGGGTGTTTACATGACACCGGGGCGACTTTCGCGCCGCGGCGAGTTCACTCCGGTTTCCTCTCATGGCTCTACATTTGTTTACATGATACCACCACAAAAAGTCATGCCAGCGCGAGTCGCCCCGGCGTGAGTTCACTCCGGTTGTCGCACCGGGGCGAGAATTTCACTCTGGTGCGAAATCTCGCAACGGTATCATGTAAACACGAAACGACCACCCGTTTTGGTGTGAAATAGGTCTGCCGGTAGACTGGAACGGGTAGCGCATGCGTAATGTTCGCGATTTTGAATCATAAGTGCATTTTATCAACATGAAGTGTACCTCCAAAAAACGAGATGTGAAATAACCCAGTCATCATGCAAACGTGATACGAAATCAAAAAGTCATGTCGGTATGAAACTCGCGCCGGTGCAAGTTTTCTCACGTAAACACTAACTTTATGCCGGGTGAAGATTTTGTCTAGGAAGTGAGCCGGTGCTACTGAGAGAGTGGCCGAAATCCGACTGACTTTCCTGTGCATGACTGCAGTCAGGAACTAAACGGTAGCCCATACTTATCTCTTGCATCGTTCGACAATGCAGTTGACCGACTCTGTCAAGAAATATTGTTGGGATCCAGAAATTCGCTACCATGATAACGTGACGTCAAACTTCTTCTCTCTCTTGGCTCAATCCTAAAATACAGGGCTGTTTAATTTTTCAAAAGACGTTTTCTGAACATTCTCTTCCTTTTTATCCCTGCTTAAGTCGAAAGTCAGTTCGGCATCATTATTTTATCCAACGTTTTTTCAGAACCACACCCATTGGAGATATGTTCATCACAAGGACTTCAATGGTGAGTTAAAGCGTTTAATATCATGAACACGCGGTCTCCTAGTTTGAGAAAATAGCCGACATTTCAGCGATGCCATCACTGGTTTCGCACAATGATGTCTGAAGAGCGAGCGCAGAAATTCTGTACTGATGATGCGTCACTAGCCAGATCTTGGTTGGGTAGTGCTTCTGACTGGATGAACGCTCGACCAATTAGAAGCACCACCCACGTCTTTTCGCGGGTAGACCAGTGGTGGCCTCGCCAAATGTCGGCTGTTTTCTCAGGTTAGAAGATGCCACGATGACATAGCAACTGCAACGTCAAGAGAACGAAACCGTGAAAAAATGAAAGCAATTATAGGTTAAGATAAGAAAAAACAACAATTTTAAACGTGCAGCACAATTTTTTTTAGTAAATTTCTTTGAGGTCAGTGCACTGCTACGACCCAAAATTGCCAAATTTCACGTTTTATCGAGATCGTAATTAAACAAAGGACGATGAATTTCTCCCTCTCTTTTTGAACTTGGGTATTTTTCTTAAGAATTCAACTCCAGGAGAGTTCAGTCGCCTACACTTGACAAAGTGAGCGAGTTGAGATAATCGCCCTGCAGTTCCAAAGAAAGCGAAGTCACTTTTTTTAGTACACCGAGTTTTCGGCGTCGTCGCCATCGTGATATCTTAGGTTATGTTCACACGATACTGGATAACGTTTCATGTTCGCACGAAAAGATATCCGTTATAGTGTGAACACAGCCTTAATCTCCCTAATATTCCCTGACTTCTTTCACAGGACACGAGACTGAACAGGCTCCTTTGCCGCTTGCTGCACCATTTAAATCGGACACCGAGAAGGAAATAAACAAGCAGATAAACAGAGAGTTGTTTGCCCATTACACTTACTTGTCCATGGTAAGATTTAACTGATAACGAAGAATCGATTGACCGGCGAAAACTAAACGTGATTCGCTCGCAGGTGATCTTGCTGTGGCATTTTACCTTTTGGCATGCCATAGGCAGCCAAAGCTCGAGAATGTGATGTCGCAACAATGATCATAACTTGTTCGCCAATCATTGGGACGATGGACATTTGCCCGTTACTTTACTGTATTGATCTATCAACGTCTGCAACCTGCAAACTATTGTGAACTATCGTCAGCGGTGACTCAGTTAACGGGGATTGCTAGGTTTCCAACTGCACGGAATTCTCAGTCTATTATTAGTGGACCCCTTAGTTCGTTGACGGCACAATCCGATCCGCGATGGCGGCTTTAACAATTGATGGATTTGATATTTCTAAAAGTGTCTTTGCGCGATGTAGTTCGCAAAGTGTAAAGTTTATTTCGCAGACAAACGCTTGGCTTCTGTTGACACTTAATGACGAACAGCAATTTTATCCCAACTATATCTCAATACTTAATCAAGACAAAAAGGTGGGGGGGGACAGGGGGGTCACAATCTCCCGCCTCCCGTACCCCGTTCTCCCGCCTCCCGTACCTTTTTTTCCCTTTGTCTCCCGACTCCCGCCCTTTATTGTGTTTCTCCCGTTATCGTGTAAATGACGCTGTTTGACTCCCTATTCAGATTCTATTAGGAGTGCTTTGGTCTTGTTTAAAATAAAAAAATGTGTTGAAAAAAAATTGTGTCGTAATTCGAACACTCAGACGAACGTCAACGCTGGCCCTGTTACGACAGCGACTTTACCGTACATCAGAGGCACCTATATTATTACAATATACGTGTTGCACACAAACCCATAACCACCTTACGACGTCTACTTACTAAGGTCAAGGACAAAGACAAACCGGAGGACAAACAGGGAGCAGTATACAAGATCAAATGCTGCGACTGCCAGGCTGCTTATATTGGTGAAACCGGCAGAACCCTTAGCACGCGACTGACCGAACACAAAAAAGTGACGAGGAATGGTGACGTCAACAATCACATTGCTGAGCATCATTTACAGACGAAAAATCAAATTGACTGGTACTCAGAATACTATCAACGTCTTACTTTAGAAAGCTGGTTTACTAACTTAGAACAAACGCCACTGAATCGTAGCCAACAGTTACCAGCGCCGTACAAACAACTTATTGACGAGATCAAGCAGAACTAACTACGAGAGAACGACTGGAGAACTGACATTTTGACTAACAACAGACGACTGTTTAACTGTGACAATAGACGGATCGAAACGCACCAATTATATCCTCGGAGACCCAGGGGCAGATAGTAGGGGCGAGGGAAAGTCTAAATGGGCGGAAAATAACGGCACGAAGAAAAGTAAAGAACGGCGAGAAGAGCACCTGGGGACAATGTCTTACCAGACCAGTTCCAAACGGTCGCCGCCGTTCTGGCTTCTGATTGGTGCCAGAAAACACATTGTCCCCAGGGGCTCTTCTCGCCGTTCTTTACTTTTCTTCGTGCCATTATTTTCCGCCCGCTTAGACTTTCCCTCGCCCCTACTATCTGCCCCTGGGTCTCCGAGGATGCAACAATTACTGATTACGAGTCTTCATAGCCAATGACATCGTGACGTAATTGACCAATCAGATCAATAACCAGAGTATAATACCATCAACTGACGTGATACAACTCACTTTGACTCTGAAGATGACTACCGTACAGGTTGTCGTAGCCTGCGCGCAGACGATAACTAAACTCTGATTAGTACCGTCTGCGAAGCAGCGCAGAGATCCTTGTTCTGGACCCCCAACGGACTCAACGAATTACCAGAAGTGCGTTTCGAATTTCCTTTCAACCTGATTGGCGATCACGACAAACAAAACAAAGGCCTTTTTTAACTGGCCAATCGTGGCGCGTACTCAAATCTGGGTACACAGCTGGATGTCCAGAACAAGGATTTCGGCGCTGTTTCGCAGACGGAGTTAACCAGAGTTTAACTTCGTCTGCGCGCAGTCTAAGGTTGTCGAAACGTCAGTCACTGTCAACAACAACAGTCCTATTCAGGACTACGTTCACCCGGACGATCAAACTCAACCTACTTTTGAAATTAAACCACTCCGCACTTTCCAGCGCAATCAAATAATTGAAGCGCAATTCCTTCGACACAAGTTTACACCACGCGGCAAAACTTTATTTAGTATTTTATTTTATTTTATTTGCCACATAATAATTACAAAAAATATTTGAAAAGAGGAAGAAAAAAACAGAAGTGGCGAGGAGACCTAACAGAAACTATAGGAGCTTATGAGAGGTTAGGCCTCCTCGAACTATGAGCTAGAGCTGTTTCACATCAATAGAAGAAAGGAAGGCGAAAAGTCGAAGATGGAAAGATTTATAAACTGTTTTCATACTTACTCAATAAATTAATCTTCAATTTTTTCTTAAAAGAGGAGAGGGATTGAGAGTTGATGACCTTGTTGTCTAGTGAATTAAAAAACTTAGGCCCTTGAAAAAAGGGCGAGAACTTCTTCGTGTTTGTACGACAATACGGTAGACGGTAGGCCTGGGAATTTCTTGTATTGTAAGAGTGGAATTGATTGCTTTGAGATAATTTGTTATTAAAGTTTGGGGGTAAGAATGAATTTTTGCAAGAATACATAAATTGGCCCAGTTGGAGCAAATGGATATCATTAAATTTTAGTATACCGAGGTCCTTAAAGATGGGATCAGTATGAGCATTGAAATGTGATTTATTAATAATTCTAATAATGCGCTTTTGCAGGATAACAAGGCGGCGGAGATTGGTTTTATAGGTCGAAGCCCAAACGATATTGCAGTAGTAAAAATAAGGATAGATTAAGGAAAAGTAGAGCATACGTAAAGACGATTTGGGAAGAAAGAAGCGGCATCTGGATATTATACCGATTGACTTCGCAACTTTACTTGCAACGTGTGAAATTTCCGACTTCCAAGTTAGGTTTTCATCCAAAATTACGCCTAGAAAATTTGTCTCCTTTACTTCAACAATATTTTAATTATCTATACTTATTTGAATATTACAAATTGAACGCTTTTGTCTTGGTTTAAAGACCATAAATTTAGTCTTTTTAAGATTTAGAGAAAGCTTGTTAGCTTTAAACCAGACTTACAGTGTTTTGTGAGCTACAGTCGTAAGGAGCGATTTCCAAGGAAGGTCTTCCATAGAAGGATTTTTCCCCACCAAACCGAAAAATACTAAGACCGATCAAAATGGTCTTTAACGACATTTGACCTGACTCGCTTTGTCGTTCTTACGGAGAATTTCGACTGCTAGCGAGACAGACGAGACACTGACACGACTGACACAGTCGACACACGTGTACATATATCATGCTATCTCATTCATGTCCTATGATGTAAGCGACTTGGAAAGGTTTCCAATTTCACAGGAAGTAATGCCGTTTTTTTTTTATCCCGAGCACGAATTTTCGCTTTTTGACTTTTCTCGTGTATAAAATTTTGCTTTAAGCCTCGGAAAACGTTAAATGGAAGTCAAGAAACGTTGTTGGGTTCGTTTCTTAGACTGGAAGTAAGCAGTAACAAAAAAAAAAGTTGAACTTTTTGAATTTCTCTCCCGCTTCCCGCCATCGTAGAGATCCCGCCTCCCGCTCTTTCTTCTCCCGCCTCCCGTACCCCTCCCGCCCCCTGTTCTCCCGGGCTCCCGCCCCCCTGTCCCCCCCCACAAAAAGGTGGCAAGAATTAGTGAAATGGTCAGCAAATGGAAAATGCTTTGATCTTTTAGCAAATTCACTTTGTATGTGGGTATTGTGGCTTTAAAAGAATTTAGCAATACACCTCCTTGACTGTCCTTTGTCTGTCCGTTATGTACTGTCTGTTCGCTATATTGAGGTGTCGAGGTCACTTCGTAGAATATCTGATTTAAATCCTTTACTCCTTATTTTTCAGGCCATACACTTTGATCGTGACGACATCAACCTTCCTGGATTCCACAAGTTCTTCAAGGAGTCGGCGGAGGAAGAGATGAAGGATGCCCAAAAGGTTATTTGGACTTACTTTCTCACGTTTTGAACATTAATTTAAACTCAAACAGCTTCAAACTACTTAAACACGGCGCACCCTGCGATTCCTTGGACGCATTCTAGACAACCAGGGCGATCGAGACGACGTGAACGATACCAGAAAATCAGGCTTGAAGCGAATTTGGCGGTCGGCAACCCGCTCAAAAACAGATTAGGAGGGGCCCGCCGGAAGGGGAGGAAACGCTTCAAAAAAGAATATGATAAAAGTTAACTTGAATATTCTAACTGAACATTTTTATATTTGCACACAGCTGATGAAATATCAGAACATGCGTGGAGGTCGTGTTAAGTTGCATCATATAGTGGTAAGTAATCTGTTATTCTTCAGCGCAAAAAAAGAGAAAAGATTTGATGCTTAAACTATCTAATAAATCCCCACTGTAAATGGTATTTCCATCATCGAAGGAAGTAAAAGTCATTACTTACTGGTATAACTGCCACGGGATTAGCGCAGTCGGTTGAGGGCTCAGTCTGTAGAGCGGGAGGTCGTGGGTTGGATTCCCGGGGCCGGACCAGGGGCTTAAAATAACTAAGAAATGAAGGTAGTCCCTTTGCCTTTCAAGTAAGCACAACTTTGCGTAGCTCGGATGACCACGTAAAATAGCGGTCCCATCTCCAGTTAGAGTCGTAAAAATCTTAGTGTCCTCAATACACCATTTTCACATAGATCATAATGCATCTTGTTTACCCTCCAAAATTTTGCATAACCATTGTCTTCAATTTCTCTTGGGACGACTATAATACCCAGGAGAAATTGGAAAAAATGGTTATGCAAAACGTGTGGGGGGTAAACAAGATGCATTATTGTCTATGTGAAAATGGCGAACAGTACTTTCTTGCTAAATACATTGATACTCAAATTGCTCACTGTACTTAATGGACAGGGTTGTTTAATAAAGCCTGGAGTCTCCTGTACTAAGTGAAAGGAGCCTTTGTAAATTTGTTTGTCCATGTGGAACAGGGGCTAATTTAGATCTTTAAGTTAGTAGGGGGGGGGCGCTTATACTTTTTATAAGATAAGAGGTTGGGGGGGGGGGGGGTGGGCTGTGGCGTCCTCGAATATAATTCCTTGGCTCTTAAAGGGAAATTCTTTGATCTCTAACCAATTTCTCTTGACTAATTACTTAAGGAAATGTAGGAATAACAGTTTGGAAAATTTCCATCTGGATATCCTGGCTCAAAGGGTTAAAGCAGCTCAGTGGAAAATACTTTTAGGAAGCTTAAGTAACGACTACGGCAACTGCTACGGCTACGATAACCTGCTTCAAACTTTATCGCGCTTATTCCATCTCGTTCAGTTCATCAAAAATTAATGTTGGCAATTTTTCTGGAGAAAAAAATTGTATCGAAGTTCAGAAGAGAAAAAGAAAGTCTTTGGCTTGTGTTCACGTCCTCAACAAAACGTGAAATTAGGCATTTTCACGTCGTAGTCGTGCAGTGACGGCAAAGAAATGTAAACTGAAATAAGCGTGATGCACTTACAGAGCTGTTGTTTTCCCAACCTAAACCTATTGCATTTTTGCCCTCCTCGTGACGTCGTCATCGTCGTTGCTTAAGCTTCTTAATAGCTGATGCTGGGTTTTTGTTTTATCTTTGACAGGACCCTTGTAGGGATCATTGGGGAAGTGGTTTGGATGCCATGAATGACGCCCTGAAGCTTGAAAAGGACGTATATCGATCATTACTGGACCTTCATCTCGTGGCACAAAATGCCAATGATCCGCAGGTACAGAATTTATTTTTCTGCAACCACTCCCACTCCCTATGGTGTTTTTTCTTAGAAACTCGTGCACGGCAGCCGAAATTTTTCTTGGTTAATGCAAAGACAAATGTAAGCAATATATTTATGAGTTTCCCACGGTTTCTTGTTTGATTATCTCTTGGCGATATCGAGCTAAAACATAAGCTCTTCTTCTTCTGCTTTCGCGTGACTTCTCACAATATTCAGTTAACTCACCATTATCACATTGCCCATAATGCACCTTGTTTATCCCTCAAAATTATGCATAAGCATTGTTTTTAATTTCTCTTGGGACGACTGTAATACCCAGGAGAAATTGAAAAGCGATGGTTATAGTAAACAAGGTATATTATGGGCATTGTGAAAAGGCCCTGTCCACACCGATGCGTTTTCAAAAGTACTGCATTTTTCTTGTCATCAAAAACACATCAATCAATTCGCGTTCACACTACCGTTCTGATGCGTTTTCGACTGTCCACACCAAAACGTCCCAGAAAGATAGAATTGCGGATTGTGACGTAAGTTGAACTGTATGCGCATGCTACAAACACGCGCCTGCGATATTTTCGGTCATCTTTTTCATCTTGATGCGTTTTCTTCCATCCACACCGTTTTGATGTGTATGTGTTTTCGTTTCGATCCAGTTTCAAGAGCGTTTTCAAAGCGATGCGTTTTCGATGAAACGCTCAGCGTGTGGACAGAATGCCTAAACGCATCGAAATATGTGGGTCGTCATACGAAAGTACATTAGTGTGGACGGGACATAAGAGACTGCTCATTTTGAAATGGGCTGTTGCATTTGATATCCCTCCCCTCTCTCTCCGTTAAGGGCCAGCCTTTTCTCCTTACCCCTGAAGATTAAATAAAATTGCATTTACCCCTAAAGACTTCCATAAAATATGGATTTACCCCTGAAGAATATAGGTCTACTCCTGAATGATTTCGTGTAAATTAAAGCTCTCCATATTTTATTACTCTACTACTAAAGAAATCCTCAGTTTTTATAACTTACCCCTGAAGAATTCCATGATTCCTCAACTGGGGGTGGGGGGGGGGGGGGGGGGTATGGGTATTAAATAGCTCAATCCTACTTCACCAGTCAATAAGGTGACATCCTGTATTTTCTTCACAGTTGCAATACTTTTTGGAATCAGAATACCTTGGCGAGCAGGTTGAAAGTATCAAAGAGCTATCAGACTTCGTTAACATCCTCACACGGCTCAACCAGACTAACTATGTTCTTGGTGAATACCAGTTTGATAAAATAACTCTGAAAGGCGACAGCAAGGAGTAGACTTAACGACTACTTGAATTAGAATTTTGTACTGGATTGGGTCTTGAATGTTTTGGGGACATTGAGAATTTCTAGGTTAGAATAGTGCCAGAATTTTAAACATTTTACTGACAAAGTGGTAAAATCTTGAACGTTCTGGAATTAGTAAAATCTCCGATCTCAAGGATTTTCCTGAAATATTAAAACTAGACTTAAGTTTTCGTCTTTTTCACAATTTTTCATCTTTTTGTTATTGTTTATTGTTTAACTACGTATGAAATATTTTATACTTTAGTTTTGAATTTAGCCCATGATACTTCTATCCTTTTGTGACAAATTTATTTTAAAACAAAATTAGTATTATTGCTATACTCTGTTTTTCATTTGCAAGGGTGAATTGATTATTTTGTGATTGTTTTTATATATCCCGCATTGTCAAATCAGATCGAGTGTAACTTTCCTGTTCACTATTTGATCAATAAATGTCTCCGAAGCAATCTGAGGTATAACAGATATAATTGACTTTTTTATTTGTTCCTTGACACGTGCGGATTGCATCTTGCATGTAAGACAAGAACCAACTCTTTTCCAGGCCGTCAATCTAAATAACATAAAGCCCTGTGCAAACGAAGGCAACGTTGTTGAATGTTACATGTTGCGTCCGTTTGCACACCCTGTTGCATGTTGTTGAGAGTTGGTGGGAGTTGTCGCATCCGTTTGCACACAACTGACAAGACCGGCGCAACAACGCCAATTATTATAGGCCCAACATTGTTCTAAGTAGCTTAAGGTCCACACACGTCGCACGCAGTCGCCGGTTGTACCTTCCTTCTCCCCCAGCTCTCGTGTTTTCATGCTCCTACTATGCTCTCGAAACGGTTACTCTGTAGTGTGAAATTTTTGCGGGTTAAAATTAGCCCCCAGTGCTTGAGTCTTAAATCCAAACTCGCCCGATTTGTTTTTCATTAATAAACTTCCGGGATAGTTTCATGATACACCTGCCAAGAACCGTACAAGATATTTTTAACCCAATTAAGGGACTGTTTACATGGAGGTGGGGGGCCCCAGGTAGGTGAGGGAACCCGCTTTGTTGGAGTAACCCACCTGTCCATATAATATCTCGTGTTAATTTTTTTACGTTTACATGATACGTGGGGTAGCTATATGAGAGATTATAAGGACAGGTGGGTGACCGCACCTAGGTGGGGTCCCCCACCTCCGTGCTAAGAGGCATGAAGAGGGGATAGTTTTTCGACCGAAGGGGACAGTACAAACAGTATGGGGCCTGTTGCCCGCTGAAACTCCATGGGTCAGGCCGCATACAGGTCGTAAACTTCGTGGCCTTCTAAACCCGATGCAAAATATTAGCTTGCGAAGTTCGGGCATACCCAGAAAGCAAAATTTCGAGTTTTTGGGTTTAAAAGTGACACAGCAGTCTTGACTTTTACTTTTCGCTTTCTCTCCTCCCCTCGCTTTTCTTGACTCATTTTTTTCTCTTACTGGGGATTTAGTAGGCTTCATTTTGGTGGGAAAAGTTTGGAGGAAAACTTTTAGTATCTTAGGATTAAATGAAAGGAATGGTAGGCGGGGGTAATGCAGACCTGCCAACCCCTGATAAAGGAAAATCTGGATACCCATGAAAAAATATCTGGAGATTCTACAAAAAATTGTGAGATTCTACTTTTTTCTCGATTAAGATTAAACAAACCCTGTTTCCATTGGGGGCAGTCATTAAGTGTTTTTTCTAAGTGTTACCTTCGTTCCTTTATTTGTGTTCCCTGTTGTAAGAAGATGCAGCTTTCTCGGCATGGGATCGAGGTTCGGTTAATGGTTAACATAGCCGCTGCATAAAATTACTAGCGGAGGCCTAGGAACAAGACAAAAATCGGCAGAAAAGCGGTAAACACAAGTACAAATGTAACAGTGTAGAGTTCTGCTTTATTCACTTATCACTTTATCAGTTTATGTCACTAGCTTTCCATAAATTTTTCATTTTTTTATTTTAGAATGATTTTCCCCCAAAAATCGTGAGATTGAGGAGTCTTGTCGTGAAGGCCGTGAGACTCACGGCAGAACCGTGAGAGTTGGCAGGTCTGGGTAATGGAACAAGATTTTCATGTAACATTTCAACCGTTTTGTCGCTTGGCGAGAGAGGGTGACATTACTTCGTTAAGACAAATCTCTACGCATTCACCTCCTGGATTAAGCAAAATTTATTTCGCTTTTAAATGGTTTCCTCCAGCGCTTTGTTCATTGGCCGAGTGAAACAAAGAAGCCGACCTTGCTGGGAGGTGGGTGACTACTGAACAACTATAATGTCACCCTCTCCCGGTGAGTTATTATTTGACGCTAGCGCCCAGCCACCGCCGAGCGACAAAACAGTTGAAATGTTACACTTTTCTTAGACAAGGATAAATGGCGCCGATTTTTGAACGGTAGTTGATCTTTTTGATCGAGTTGTGCGATCCAAACGCCAGGTTTACCGGAACGGATTGTCGGAAGGTGATCTTAAGGTACCACTTTTTGTTTTCGGCGGCGTAAAATGTAAGTATGTTTGTTTTTTCGCGTGAAATTTGGAGCTGATTCTGAGCAGCACTGAAGATCGATCGAGCGATTCTGTCCTACCTTGTCTCTTATTATTACACTGTAAGGTAAGATGATGTAAAAGTACTCAAATTGCGCTGAAACTTCGTAAAAACAAAGAAGACGACTCCAGGTAACAATATTTACACTTTATTGATAACTTTTATCGCTTTTACTTCATTTATTTCATCTAAGACTCAAACTCTATTTCTCCCATACAAACTCTCATATTACGCTTGGGCCACCTGTGGTATGAATAGAAAATACAAGTCGGTGTACGGGTCCCGTACGAATAGCCACTGCGTTTTTTTTACGCCCACTTCAAGATGGCTGCCACTTACCGTTGTCGACTGGTAACTAGTATCCAAACACCAATAAGTGCTGGGATTTGCTTTTTGCTTCCGGTAAAAATGTCTCACTAGTATGGAAACTATAGGCTTTAAACACGTTCAAACTGCCCTCTTATTACCACCCCAGTTTTGACTCTGAGATTCCAGATGGTGTCTATGTTCTAAGCTTTTTACTAAAAGTCTAAATTTGATGACAGATGGCTATGTGAAGAAGTCGAGCCGTGAGCGGTTCTTTCGAGGGATAGCTTGACTTAGAGATTTGTTTAAGGCGGCCACGAAAACTCAATCCACTTTCCGAGGCCACAGGGCAAGGCAGGAGATTCGAAAAGCCAACGCCGCATCTGGAGCAAACGAGGCGGAAAAAACCCAGGAAGTGGTCGATGATTTTGGCGGGAAACAATACGGCAGTGAGGAACACGCGGCTGCCGTTCAGATACAAGCTGGTTGCCGTGGTTACATTACTCGTAAGGAGCTGAAGATGCAGGATGAGGCCGCGATCAAAATTCAAGCTGGTTATCGAGGCTACACTGTCCGGAAAGGGTTGAAACAGAGCTCCAAACGGTCAAACTTGGATAGAATCGACGAAGGAGTTCCCAAGGCTAATGAGGGCAATGAGGAGTTAGAGAGAAATGAAGAGGTAGAAGCCGCGGCCATTAAAATTCAGTCCGCATTCAGGGGGCATCGAGCAAGGGAAGCGGTGCTCAGTAAAAAAGAAGAGGAAGCGAAAGATGGAGACAACAGAGCGACAGAAAGGGACCGTGATCTGGCAGCTATCAAAATCCAGTCAAACTATCGTGGTTACCACACTAGAAAACAGATACAAGAAAGGGGGGAAGCAGCCACGAAAATTCAAGCTTGTTACAAAGGGTACATGATCCGAGGGCTTCGTCGTGCGCAGTCAGAGGCTGCCGTCAAGATACAAAGTTACTACCGAGGATATAAGACAAGAAAACAGCTTAAAAAGAGTTATTCTTCGAAAACCTTCCTGGGAGTTTCAAACGACGATGAGTTCTCCCTTCACAGGGACAGTCGAACATCGTTTAGTCTTCCCGAAGGCGTGAAATTTGAGGGAACCCTTGACGAGGACAGCGACTCGGAGATCGATAAGATGGTGGATCAGTTGGAAGAAAAGCAGAAATTGAAAGCAATCGAGGAAGCTTCGAGTCCCGATGCTGCAACGGAAGACAAGGGCGAAGAAGACAAACTAATAGGTGATTCAAAAAATGAAAATGAATGATACAATCTTGTTTATAGTCAGTTTGCGGCTTTAGATTTCATGTGTAGACAACAAAAATATGAGCCACCGTGCACAACATTAATTACCACAAGATATAACTGCTGATATTGTGGTTTCAATGCAAACCTGACAAACTTGTAATGCCAAAACCTAGTGGTCGCCCAAGGAGGGTGTTCGATTTCAAGAATCGAAACACGGGGGGTCCATCAGACCGAGAAGAGGTGCGGACATATCAGTCTACTTTATGGAAGATAATCAGGTCATTGCATACGATTTTTAAGTTACGATACGTGTAGTTCCATGATGTTACTAAAAATTCTTCGTATCTTCCAAGTAGTGTAGTACATACAGCTAACACTGAGATCAGATCATGCGTCAAGTGGTCGCTTAGAAGAGATTAAAGCAGTGGAAAGTTACGAGGGACTCAAATTTTTTTAAAAAGCAAGGATCAGTTTACAAAAAGAAGGACCGGATCCTAATAAAGGATCTAATCAGCAATAAGTGAAAATATAAGACAAAAAAGCA
>JBBMOI010000017.1:4447500-4590000 GCA_038088405.1 Porites divaricata
TCGCTTAAGACCAATGCTTTGCCATCCTCTTTTCAGCTTGGATACAAAACAGCAGAGTTAGATTTTCGCTAGTTCAGAATAAAGAGCTCTTAGGTTTCGAGCGGTCTGTTCTGTATTATTATGCATAAATCCCGATAAATATATTTTGCGTGATCAAAGCTGGATCCAGCGGCGTAGCAACAAGCGTCCTCAAGGCAAATTCTCATCAGCTGTACACAAGTATTTCATCATAATTTGTTGAAGAGGACGTCAAAAGTTCATAACATTTAGAATAAAATAAGCTGGCTGGTAGTGAAAAATTCTTATGTAAATTACCATGTGTATAACCGGGTATAATTGTATTAATTTGGCGGGTACCCGGAGGTAATATTTGGAAGCATAACAGCAATTTTTTTGTCAATGATAATATAATCTGCTGACTGTATATAATATTTTGCAAACGTATATTACACTCGCATTAATTTCTATCTGATTGCATATCCTATTAGACATCATAGGTAGTTGAGATACAACTCTAGCTAAAGAACAAATAGCCAAGTCATGCAATGGAAATTTGCCAACTTGTAACCAGATATGATAACGTTACGTTGTACCGCCTGGGGGACAACTCTTTTACTTATGACCCAGTTTTTAAATACAAGTCACAGTTATTTTACAGCTATTTTAGCCTTCTATGATGCGAATGCCGTTTATTGTCCACAAAACTACTCTTACTACGGTTTACGTTTGGGTACACTCTATCGTATCTTCAAGGCAAATCGCTTCAAATATGTTAAAACCGGAAGTCACGCGCTAAGTCATAAGTTCAATGACCGGAAGTCGAAACATATATTGAAAAAATTTAAAACCTTAAGAGCAAGGTTAACCTATTTGATCACAGATGTGAAATTTAAAATCTGCTCCATCCTCGAGTTTTCAAACTCAAACTTCGGATTAGTCAAGCCAAACCGATTTTGCCTTGTAAAGCAAACTTTGTAACTGTAAGTCCGATTTTATTTTGAACCAATCTACCATTTGCTGTCATCTGTTAAGAGAATCCTGGAGTATGCATAGATGAAAATGATTTGGGTAAGCGTCCTTTCCATTTCATATACAAGACTTATTCACTACCTAACCGCATTACGTAATAGGTAGTTTGTACCCATTTTAATATTCGATCGCCCTCACGCACCTTAGCCTGCGTTGCAGCCGTCCCACGTATTCGTAAATATACCGTCTGCGAATTAGTGCACAAAAACTCGTTCTAATATCCTGCAGAGTCGCAAGGACATATGTGAGCGTTCTTGATAGGCGGGTTTCTTATGCGCCTCACGATTGGCCTAATTCGTACGTATGCGTGACGGTTGAGCGCAGTGACATGTCAAAATTCACAGAAGGGAGTTGGCAAGGATCATTTACAGTAAACAATGAAAGAGCACTTCTAGCGTCAAAACAAAGTAGGAAATCATGATATTCACGGCCAAAAAAAACTACACACAGTTAGCTATTCAGGTCCAGGCATTCAGGAGAAAACCAAAGAGACTAAGGTTATTTAGCCACAATAACAAAGCTTAAGGCTTGAAAAGAGGTAAAAGAAACTGCATCCGTGATCACATCCTGTCTGAAAACATTTGCCGAAACAATAGTAACTAATTAGTCAATATGCATGGAACAGACCAGCTTTATAACATCTAATTATAAATGTGAGATTCAAAGCGGCAAAACATTTTGCTCAGTCAAAGTGTAGAATATATATACTCCATGCACTGCGTAAACTAGGCAGAAAGAGAAAAAGAAAAACCTCTATTGTTCAAGCTGACTCTAAGGTCACGTTCCACACTATCACAAGCTCGATCCGACACTTGTCACGAGCTATTAGTCGTGTTTGGCCTGTCAACACTTAATTCAAATCGGACAAATCACAAACCGCGTAAGAAACTAGCCAATCAAAAAAGCCGACATATGTCCTTGCGACTTTGCGGGATTCGAACACGATATTGTGCACTAATTCGCAGATGCTCTATACAGAAGGTTTAGAGCGTCTGCGACGCAGGCAACACGCACCTCTCTTTCAAGGTTTTTATTTTTGAATTGATTGAGACAAGTCAAAATCCCATTTTGTGACACACTACGGTCAACCTGCGAGGAACAGAGTTCAATTTCGTGAATACAGTATTTAAAAAATAGGTGCGCAATGCGTACAGGTGTCTACTGCGAAAGTTCAGGTAATGGAGCAAAATAAGTGTTGAAATTTTGGTCTCCTTTTATCAAAAATTAGAGAGCGTATTTGTACTATTTTGTCGTATTGTTTGAGACCTGTTTCAATGTGACAGTGTTTACTGTGTGGTTGTTTTTGTTTTATAAAGGTAGCGTTTGTTTTCCTATTGTAATATAGATCATTAGATGCTCCGGTATCTTGGCAAGAGTGTTTAAATGAAATACGATATTTACGTCAAACGCAATTAATAGGGGAAGGGGGGTCCTGTGCTATTTAGACAAACATTTTTTGTCGTTCGTGTACCTTTTTTTGCGGCATCTTAAATTACGCATACAGCTTGCCAGAAGGGCTTTTTTTTTTAGAGTATTTGCGTGATTTGGGTTAAGAAATGTTTATCAGCAAATATGTTATGTACATTAGATGTAGTGCATGGTTCCCGAGATGACCGGACATTTATGGGCTTACTGTAGTTTGCGAAACGAAATGGAACGAAACGAAATGGAACGAAATGAAAAGGAAATCTGTAGTTTGCGAAATGGGAAATCTGTAGTTTGCGAAATGGAAATCTGTAGTTTGCGAAATGAAAATCTGTAGTTTGCGAAATGGAAATATGGAAATTTACTTTCTCGCTGCTGCATCGTTGACTGACATGTGACAGTTGATATGATTGCGAAAGACCCGTAGTTACTGAAACCCGGAACGACCCACAACGACCCACAAGTAGTATTTGTCCTGTTCGCTTGTTTCTGTGGCTTTCGCGGCCGTTTTTCGGCCTGCAGTCGCACTTTAAAGCGAACTTTGACTTGTGGAAGCTGTGATTTGAAAAAAGTGATGTCACAAGCGGTGATTTGAAGTCACAGCGCAAAATGGAACATTACACGAGCGTTTCAGGTGGGCAACTTAAATACGGCGATCAGTTTTTATTCAAGACAGCGTGATATATAAATAAATATGCGCACGCAAAAATGGCAGCCGCACCTTTTTGGCGGGAAATTTACGTGCGTGACTGGTGTTGCAAAATTAAATTAATAAAACCCCTTTTAAAGTCCTTTGTTGTTGTTTGATTGTTGCTTGTTGTATGCGAGGGGAAATTTAAAAAAAATTTAAATGTCTTCGCGAAAATGCTAAGTGTGTAGTTGCAAGTCCTCTTCGCGCTGGTTCAAAGTTTCAGAGGAGCTTCACGAGGACGTGTGTGCCTGTTTTAATGTTAAGAGACAGTAGTGCTTGGTGATGGATCGTTGTGTTCTTCTTGCCGGCGAAATTTGTCTCGGTGGCGAGAAAAAAGACCGACAAATGGAAATTATTTCAAGACACCAAATTCAAGGGGAAAACCTGGTTTAAACAAAGCGCCCATAGCCCGAAAAAACCGAAAGCTCGCACTGCTCACGAGGAATTTGTCCGAAATCTCCCCACTTTTCCAGTTACCGGAGGACGTTTTTTTTGGAGGTTGCTGCCTTTCTGGACGTTTCAGATATCTTAAGGTTGAGACAAACATGCAGCCACGCAAACCAAATTTGCACGTCAAACTTTCTCTGGAAAGTATTAGTGAAACATGATTTTCCGTACAAAAATCATCTCGATGAATCAGTTCTGTCAAACTCTTCGTTGGCCTACAAACTTTTCTACTTGTCTAACCTTTCGACGAAACTTAAGCGTACACAGTTGTGGGACTTTGTAGACAAGTTGAACGCGAAGGAAAAAAAAACTTTTGGAGGAAAATGCCGAGCTTAAGCATCGATTAAACAGCCTGCATGTACGACTTCAGAGCCTCCAAAATGATCCCGACCCAACAACGCCGGTCACAAAACTTCAAGAGCAGGCACACCACATTACATTACATATTTTCAATCTTATTTCTTGGCAAATAAAGTTGAACGTTATTTACTCAGCTTATATTGGGTGAAAAAAATTAACAAGACACTACTAAATTGGGGTAACCCCTGCTTATTTTTCAAATTAAACGCCCACAAAATAATGGTATACAACATTCATGGATTTATGCATTTTACTGTTTCCTCTGCGGTCCGCACGCCACTTTCTCAAACAGAAAAAGATTGAAAGTAATATCAACTTTTATACGCCATCAATTATTAATATTGCAAACTAATTATCGGTGCGTTAAATTTGTTCTCTGTCCTACAATACCGTTCTTGCTATAAAATACAAATGACAAAAACAAGTAACATATACCTCCTTTAAAAGAGAGATTTTGGCTAGAAATCATTAAAGTTTATAAAATATGGAAAAATTCACCAAGAGTGTTTCAAAATGTTTGCATCTCAGGATATAATTCTAAAGCAGAGAAGATGCACTTAGTTGATAGTAAGCAACAAATTACTTCAAGGAATTTACACCTTGGCAGTCTTCAGAGCTAATAAAATAGTACAATCTGGACAGTTTTTCAACTGAAATATTTTGCTCTTCTTGTTATCAATCAACATCAAAATTTATAAAAAAAATTTGTTTGCGTCTAAAAGGTATTTTTGAACATTCTCAAAAAGAAGACCGTGCAAAGTCACACAGGCTTTGTCTATGCCAACCAAGAGAGAGGGAAACCAATAAAGCTTCTAAAAGTATAAGTCAGCCTCAAATTGGTAGTTCTGCTGCCTCTTCAAGCACAGTGAAAACGAGGAGCCAGATCATTGAAAAACTTGCAGAAAATCTGTCAGCCCCAAGTACATCAACAACACAAGATGATGTCATTCATCAAACAGCAAATTCTGTAAGAAGAAAACCAGAACAGTTTATCAGTTCATTTAAAGAAGGTGGACTTAATGTGATACAGTCATTTACTTTGAAGCAGGTAAAACCTACAGCAAGGACCAGCCAAGTCATATTTTGAATAAATGAAAATCATAGACATGCAACGCATGACTCCAGGCAAGCAAAATGTGAGATGTCTTGTATAAAGGGGGCAGCTTCCATGACATTTTTCGAGCACTGGCCACCTTTGGTTCTAGAGTGCTTCGCAAACTTCCCATGTTCATCCATATAACTTAATTGTTGCACAGCTGCTTTGCTTTCCATTTGTTTTCTTTAAAATCTACAGAGAAAACATTTACATCTTTTTATTGTTATGACAGGAAAGTGAAAATCATGTAATCACATGCATGTGTCATTGTGTTTACAAACCATTCTCTCAAAAATCAAACATTATTCTTAGAAAAAAAGGGTTTCCTTCATTAGGTTGTTCTTAGTGTAAATGTGCAATTCAAAACCGTTTTGACTATCCTGATTATGTCTTTTGTAATCAACTTTCATTGCAGACCTTGATATACTCTGCCATTAAATTTAATGATGGTCACCTGAAAGCTGACCCATGATGCTTTCTGCATGTGGCATAGTATTTCCCAAACAACCACCAATAACAAGTCATTATAAAATAACAAAAGTAATGATTGGAAAAAAATATATACTTCACCAAGCACAAATGGTAATGAAACCTAGAGTGTTCTCAAGGCTGGCTGTATGCATCACTTTCCATGTGACTACTGTATTTTTATTAATCTCAAGTTGCCAAGATTTTTGTCTCAATACTGAAAAAGAGTTTACGAAAGTTTAAAAGATGAAGGTCTACTTATTCAGCAAAAACAACTTTTTAAGAAAATAAATTTGCAAAGAATAATTTGTACATGCTATAGCGCGAGCAGATGACCGTCATTACTCATGTCATTTCCTTGCTGAGAGCAAAAAAAAGTTAAAAAAGGTAAATGGCTCAGTTTTTAATATTGAGTTACAGTTGCAATTGGGAGGATTGCTAGGCACTCAAGAAGCTAGAGCTAAAGTTGCATGAGACATCTCTCGAGTTTTTCCTCATGCTTAGCAACCTCCTGCTTGCAACTATATTAAACCCACTGGTACAAGCTGAGTAATTTACCATTATTTTGTTAAATCTAAAAAAGATTCATACATATATAAGAAACATCATAGTTGAGTCTTGGAGAGAAATGGCAGAATGTCATGTCAGTTAAGAAACATGGTCAAAACAAGCACGAATAGGATAAATAGTAAAATAAATTTTTTTTTTTCTTCACAAATTGAAATTTTTACCACAATATTTTAAAACAAACAATCTTTAATAAACAATATACAAATAATTTCATTCTTGCATTACAAATTAATTTTTTTCTTCTTTTTTAGTTTTCTCTCTTTCTCCTCTTCCAATCTTGCAAGTAACTCCTCCCTCCGCCTCATTTCTTTCTCCTCCATTTTTTTCTTTCCTCTGGTGTACTAAGATAAATTTTTTCACCATACAAAAAAAAATTAAACCATGAGGGTTTTCTCTCAATCAATGGGAAATGAAACAAAAATCAAAAGCAAGTCATTGTCAAGTTACCTCTCTTTTTCCGGCTCATCAAAATTAACCCCTTTGGGAGGAGGAAATTTTTTGGGCCGCCTAAAAAAAGGGCTTAAATTTTAAAAACAAAAATGTTGCTGTAGTTAATACCAATAATTCCTTTTTTTTTTTGGACAGGGACAAACAATTTGTTGTACATGTGAATCGACTGCCTTTTCTTCGGCGGCATATTGACGAACCGACAGTTTCCGAGTCACTCGTGCAGAAACGCGGCTTCCATTCCCGCGCAATTCGAGCCTGGTGGCGGCTTCAGTTTAAAAACGGCGGGAATATTTGGCCATTGATTTGAATAGAATTCTTCATCATGCAAAGATTCTTTTAACAAAATTAATATCATTTTAAATAACCAACACAAACTCAAGAAAAACTGAAAACAAGGAGACAACAAGTCTTGTAATATCATTTCGTCGCTCAACGCAATGCACCTACTTTACGGAACGTTTTAATTCAACAACACATGCTTAATTAATCACTCTGACATTTGAGTGAAGCCTGCGCAACGCAAAGGGCCGCTACGACTTCAAATTCGTTTTCCTAAAACAGTAACATTAATTACGTACACAAAAAGATGAAAACTTACCTGTGGCAACTGACTCGATTTTCCGCTATATCGATGAAAAGATGACAACATCACTCATCACTGCTGTAAATGTATAAAGGTGTTTACGACCTAAGCACCTTCCGCACGCGGAGGTAACCGTTTTTCGAAATGCACAGATAAGCTTCACTGTTGTAAGTTTAAAATAGCCAACCAAAAGTACATTCTTTAATTTGGAAACAGAAATTGCTGGTAAATGTTCTTCTTTGATGAGATCGAGGAGTCTAGATTGTTTGGATCCACTATAATGTACACCTCCAAATTTTCTTCAAACGAATCCACAGTAGAGCCATCCTTTCGCCGAATTAGGGCCGCCCACCATAGTTTGGGTCCTCAAATACACTTAGCGTAAGGTAACACGACTTTTGAACATGAAATCTGCCTGTGGCAACTGACTCGATTCAGAGATATCATTCACGAAACAAACCCGAGGCACTGAAAGAGAGCGCGGCACCACTTGGTCAAAAGGCCACATTTGGAACGTAAAACTTTTCAGTCAGGATGTTGAAACGAAATGAAAACCCTTTAAAACGAATTACTGGAATAATAAGACGGTTGTCCTTCCAGATAACAGTCCCGTTTGTCAACTTTCTGTCAGAATAGCGAAGAAATCGTACACAGAGCGATTCATGGCGAAAAAGAATCACGCTTTGTGTCATTGGCATGTGTTCGAAGCCCCCACGGTTTCGGTCAGCTGTTTCACCCCAAAACTCTCCGCTGTTTAATAAAACCGCGGGCTTTAATTTGATCGAAAGGCCCAAGACTGAAACGCTCGTGATTAACGCGCGCTCTCGAACCAATGCGCGATCTATGCCCAAGTTATATTATTTTGCAAAAAAATTACCTCCCAACTTGATTACTTCGGGCAACAATTCCGAGTAACTTTGGGACCGACAGCAGAGATACATTCCAGCAGGGGATCAAACAGCAGAAATGATGAAAAAATTCCTCGAAAAATAAAATAAAATAAGAAGCCTACAACACGGTATTCCCAGGCGGTCACCCATCCAAGTACTAACCCCGCCCGACAGGGCTTAACTTCGGTGATCAGACGAGAACCGGTGTTCTCCCTGTGGTATGGTCGTAGACGAGAGTTAAGGAGAAAATTTTACTTTTTTGCCGAGTATGTAAACATGTAAGCGAGGCACTCGTTGATTTTCCTTTAAAAATTAGAAACATGATTGTAACTGTTTATGTCGTAATTTCACAGTTTCAGATTAAATATTTGATTTTTAAAGGAAAATCAATAGCAAATGACAAAATGAAAACAAAATACGATGAAAATGTTTTACGTTCACTCACATCTGTCCAAGCTTTGTAAACTTTTAGGCATCAAAATACAGAACATCAAAAGGCACACTGGATCAAAATTACACTCGTAAACATCAGAGTCAGACCCACAACGATCCACAACGACCCACAACGTAAACATCAGAGTCAGACCCACAACGATCTTCAAACAACCGAGGACGATCTCAAAACGACCCAAGAAAAAAATATCAAACTTTCACTTTTGAATTTTTTTCAAAAATTAAGCTCCGTGTAAGAGGTCGCATAAATTCATTTACAGCTACAAAAGAGGACCTCATAAGCTGTTTTGAAGGTCAGGGTTGCCTGAGCAGGGTAATGAACAAGTGCCTCGCTTACATGTTTACATACTCGGCAAAAAAGTAAAATTTTCTCCTTAACTCTCGTCTACGACCATACCACAGGGAGAACACCGGTTCTCGTCTGCTCCGTGGTCGTCTTTCGCTTTTTGCGAACAACGCTCTTCAACCGCCTTTCTATTCATGGTAATAGTTTTCTAACGTCACCGTGCGTTTCTTAGCCTAGTTTCAAGCGCTAAAAGTCACCAAGTATCAAGATCTGAGAGGGACTTGTCTGGTGTCCACGCTGTCGCAAGCATGGCCGACCGGAAAGGCCGCTCTGTAATTTTCCGAACACCGGTGAACTGTTCCCTAAAGGACATCAAAGACGCAATTTCTGCAGAAATCGGCCCCGACCAAATAACAGTGCTCCAACAACTCTCAAATGGAGAATATCTAGTTGAACTAACTGAAAGCAAACAAGCCGAAGACCTCATCGAAAGTGGCTTCGCGATCGACGAACTCCACGCCACATGCAATCCACCACGCGGGTACTACATGAATGTGAGCATCATGGGCCTTCGAGCCTACGTAGCTAATGAAGATGTACTCAAAGCCTTACAACCCTACGGCGAAATCAAGGGAAACGTAATTCGCTTGCGCTACAAAGCGGATCACGACCTGGCAGGCCTCGAAAACGGAAATCGTCTGGTAAAGATGATTTTGAGAAAACCATCCATCCCATATTCCCTTAAGATTGCGGACGAATGGTGCCGGATTATCCACAATAACCAACAACCGATCTGCCGAGAATGCAATGAGCTGGGACACTCTCGACGCAAATGCCCGCAAATTATCTGTCGCCTGTGCGAAGCTACGGGCCACATGTCACAGGATTGTCCTTCTCGCTTCACCTTCCCCCCCCGACCTGACGCAGCCACTCCCCCCGACAACCCAACCTCTGGTATGGAACAAGACACACACCCTGAAACAGCACCGCCTGCTTCGGACAGCCCTCTCACACCCGCACTTACAGCAGACGCCTCCGCTAGTGCCTCCACTGCCCCGACGGACAAAGCTCCCAGCGCCGACCCTCCCCCGCTTCTGGACTCTGACGATACGCCTATGGATGAATCGAAATCTCTCAAACGACCACATGTCTCAGACTCCGACTCCGACACCGCTAGACTAAAACAGCCCCTGAGGAGACCAAAAATACAACCAAAACCTAACGTCGTCACACGCCACAAGCATAAAGAAACTCATCTGTCCACGAACACTGCCTAACGTCTAACTCACTAAAGTCGCCCCCCGGACTTCACGATGTCTGTTTTTCGCCTTCTCTTACTGCTACTCATGTGCAGCCTCGTCAGTTTAAACGCCCAAGGCCTCCGCTCTCCCGACCGTCGCAAAACTGCATTTCATTTTCTCAAACTTCACAAATATGACATTATTTTTCTACAAGAAACTCACTGGACTTCGGAATTAGAAAACGCCATCATACCTGACTGGACCGGAGATATTTATTTTAACCACGGAACTGCCAATTCCTGCGGTGTCGCCATTTTAATTAATCCTCGCTTTAACTATACACATGTTTGTACTTCACAAGACCCCTCAGGCCGTGTCATCGCAATCACAATAAACATTGATAATCACCATTTACACCTTGTTAACCTCTACGCTCCCAACTCTGATACCGACCGCCGGCTATTTTTTTCTTCTCTGGAACCTTACCTATCACCCCGGTACTACAACGTCATCGGTGGCGATTTCAACTCCATCGTTCACCCTAACCTGGATAAACAAGGGGGCAGTGCTTCTTCTCGCCAATATGCGCTCCGTGTTTTAAATACCCTCACCTCCGAATATGATTTAATTGACATCTGGCGCCAACGAAACCCAAACAAACGTGCATTCACCCGAACTGGCCGCGACCCTCGACAGAATACTGCTTTTATCAGCACTCGCATTGACCGATTTTATACCTCTCAACCTCTTACGCCATACATCGCCGACACCTCTATCATTGCTTATCCACACTCTGACCACGACCTTATCTTGCTCACTATCGACCTCGACCGACAGCCCCGAGGCCCTGGCTTTTGGCACTTCAATAACACTCTACTGGATGACGCGATATTTCAAAACGAAATTCACGATTTCTGGGCCCAGTGGCGCCTCGCAAAAACCCGCTTTCCTTCCCCTGTGGAGTGGTGGGAAGCCGCGAAACAGCATTTCAAACGAATCGCCATCAAACGCTCTACTTCGTTACGCAAGCTCGCACGTGCTTCCCGTGATAAATTAGAGCGTGACTTACAATACCTCAAACAAATCGCGACCACCGGAAATCCCGCCGATGTGGAAAAATACCTCCTCGCCAAACAGCAATTAAGTGACTTTGAACAGCGAGATCTAGAAGCCGTTAAACTAAGAGCAAAAGCCCGCTTCGCCGAAGACGGCGAAAAGAGTAGCCGATATTTTTACTCGTTAGAAAAGAAAAAACAGGCCGACAAACGGATCACGACACTTACAAAAGACAACCTTGACACCATAACTTCAACCCGTGACATTTTAATCGAAACACGTGCATTCTACAAAAAACTCTACACCGCCGGAGTAATCAATTCTGATGTACAGCAATCCTTCCTTGATACTTCTATGCCTCAACTCTCTGAATCCGACCAGCGATCCTGTGAAATCCCTCTCTCCTCTGCGGAACTTGAAATCGCCCTGAAAAAAATGGAAGATGATAAATCCCCAGGAATCGACGGCCTCACAACGAATTTCTACAAATATTTCTGGCCCACTCTTGGCCCAGACGTCACGCAAGTGTTTACCTACTGCTTCGAACACGGCCTTTTAACCCGTTCGCAACGCCGCGGCGTTATTACTTTAGTTTTTAAAAAGGGAGACCGAACCAAACTCTCCAACTGGCGTCCTATCACTCTCCTCACCACAGACTACAAGATCCTCACCAAAGCTCTCGCTCACCGCCTCACTCAAGTCTTACCGAACATAATTAATTCAGATCAGACCGCATGCATCCCCGGCAGAACAATCAATGATAACATAAGCCTTATCCGTGACGTTATTGATTACGCTAATGAAACAAACACACCGCTAGCCCTCATTTCAATTGATCAAATGAAAGCCTTCGACCGTACCTCACACTCCTTTCTCTTTGCCACCCTCGAACGCTTCGGTTTCGGGCCTAACTTCATCCGTTGGATTAAACTTATTTACAACTCTGTCTCCAGCTCGGTTAACGTCAACGGCTGGTTAACGTCCTTTATAAACCTCGAGAGGGGACTCCGACAGGGCTGTGCTCTGTCCATGCCGCTGTACGTTCTCACCGCTGAAATCCTCGCCCTCAGAATTCGCTCTAACCCCCGCATCCAAGGAATTACACCCCCCGGTTCCACCGCTCAAGTTAAATTATCGCAATACGCCGACGACACCACTTTCACCTTACGTGACGATTCTTCTATACAGGAAACTTTTCACCTCTTATCCCTCTACGAATCGGCCTCCGGAGCCAAAATCAATCTCGCAAAATGCAAAGGGCTCTGGGCCGGATCTTTCAAACACCGAACTGATCAGCTCCTTAGCTTTGACTGGTATAACACCTACATCCCTGAGAAAATTCTCGGCACCTTCTTCGGCAACGTTGACTGTACCCGCCTCAACTTAGACCGGCGACTTCACTCACTCAGGAACACGATCGCCGCTTGGAAACATCGCGAACTCAGCTTTAAAGGAAAAGCAATTGTGATTAATGGCCTCCTCACCTCCACTCTCTGGTACACGACAACCTCCGTCCACCTACCCCCCTGGGCAATCACCGAACT
Source organism: Porites divaricata (assembly GCA_038088405.1). NCBI lineage: Eukaryota > Metazoa > Cnidaria > Anthozoa > Scleractinia > Poritidae > Porites > Porites divaricata. Next base: position 4,460,090 of record JBBMOI010000017.1, read on the forward strand.
AGAAACGGAAATCTACAATTTTTTCTGGGATTACAAAAAACCACTCACCACCCGAGACATCCTCGCACTCCCTCTCTCGGAGGGAGGATTTAACATACACCGCCTTCAAACCAAACTATATGCCCTCAGACTAAATACTCTCCGCCGACTTATCGCCCCCGAACCAGCTCACTGGAAGCATTTCATGGCACACTTTCTCCGCCTTTCTACCCTGCATCTTGGACTACACACCCTCACCCTCGACTACAAACCGCCAGACATCGACCCTACCATTCCCCGCTATCACCGTGAACTTCTCATCGCATGGAACAAATACTCCTCCCTCCGCCTCCGTAACTCGGACCCAATCTCCCTCCCTACCCTCTTACAAGAGTCGCTGTTCTGCAACCCCCTAATAGCGATTGATAATAAACCTCTACGCTTTCCCCAGTGGATATCAGCCGGCATTACCCGAATACAGGACATCTGCTACCTTGCCATCCCCGGTTTCCTACCCCCCCTCGCCATCCACGAACTATTGTACGCCTCCTCGGACGCCGATCTACACCCCCTCAGCCGCACAACTCGTGACCTGCAACTGATTCTCCAAGCTCTACCTCCATCGTGGAAACGCCTCCTCCTCCAACAAACCGCTCCTGTGAACAAACCGGCCGCCTTACAGTTCTCTATAGTCGGCCCTAACTCCACCACCCCCCTGCCATTTGAACGTCACACTACTCGTGCCTTCTACCTCGACCTGTTACACCTATCGCCTCCTACAATACCTGCGCTCACACAATGGTCCACATCCCTGCTTCCTCCACCGATATTTAACGCCGCCTTTTGGAAAAACATCTACACTCCTCTCGCCGCGAAACGACACTGTGATATCACCTGGAAAATCGCCCACCGCAGCCTGCCCACAGCACTTACACTCTATCGTATGGCCGTCCACCCGACCACTCAATGCCCACACTGCAACTCTGTGGAAACGCTCGAGCACCTCTTGTTACACTGTCCCCACCTCCTCTCCTTCTGGTCAACCATTCGCGATTACATCGACAAAATTACAGAGAAACGGCTCGCGGTCACCCCCACGATTCAACTCTTTGGTTACCTCCGCATGAAAAACGACCAGCTTAGCAACCGCGCAGTTCACCTCCTCAACTGGGCCCTGACGCTCGCCCGCTATGCAATACACAAATCCGCCACCGAATATCGTCTTCGAGGCAACCTTATTGCCCCGATCGTCATCTTCCGCTCCGCGGTACAAGCTCACCTCACTTTCCAACACCGCCTTGCTAAACTTCGCCACACAGTATACTACTTCCCATTCGATTGGTGCATAGGTGAAGCCTTCGCCAAACTCACTAACGGAACACTTATCTTCACTCTGTAAACTACCCCAAGTGCTTAATCCAGAATGTATCTCACCCTAGTCTAATTTACAACACTTGTAAATATTATAGCTCAATTTGAGCCTCTCAGAAATAAAAAAAATAAAAAAAAAAAAAAAAACCGGTTCTCGTCTGATCACCGAAGTTAAGCCCTGTCGGGCGGGGTTAGTACTTGGATGGGTGACCGCCTGGGAATACCGTGTTGTAGGCTTCTTATTTTATTTTATTTTATTTTTCGAGGAATTTTTTCATCATTTCTGCTGTTTGATCCCCTGCTGGAATGTATCTCTGCTGTCGGTCTCAAAGTTACTCGGAATTGTTGCCCGAAGTAATCAAGTTGGGAGGTAATTTTTTTGCAAAATAATATAACTTGGGCATAGATCGCGCGTTGGTTCGAGAGCGCGCGTTAATGTTCCATTTTACGCTGTGACTTCAAATCACCGCTTGTGACATCACTTTTTTCAAATCACAGCTTCCACAAGTCAAAGTTCGCTTTAAAGTGCGACTGCAGGCCGAAAAACGGCCGCGAAAGCCACAGAAACAAGCGAACAGGACAAATACTACTTGTGGGTCGCTGTGGATCGTTGTGGGTCGTTCCGGGTTTTAGTAACTACGGGTCTTTCGCAATCATATCAACTGTCACATGTCAGTCAACGATGCAGCAGCGAGAAAGTAAATTTCCATATTTCCATTTCGCAAACTACAGATTTCCTTTTCATTTCGTTCCATTTCGTTTCGCAAACTACAGTAAGCCACATTTATGTACTTTGAACGATTTTACTTGAGAAATGTTTGGATAGAATTTAAACAAGTACAATACATGGTTCCTCGTTTCTTTTGCATAAAAATACACTCTATGTAGTGCAATCTGTTTTCTGCTGTTCGCCTGACGCACTATTGTATTTTCAGTTACAATAATTAAAGATACGAGAAAACCAATAGTTGAAAATACACTTGATTATTATAATATATAATACAGTTGTACAAAGTAAATGTAAGCTTCAGCTATCGTATTTTGTTTGTAACCTTTGAAGGACTATTAATATATTCTTTACTTGACATTTCTAATTCCGATTACTCCATTCTATAATTTTGAGAACTATTATAAAAGTGCTATTATAATCAATTTTCTAAGCTTTTAAGATTTCCACTGGCTACCACTGAAGTGTGATCGTATAGAAAAAGCGAAAACGTTTTGTATTGTATTATTTTTATTATTTTTGTATTGTATTTATTTTGAGCTGTGCACAGAAAGTTGACATCACTGCTGCTAGCTTGGACAATTGAGCTTGTTTGGTTGACAAAGATTGTATCTTCTTTTTCATTAATATTGACAAAATAATTTGTATTGTATTATTTTGACCCACAACTTGTTTAAATTCTATCCAAACATTTCTCAAGTAAAATCGTTCTAGTATTCTCTAGAAGTTCGATTATGTGATTGGACCGTGTATTAATTTTCATTTTAATATTTAGATTTGAAGCAATCTTTCCGCTATTTGATCCGTGTTGGAATCTGGCTTATTCTGGACAATAAGCCTTCCATGACATCTGTCAGAGCAGTAAGCCAGCAATCTTTTCCGTCTATTTCGGCGCAAAGGCGTGCAGACATTCCGTTTTGTGCCGCTTTAACTCTTTTTGACTTTTTCCACATGAAGTGCATTTGAGAACAGTTGAGCCCACTGCATGCGGCATTTTTTTCTTGCAAGACTTTATCTGGCATGTCATGAAGACATTTATTTTATCAACAAATTTGAATTATTGGATAACAAGTTCCTTCTCAGTATTTGAAAGAAGCTGTGGGCCTTTAGTTGGAGGTCTGCTTTTTGGAATGTTGTTGTTGGTGTGGTACCCAGTAATGTCATTCCTGAGTAATTCTTCACGCTAGGATTTTGGAAGCTGTAAGTGTTTTCACTCTCTAGTTGGGTTAGCAAGTTATCCCAGATGTGTATAGTGGCAGAACCAGTGCGATCTTCAATCACACAGTCTTCTTTTATGTATCCCTTTTTGCCATTGCGTTTAATGACTTCTTTGTTTGGATTTTGACCAAGTGTTAGGTGGCCTTGTACATTAACCTTTTGCGGATTTCTTGTCAGAGTTTGGATTTTATTCAGTGTTATATCTGTCGCACTGGAGATTGTTTCTTTCGCTTCCCCTTGCTTTGTCGATGGAGCTGTGCACAGAAAGTTGACATCACTGCTGCTAGCTTGGACAATTGAGCTTGTTTGGTTGACAAAGATTGTATCTTCTTTTTCATTAATATTGACAATTTTAGCTGTACTTTTTGTAACTTGGAAATGCAATGCTTGAGCATGTGAATTCTTGTCAAATCCAACCATTCTTGTGAATTTAGTTGGTGATGTTTGAAGGTCAAAATTGTAGTACAATTTTCCAGACCTTGCTTTTTTAATGGGCGATAATGAGTGAACGTAACCAACGTCACCATCTGCAATAGAGAAATAATATGGTGAGAAACATACATTAGAAATGGAGAAGAGGATATAAAGATAATGTAATGAGAGTGGAAGAAGCATTATGCAGCATGAAGCTGTTTGTTATTATTGATCTGTAAACAGAAAAATGTAGGGAACATCTGGAACTGTAGAAACATAATGAACCTCATTTATGTGGCCTAAGCTAAGTAAATAGTCCTTTTTGTTCTCCTTGTAAGATCACGGCAGGTTCAATTATTGTCCTCTGTGTAAAATTTTGATGAGATTCTATGATATGTAGTGTTATACCTAGTGCATTTGCTACAGCCTGTACTATGAGACCATCACACCATGTTCCTTACATGGACATTGTATTTAAATAGCCTAACCATGAATTTGCAACATTGCTCTCAATAAATTCTTCTGGGTGTTCCCTAAGATACTGAATGACAATCTGGAGTGCCACACAACTGACGTGAAACAGCTTTAAAAAAACAATCTCCATCACCGCCAACATGGCCAGAAATTCCGGACATTTGAGCCCGCATTCTATCTGCGGTCTTACCACTAAAATAAAGATGGCGGAAAATACGAGTTGCCTTCGACCAAAAAAAGGTTCTTGATTATTCAGAGCTAAACGCCCTTTCTTCTGTCGTTCTTTACAACACATCAAAAACAAAGAAGACATACCTGCAACATGGCTCTTGTAATAGGCGTTCTTGCTTTGCTCATTGCAAACATCGCAAACAATCGTATCCGATGTGTACAGTGAAAATTATGTCTTCTGATGATGCACATTGTTTACGAACATATTGCAAGCACTGATCATCGCTAACACTTACAGAGTTCTTAAACTAGTCAATTTGAATTAAATCTAAGTTATTCGACATTTTTACCAAACAAAAACCGATCCGGTCTAGTGGTTGCGTGAACAATTTTAATATTCCCGCGAAAATGTGACGCGTCCATGGGGATGTTTACTGGCCAAAAGTACTCTCCATTGTCCTTGTATCCCACAATTCTCTACAGCATTGGGAAGCTTGTTTTTCGCTGAAAATTTTGATACCAAACATGGCAAAGTTTTCGAGTTTTTTGCCGAAAAATATGACATATGATTCTCGGATCAACACAAACAAGACGCTCGCGTGACAATTGATACCTTCTCTTTTGGTAGAACTGATTTGTGGTACTGTGAACTGTTTTTGAAGGCAATTAGCAGGGCGATGAAATCAGCCTGGAAGGTGAAAATTGGTCAAATAGTACATCATACGGTGCTTTTCCTCAAGCGATCGCGGCACTTGGGATATCTCGATTATGTTGTCTGCTATAGCGGATCAAAATCTGTTTGGGATGCAAATATTGGATTTCAAGCCTCTTCCATATAGAGCGTTGTATGAGCCAAGCTTCGAAAATAAACATCGATGAAAAGCAGGGCCAGTAACATTTGTTGATGAAAAGCAATTAATCAGAATAGCAGAGGAAACTTTCAAGAACTCGACCGCATCGCGGCACTTCTTCCCGGTAAGCCAGAACTTGCTCTATTTTATTTTGTTTTATTTCTGCCATACATTTCCTTTGAATGTTTGGCGGCCATATTGCCAAGTAACTCCGCGCGTGCGCCGTTGCGTTGTCCGGAATTTCTGGCCATGCATCTAATCTTTGTGTTAGTACAGCAAATGGCAATTGTGTGGGTCCTGGATTCAGTTCAATATCACCGGAAATTAACAGTTTCCTTCTTGCTACACGAAATATATCTTGAAGTAGTGATGACGTTAATGAGACATGTAATTTACTCTTTCTTTGGATTATCTCTTTAAAATCTTTCGTCCTGAGGAGCTAATCTTATCAAATGAACTGTTTTTGATTTCTTTCTTTTTCGCTGCGGTACTCAAGGAGACTACCTTAATATTACGACGCTTACAATAAAACTTGCTGAAGAAACAATCGTTTCTATATTTATACATCACATAGTAAGTTTTATAGTTAGCTGCTATGCTTCTTAGTCTAGATGAAGGGGGAGACAAATTCCTGAGTGTTAATTTTAGAGTTCTTCGAATCACTCGTGTCTTCATTGACTTTAAAATCTTTTTCAAATTTATCCTAGATGGTTCACGGCTCCTACTTTTATACGCTTTGTAACCTCTTTCTCTTTGTCTTACTGTTTTCCTCCAATAGAGTACTAAAGTGATTACGTCATAAAAATTGAATTTGTGAAATTATGGGATTCGTCAGGATATTCTGAAAGAAAAACATCCAAGAGGCCTTCTTGCCAACAACTAGCATTGTGGGGCAAATTGTCTCTGAGATATTAGCCCAGTTATGCTCTGATGACTCCATACAAATCCTTCTAAATTTGGCTTGGGTCTAAACGTTCTTCCTCGCGCGCCCAAATTCCCCCTTCCCCTTCCCCTTCTAAACGCCGGCCACGCAGGCTATACTGAACCTAAATCCTCGTTAAAGCAAAACAATAAGGTCACGTATCACACAATCACGAGGTTATGAGTCATGGTTGGCCTGTCAACACCTTCCATTGTGGGCTCAATAATTGTCATCGTTCAGTCTAACAGGGCACGCGCATTACACATAAAAACGAAACCGGTTTTGAAACCGGTAAGTTTCGACCAGAAATCTGGTCGGCGGCTTCATCAAACAACGCTTCGGAAGTCGGCAGAGGTCTCTCTCCTTTCTCTCATTTTTGCCTCGTCGTGAGAGACCTCTGCTAGCAGGGAACGCAGAGTCTCGAGAACATCGATAAATTTCATACGATACTTGTATTTAACACATTCTGTAAAGTTTAAAGAAAATTGAAGATTTATATGGCAACAGTTTTCTTGAAGCCAATTTATTCTTGTGAAATGTGCAAACTAATTTGTGGCAAATCAAGTTGACATATTTTGAATTGCTGTTGCGCAAAACTGCAATTGCTCGCATTCCTTTCTGACTACAAAACTCTGTAACTTTTACACATTTAGAAAGATCGAGAACATATGGAAGGTAAAATCGGTAACTAAAAGACAGTAGATTTAAAAACAACCCAAGGTATAGAGAAGAAAGTAGAAGTTTTGGGAAAGGAATATAGGAAAAAAGATCTCTTAAATCCAATTTATTCTTGTGGACAGGATAAAGATATTTTTTTACAATTGCCCGCATTCCTTCCCGACTACAAAACTCTGCCTGACCAGTTACACAATTGGCGAGATCGAGAAAATATGGAAGGTAAAAACGGTAACTAAAAGACAATAAATATGAAAATAGCCCAAAATTAAAGTTAAAGAAACAAACATACTGTTCTGGAGAGCTCACAACTCTTAGTGAGCTTACTGCTTTTTTGCTTTTGTCTAATGAGTAGCACATTTTATTTGTATTCTGCTTTCGTAACCGTGCTAGTGTGCCTCGAGTTTGAGACCAAAGTGGGTCGATTTGTGCCCGAAGTGGGTCTATTTTTGACCAAAGTGGGTTGCTTCGTGAATTTCTAAACATCTTCAAGGTTCTGTGAACAACAGACAGCGTTGTTTCATCGGGTGCTAGAAGAAAGCAGTTACGATGCATGACTCGTTCATTGGCCGATTAAACTGCTGCGAAGTAAATAACGCTCCAAAACATTAAATTATTCCTCCAACTTTTCACGTGAAAAGTTAATTACAAAGACAAATTACAAAACTAAAACTTACCTTCAGCAAAACACGCTTCGTATATTCCCAATGCTCTGAAGTCTTCACCGCACGCCAATGGCATACAATGACTGCACTGAGTTACATCAGAAACTAATAAGGGGTTGAAACGTGTAACTCTCATATGTTTGCTTTGTCTGATGCTCGTGATTATTCAGTTTCGAAAGTACCATATTTGGAACGAGAAGAAGAGATAACCGGCCAATCAAACTTCGTAAACAACGTGACGTAATTTTCCTTCAGGTTCCCGCGCCCGCTTAAAAAAATGGCCGAGAAACGGGGGAAAAAACCCCCGAAAGCCAGAAAGCTTTCAAAGGTTCAAACCAGGAATATTACCGAAACACTGAGCAGGATATTATTGCCTTACCCCCCGGGCCAAACGTAACATTATGAAACCCATTGACGGCCTCGCAACTTCTTGAAATTGTCACTTCAAAAAACGATGCCTCGTTGACCCTCTGCACAGTAAACTTATACTGCAAATAGGCTTTTAAAATTCTTATGTTAAAAGTCTAGAATGAACAGTGAAAAATATTTTCGAATAAAATTCATTAGCTGCGTATCGAAAGTGTCCAAAACCTGAACCTGACATCTTCGCAAAAAGTGATGCTTGTGATGATTGTGAGAAGCATTTTAAAAGCTTAAATTAAACTTAGATGTTGTAGTCACGATCGTGTTTTGAGCTAATTTTATGAATGAACAAACTCAAAACAACAGACAGAGAAACTGTTTCTTGAAAATTTTTATTCAAAGTCCAAAAAGTTAATCCTTTAAAGCAATTCGGAAAACACTATCTGGATAGTGGATCCGTTCACGCAAGTGACATCGGCTCAGCACATGGCAAAATTCAACAAAAAATCCATCTCAAATCAGGGCACATTTTGTAATTTTTCTTTAGCGCCGAAGAGAAAAATTTATAAAACGTCTATGAAACATTTAAAAATACATAAATTCCCTTTCAAAAACGTAATTGTCTTGGCCATAGAGTGCAAAATGTACCTGAAAATTCAGCAAAAACTTCGCTGACTTGGTTGCATTTCAAAACAGACCATCGGCTCCGCCGTGAAGAAAACAAGGTTGAATTCCTCGAAGGACGATTTCTTGATGAAAAGCTTCCCTTTCTCCACAAAAAGAAAGCTGAGCATTATTTTGAACTTTCTCTTTCCATTTTTTGTCTTTTAACGGTGTATTTTTAACCTTGAAATGCAGAACTCTTGTCTTAAAACATCTGCATGGTGATCGCGCAGCAGCCATTTTGTTGAAAATGGTATCCGTCACTAAGATTTCCAAATATGGTCAAAATGAATATTCACGAGCATTGAACGCGAGTTACACGTTTCAACCCCTTATGGGTTTCTGGTTACATCGTTCCATGACTTGAGTTTATTTAACAATTATTCCTCGAGCCCGAATGGGCTCTGAGTCAATAGCCCATGAGGCCGAAGGCCGAATGGGCTATTGACTTAGAGGCCATGAGGGCGAGAGGAATAATTGTTTTAGTAAAATCCAACTAGTTGGTCAAAAATATCGAAAATAAAACAAGTTTAGCTAGTTAAAGCTTGTCTTTAATCCTTTTTTTGCCGCCAAAAAGCCCGCGCTTTTCGCTACTAGTAGGCTATAACATATAGCCTGGTAGTAGCTCAACCAATCAGAATGCAGCATTGATGATAGACCACTAGTTGGATTTTACTAAAGGGATTTATGTTCGGACATATTTAATCGCTATGTATCACTTGTGATTGGTTGAGATTGGAAGTGCGATAATTTATTGATTACCTACGGATTATCGATTTTAACAGTTTTCATGATGTTCATGTTCACCGGCGAAAAATGTCTACGCATGCTCTGCAAAAAATGACACGTGATTGATTTCGGGCAATGTCATTGGCTCCCAGGCAAAAATGGGTCCGTGTGGTTTTCGTCCATTTGATTTTTATTCCAAATTGAAAATTGAAAATCAAAAATTCACAGTCGAGATTTCTATTGTTTGATTCCTCAAGAATTGAAAATCACAAATTTACAATCTTAATTGTCAATTTTTGTTTCTACGAAAGGTAAAATTGAAAAGCAATTTTCAATGTTTTGAAAATCAATAATCAAAAATGGAAAATGGCAAGGTGGTGGCTTTCATTTCTTGTTTTTAAGAAAAAGGAAAACTAAACGATAATCTTTAATTTTGAGATTTTTGCCTGGTACCGAAGTTGAAAATGTGTTTTCAATTTCCACTTCCCTAGATTCCAGCTTATTAAAAATTCAAACTTGACAAAGCTATTCATGTGAAACGAAACTGCGGGAAACAGTATCAATGCTGATGAAATCCGAAATGAAAATCGTTTTTTGATTTTCGTATTTGAGAAAAACAAAAATTGCCAACCTACCAAAAATCCCCGTGATGGGAGGGGAGGGTAAAGCCGGAAGTGGCGCGACCGAAAGCAAGATGGCCGTCGTCTTGTCACCAAGCGGAAATGTTACGCCAACAGCAATCCGAAGTCTGCCTGTACCATGGCCAAAAAGTTTTCAAAGAAATGGGCTGAATGTTTTTTTCACGGTAAGTATGCTTTTGTTTTAACCTTGCAACATCCAAGGCTACGCTACGCAGGGTAGAGAGTTTTAGTTCTGGAACGCAATTGGTTTCCTCAATACTTATCCGCTTGGTAGTAACTGCAGAATACCCGGCCCCTTGTCTGAACGCTTTAAAGAACGAAGCATAAACACAATAGTTTCTTGTGTTATTCAACGAGATGCAAGTAAGTGGCCGGGTAGTGCTATCCAACGTTTGAACAACCGGGCCTGGTAGTCTATAGTAGGTGAGAACTACTGGCGGCGGAAACTGAAGTTTAAGGAGTACGTGTCTTTCCTACAGTTTGATTCTACCGAAAATAAAATGTTTTGAATCAGAGAGGTTTTGTTAATCAATATTTTGCTAGTTTGCAGTCCTCTTGTCTCCCTTGTATGCTACTTCTCTTGTAATTCTGCTCTCAAGACCATGTAGTGTAAAATTACTTTGAGGAGGGCCGATCGTTTGCCTAATGAAAGCATACTTAGATTTACCCATTTATCCTAACCAATGAGCTTCCGTATGCCCTTGGCGGGAGAGCTGTTGTAATCAAACGATGAAACGATTATACACAGTGAATAAATTCCATTTTGTTGAATCGTTTTCACTTTATTAAGCCCAAAAACTGGAACAATGTTAGGCACAGTGTAGAGATTATATATCAACCCTCACCCCCACCCCCCACCCCCCCGCCAACATGTAAAGCATGTGATTTATAAACGCTGACTCTTGCATCAACCAAATATTTCACATATATTAAAATTATTTTTCACGTTCTGATTCAGCTGTTGAATTGAATGACGAAAACTTCATGAAGTACCTTGCAGAAAAAATGGGTGAACAAGAAGCACTTGTCAGTGGTTTTCCTGTTCAGACTCAGAAGCTGCTACTGAAAAGTCCGTGCTAAAGAAATGGTTCACTTGAACTGAAAAGTATGGAGGACCTGTACTTGATGGCACAATACAACTATATGATTGAGTACCTCCAGGGATTGTATTCTAAATTTGCTTTCTTTAAAACAACTGAAATGCCACCCCTCATGAAGCATAACAACACAATGAAACAGAAAGATGAATGATGAAAAATGAAACAAAATGAATATGGAAATAGTTTTAGTTGATTGAAACTAAGAATTTTGTCCACCAGATGATAATGCATCTGTTCCAAATGGTGGTCAGGCATGCATTACTCAAATGCCCTGAAAAAATTAATTTTGCAGTTGTAATGTTTGTGAAATGTTGTACTTTGGGCCAAGAAGAGCCCCTTTTTTAGGGGGAGGGGGAGGGGAAGGGGTTTTTTGCACAAAAACTATATTTTTTACTATGTGACAAAAATATTTGAAATTCAATGTCCTGTAACTCAACATTTTCTGACTTTGCTGAGAGCACCTACAGTAGCTCATTCATGTTAACACAACACTAGAGAACAACAGGTTCTATTGTTTCTGGGGAACAGTTGTAAAAAGGCATCAGTCAGGGGCTTGCCATAGAGTGCCAGTACCCAGGAACCCATAAAAACCTTGGGACATTTGCCAAGATTGCAAGAAGATTCTTGCTCAATGTACTGTTGGTGTGATATCCAACTGATCTCTTAGTTTTATCACAGGTACTGTTACTCACAACAGGTGGGGCTTGATCTCCTTTTGATTGGGCATTTAAGCAAATCTCCGAGGGTCTCCAGTTAGATTAGAACGCCCACAAAAAGAGTTTTTAAAATCCGTTTCCACTTTGCATATTATTCTTTCTTATTCATTTGGAATTGAAACTACAAATAAGTTCAAAGAGACCCGTAGTTCTCTCTAAAACTAAACCCCAATTCCGGACCAAGAAATCGGTGTATACCTGTTTTCAGACCGAAACTCTTTAACAAACTACGCACTAGATGTACAGGAGAATCCTCCTCAAAGTAACTAAAGTAATTCTTACACTTGATGGTCTGGAGACCAGCTGGGTAAGAGTAAGCTTAAATAGCATTCAGAATAACATGTTCATAAAGGCTTAAGTTAACTTAACAAATGGAAATAGGGTAGGCCAGAATCAAACTGTAGGAAAAACACGTACAGTCAACTCTCGCCTTGCGGACACCCCGCTATAAAGGACACCCCGATAATACGGACAGCAGCTAAATCACGGGCAAAAATAAATTACAGATGTTTGACTGAAATAATTTCCTGCTATTACGGACTCTCGCTAGTAAGGACACTAACTCGAGGTCCCTACGGTGTCCGCAATAAAGGGAGTTGACTGTACTCGCTAAACTACGGTTTAGCCGCCAGTAGTACTCGCCTACTAGACACATTTAAGATAACACAGGGTTTAAAAAGTGCAAAATTTGAATTCAAATATGAAAGCTTATAAAGTAATTCAGTTCAATTCTTTTTTCAATAAGTTGATGATTCGATGTTCTATGAATATCAGAGAAAATTGTCCGAGAAAATGCTTTTGAAAAAAATAGAAACCCGGGTTAAGCGTTATTATAAATCGGCCTTTGAACAACTGGGCCCAGAACTGAAACTCTCTAGCGTAGCGTAGCCTTGGATCTTGCAAGGTTAAAACAAAAGCATACTTAGCGTGAAAAAAACATTCAGCCCATTTCTTTGAAAACTTCTTGGCCTTGGTACAGGCAGTCTTCGGATTGCTGTTGGCGTAACATTTCCGCTAGAGACAGCTCGACGGAGACACGAAACACCCCTTGGTGACAAGACGACGGCCATCTTGCTTTCGGTCGCGCCACTTCCGGCCTTACCCTCCCCTCCCATCACGGGGATTTTTGGTAGGTTGGCAATTTTTGTTTTTCTCAAATACGAAAATCAAAAAACGATTTTCATTTCGGATTTCATCAGCATTGATACTGTTTCCCGCAGTTTCGTTTCACATGAATAGCTTTGTCAAGTTTGAATTTTTAATAAGCTGGAATCTAGGGAAGTGGAAATTGAAAATACATTTTCAACTTCGGTACCAGGCAAAAATCTCAAAATTAAAGATTATCGTTTAGTTTTCCTTTTCCTTAAAAACAAGAAATGAAAGCCGCCACCTTGCCATTTTCCATTTTTGATTTTTGATTTTCAAAACATTGAAAATTGCTTTTCAATTTTACCTTTCGTAGAAACAAAAATTGACAATTAAGATTGTAAATTTGTGATTTTCAATTCTTGAGGAATCAAACAATAGAAATCTCGACTGTGAATTTTTGATTTTCAATTTTCAATTTGGAATAAAAATCAAATGGACGAAAACCACACGGACCAAAATGCCCGCGAAATGTTGTTGAGATGAAAGAAGCGATGGCAGCTTTTTTTGGCAGTGACAACGTTGCAATTTCTTGCCACTGTAAGAGATCAAAAAGTATTTTCGTCGAAGTTTTGGCGGAGATGTGTTCTCTAGAGAATATAGCGTCCTGGAACTGGCGAAAAATCGCAGTGGCATGGTCTGATTCAGTTTTGTTGACGTTGAGATCGCTGGTTTGCATGTGAAAGACAGGCCGAAAAGGTGGGTAATTTTTACTCTCTTTGTTTACTGCATGTTCCGAGTCACTCGGTACAAAAAGAAATTATAAAGTAGTGGAAGAAAAATTATTGGGCTTTGTTTTGGTATATAAATAAGCTTGTACCGAGTGACGCGGAAGCGACAGTTTTGTTAAATGTGTATCCCGTTTTTGTGTCAAAATTCGACTTTAACCTTCGACAACATTCGACTGTTGATCGAAAAGTGTATTACAACGCTACCCAAAATGTTTTTGTTGTTTAGTTCGAGTTTCCTATCACGGATTCAACAAAAAAAAGTAGAGGGACAGACATTTTTGGGCTTTGTTTTGTTAACATGACTTAGCTTGTACTTTGTTGCTCGAAAAACTATATTTAGATGCTAAATCTCCGTGTGTTTACACTGTTTATGGCAGAAAAATGAGCTTACGCTTGGTTCAACTTAATCTCGTGTCACTCGGTACAAAAGAAATATTCTTAGCCATTGTCTTGCTGTGTAAATTGGCTTGTGGCTAGTGGATCGAAAGCGGCCGGGTTGCAGCAGTTTTCCAAAGTGCGTAGTTCGTAACGTCTTTTTGTCGATCGGTGCACATTTCATTGTTGTTGCACCTTATTACAGCTTTGTATGTTACAGAAATTTAAGTTCTATCCAAACTGTCGAATGAGAAAATGTGAGAGTGTTTTCATTAAAATGCTTAGACCGTCTTGGAGCTACAGTTCGATAGGTCCAGCAACATTTTGATCTGTAAAAAAAAATTCTGTTTACAATGTGCACAACTGCTTGCAATTTTATAATTGAAGGATCGAAGTTTTGATTATTTTGCTCATAAATTTGGCTTGGGATTACTAAAATTTTTACACACAAGGCTTTCAGTGGGGGGTGCTTCTTTACTTGAAAATTGGATCCTGGAAGGAGAAGAACAGGGTAATTTTTCTGTGAATGCTTTTGTTTTTATATGCATTGTTTTTGGCTTAAATTTTTTGGGAGCCAAGTGATAAAATGAATGACAGAGTTAACATGCTACTAAGTATTCAAAAGCTCTTTCCAAGAAAAAAAAATCATCACAAATTAAACTTACAGGAGTGTAAAGCTTGGAGTAAACTTTGAGTCTTAATGAAATTTTCGTTGGATCATGTTGATGAATGCAGTTGTGTAGGATGTGCAGTTTCCAATTTTGGTCTTCTGTCAGAATTATGAGAGGACACTCACAGATCTCATTCAAAAATTATAGTTTCATTGTAATTTTCGTTTGTTTTTATTCCTATAAACTTCTCATCAGGTCTACATTTTGCATGAATTTAATGTGACATATCTTTGAAGTGGTTGTTGTTTCACAGTGAAGTAGCTTTCACTTTGTTTTTGATTTGAAGTTCAGTTTCTTCTTAGTTGTTGGCTAAGGCAGTGTTGAAGTATCTGACATGTTAACATACTTTACTTTTCATTTCTCTTCAGAAAAGATTGATTGATCCTGCATCAAACAAAGAGCAGCCTCACAAACAAGATTTTTTAATGAAAAAATGTGTACTCAAGGAAAGCACATGTCCCTGACAGTGTCAATAAAATTTATTTATGGAGATATCTGGGTTTTTACTCCTTTGTAGCACTTTAGACTATATGCATCACTTTTTTAACCTTCATATACTGAAAAAATATAATCAGTATTTTTTCAACTAACACTTGAATCAAAGTTCTCTTTAAAGACGGCTTTAAAGTTTTGATATTAAAATTGCACCCGTTCTCAATGAAAAGACTGAATGCAGACACTAAAATTCATTTAGCTCGTGTTCAAGCTTTTTTTGTAAATTGGAAAGTGTTGCTGGAGAAAAAGTATTTTTGCTTTACCTTTCAGGGAAAAAAATAATAATAAAATAACTACCAGGTGTCTAAGCAATTTCAAAGGACCCATAGTGTCTTATTATCTGCTGCATTGAGCTGTGAACAAACGCCGTTCTTTCTGGTGACCCTGCTTTTTTCAGAAACATTGTTGTCCTTTGTGATCCGAAGTTGAATCCCGAAAACCGGTCAAATCGAGAGCATCGCAGGAAACGAATCCCATAGGAATAGGTGAAAAAGGATAATAAAAAGTCTAGGCTATTCTAAAAATATCCGCTGTGCATTTGCAACTCATATTAAGCCGCAATTAACCTTCTTTCCACTGGAATAAACAAAGTATGGAGGTATTGCCGCCATTTTGAATTTGGCAATGTCACGTGGTCGCGCGACGACCAATCAGACATTTTTCGCCGGTGAAATGTTCATGGCTTAGTGTCTTCTGCGCAAGCGCAGTAGACACAAAAATCATCTCGCTCAAACTCACGTGTCCACTTGCGACTGTCACGTGCTGCTGGCAGCTGATTTATTAGCGGCCCTAATCAAAAGGGCTTGGAGGTTGCGCTGTTTCTGAACGTTGCTCAGGACAGGAATTTGACAAACACCAATAAAATCCGCCGAATAAGTCTATCCTTCTCTTTTTTCTTTCTCTTTCAAGCTTCAACTTAGTAACAACAAATCCGCGTGCCCTCTTCAATCAACTGAAGATGCACATCATGTGCATCTGGAAGGCACTTCTGGGAATATCCTCTTACATAGCTCTTACATGGCTCTTGACATAGTTTGTAAGTGGAATGCGTTTTTTAGCTGTTTTTGGGCGTAGCTACGCGCAAAATCAAACAGACAGCAGGCGAGGGTCATTTAACCATTATTCAATTTTTTGATTAGCTTATTATAATAACCTTAAATTAACAAACTTTGAGGTTAGTTTTGTGTTGATCATCGTCATCATCGTCGTCTGCGAGTTAAAGGACTGTATCTGTTATCAGGAGCACTTTCACAGTGACGTCATCAAATTGTAAAGTCAAAATAGCGAGATTTTACGAATTCTTATTTACACTAGGTTGAAGATAAACAAAAAGTAAATCTTCGTACAAGTTTTCATTCCCGTAGCATGTTTCATTTCGAAAATACAGCAATTTGAACTTCCGAGTTTCACAGTGCGTGACACCAAAAAACGAATAAAGAAGTATCTCCTCTTGATTTTCTTGGCTTCTTCCACTGGACGGTTCTTTATTTTTTTTGTTGTGTGACAGTGAAAACGATCTATAATTTGATCTTGTCTTACTTTGCAGTTGCCCTTCGCTTTTCTGACCGGTCTTCTAATCGGAATTGATGTGGCTTTTGGACAAACAGAGAAGTCAGCAGAAGGATTGCCAACCAGGCCTACAGAAAAGGTGAATGCACATACTCCAATCGAACTATCCTGTTCCAGGCTCCGAGATAGTCGGCTCCGCTGAACGTTTCGCGTGTCTTTTACTTTCGCGTCTTCCCCACTATCTGAGAGCCTAGAACAGGTTACAATCGAACTTATGAAACCACGTCCATTTTACCAAATACAGAGCTGTTTAATTTTTCAAAACACGTTTTCTGAACATTCTCGTCCTTTTTATCCCTGCTTAAAGGGACTGTGTAACGGCAGTCCAGTTCATTTTGTTTAATTTTGCCAATTACTCGCCCTCAATCGCTGCGTGACAAACAAATATGTCTCCTGAGCATTATTTTTGAAGTTGCAAGCAGCAGGGATCAACTTTGAAAAACTGTTAGGCTGAACAGTTTTCAAAAACCTTAATTTCAATCCGTTTCAATCTTCTTCAGTTTTGCCCATCCGTGGCATCTGTTGTTTCTATTATGTTATTTTAACCTTCCTTTAAAGTTTTAAGCGGTTATTTTTATGTTTCTCTTAATTTAACGGGCATTTTGTAATTTCCTAATTTGGCTGAATTTCGTGACACAGCTCCTTTAAGTGGAAAGTCAGTTCGGCAACATTCTTTTATCCAACTTTTTTTCAGGCCAACAACACCCCGCCGACCCCTGTTACGGAAAAGGGCAGCAGTGGTGAGTTAAAGCGTTTAATATCATGAACACGCGGTCTCCTCTTCTGGGAAAAAAGCCAACATTTCGCGATGTCATCACTGGTTTCACACAATGATGTCTGAAAGCGAGCGCAGAAATTCTGTACTGATGATGCGTCACTGGCTAGATCTTGGTTGGGTAGTGATTCTGATTGGATAAACGCACGACCAATTAGAAGCACCACCCAGATCTGATAGTGACACGCCATCTATCAGTATGGAATTTCTGTTTGTTCCTCAGACGTCTTTTCGCGGGTAGACGAGTGGTGGCCTCGCCAAATGTCGGCTGTTTTCTTAGGCTAGAAGATTCCACGATGTCATAGCAACTGCAACGTCAAGAGAACGAAAACGTGAAAAAATGAAAGCAATTGTAGGTTTAGTTAAGAAAAGACAACAATGTTAAACGTGCAGCACACAATTTTTTTGGTAAATTTCTTTGCCGTCAGTGCACTGCTACGACGCAAAATTGCCAAATTTCACGTTTTATCGAGATCGTAAACAAAGGACGATGAATTTCTCCCTCTCTTTTGGAACTTGGGTATTTTTCTTAAGAATTCAACTCCAGGAGAGTTCAGTCGCCTACATTTGACAAAGTGAGCGACTTGGGATAATCGCCCTGATAATCGCCAAAAACGCGAAGTCACTTTTAAGGTACACCGAGTTTTCGGAGTCGTCGCCATCGTGATATCTTACGTTATGTTCACACTATACTGGATAACGTTTCATGATCGCACGAAAAGATATCCGTTATAATGTGAACACAGCCTTAATCTCCCTAATATTCCCTGACTTCTTCCACAGGACCCGAGACTGAACAGGATCCTCTGCCCTTTGTTGCACCATTTACATCGAAAAGCGAGAAGGAAATAAACAAGCAGATAAACAAAGAGTTGTTTGCCCATTACACTTACTTGTCCATGGTAAGATTTAACTGATAACGGAGAATCGATTGACCGGCGTAAAATAAACGTGATTCGCTCGCAGGTGATCTTGCTGTGGCATTTTACCTTTTTGCATGTCACAGGCAGCCAAAGCTCGAGAATGTGATGTCGCTACAATGATCATAATTTGTTCGCCAATCATTGGGCAGATGGACATTTGCTTGTTACTTTACTGTACATGTATTGATCTATCAACTTTTGCAAACTGTTGTGAACCATCGTCATCGGTGACTCAGTAACGCGGATTGCTAGGTTTCCAACTGCACGGAATTCTCAGTTTATTATTAGTGTCTCTCCTTAGTTTGTTGTCGGCACAATCCGATCCGCGATGGCGGCTTTAACAAGTGATGGATTTGATATTTCTAAAAGGGTCTTTGCCGCGATGTATTTTGCAAAGTGTAAAGTTAATTTGGCAGACACACGTTTGGCTTCTGTTAACACTTAAAGACAAACATCAATTTTCTCCCAATTGTATATCAATACTTAATCAAGACTAAAAGGTGGCGAGAATTACTGAAATGGTCACCAAACGGAAAATGCTTTGATCTTCTAGCAAATTCTCTGAACTAATTTTTCAACAAATGTGTGATCAGTTTTTATACTTTGTATGTGGATATTGTGGCTTTAAAAGAGTTTAGCAATATACCTCCTTGACTGTCCTTTGTCTGTCCGTTATGTACTGGTGTCTGTCCGCTATATTGAGGTGTCGAGGTCACTTCGTAGAATATCTGATTTAAATCCTTTACTCCTTATTTTTCAGGCCATGCACTTTGATCGTGACGACATCAACCTTCCTGGATTCCACAAGTTCTTCAAGGAGTCGGCGGAGGAAGAGATGGAGCATGCGCAAAAGGTTATTTGGACTTACTTTCTCACTTTTTGAACATTAATTTAAACTCAAACTACTTAAACACGGTGCACCCTGCGATTGCTTGGACGCATTCTAGACAACCAGGGCGATCGAAACGACGTGAACGATACCGGAAAATCAGGCTTGAAGCGAATTTGGCGGTCGGCAACCCGCTCAAAAACACTTCAAAAAAGAATATGATAAAAGTTAACTTGAATATTCTAACTCAACATTTTTATATTTGCACACAGCTGATGAAATATCAGAACATGCGTGGAGGTCGTGTTAAGTTACATCACATAAAGGTAAGTAATCTGTTATTCTTAAACGCAAAAAAAGAGAAAAGATTTGATGCTTAAACTATCTAATAAATCACCACTGTAAATGGTATTTCCATCATCGAAGGAAGTAAACGTCATTACTTACTGGTATAACTGCCGCGGGATTAGCTCAGTCGGTTGAGGGCTAGTCTGTAGAGCGGGAGGTCGTGGGTTGGATTCCCGGGGCCGGACCAGAGGCTTAAAATAACTAAGAAATGAAGGTAGTCCCTTTGCCTTTCAAGTAAGTACACCTTTGCGTAGCTCGGATGACCACGTAAAATGGCGGTCCCATCTCCAGTTAGAGTTGTAAAAAACTGAGTGTCCTCAATACGCCATTTTCACATAGACCATAATGCATCTTGTTTCCCTCCAAAATTTTGCATAACCATTGTCTTCAGTTTCTCTTGGGACGACTGTAATACCCAGGAGAAATTGAAAAAAATGGTTATGCAAAACGTGTGGGGGGTAAACAAGATGCATTGTTGTCTATGTGAAAATGGCGAACAGTGCTTTCTTGCTAAATACATTGATACTCAAATTGCTCACTGTACTTAATGGACAGGGTTGTTTAATAAAGCCTGGAGTCTCCTGTACTAACTGAAAGGAGCCTTTGTAAATTTGTTTGTCCATGTGGAAAAGGGGCTAATTTAGATCTTAAAGTTAGTGGGAGGCCCGCTTATCCTGTCTGTAAGATAAAGGTTGGGGGGGGTGGGGGTGGGCTGTGGCGTTCTCGAGTCTAATTCCTTGGCTCTTAAAGGAAAATGCTTTGATCTCTATCTTTTGAATATTTTATAGAAAAGGCGCAATACAAATAATAAGGTTGCGTTCGATTGGGAAATCTGGATTTAGATTTTGAAATCCGGATTTCGGATTTTGCAATCGAACGCGAAATCCGATAACGGATTTCACCTACGAGAAATCCGTCCTCAGAGTGGATTTCAAGTAAGAAATCCAAATCCGGATTTCATGGATTTCCTTTTTACCGTTCGATTAGGAAATCTGAAAAAGGATTTGCAAAACTGTTCTCGTGAACAGCGGTCTTCTTTTTGCTAATTGTGCGTGAAAATCCAAAAACAGATATTTCAGCCTTGAAATCCGTTTTCGGATTTCGCGTTCGATTGCAAATCCGAAATCCGGATTTTAACATTTAAATCCAGATTTCCCAATCGAACGCACCCTAAATGTTATTGTTATTGTTATTATCTATAATCAATTTCTCTTGACTAATTACTTAAGGAAATGTAGGAACAACAGTTTGGAGAATTTCCATCTGGATATCCTGGGTCAAAAGGTTAAAGCAGCTCAATGGAAAACACTTTTAGGAAGCTTAAGCAACGCCGACGGCAACTGCTACGGCTATGATAACCTGCTTCAAACTTTATCGCGCTTATTCCATCTCTTTCAGTTCGTCAAAAATTAATGTTGGCAATTTTTCTGGAGAAAAAGATTGTATCGAAGTTCAGAAAAGAAAAAGAAAGTCTTTGGCTTGTGTTCATGTCCTCAACAAAACGTGAAACTGGGCATTTTCACGTCGTAGTCGTGCAGTGACAGCAAAGAAATGTAAACTGAAATAAGCGTGATGCACGTGCAGAGCTGTTGTTTTTCCAATCTTAACCTATTGCATTTTTGCTCTCCTCGTGACGTCGTCGTCGTCGTTGCTTAGCTGATGCTGGGTTTTTGTTTTATCTTTGACAGACCCCTTATAAGCATCATTGGGGAAATGGTTTGGATGCCATGAATGACGCCCTGAAGCTTGAAAAGGAAGTATATCAATCATTACTGGACCTTCATAAAGTGTCACAAGATCCCAATGATCCGCAGGTACACAATTTAGTTTTCTGCAACCACACCCACCCCCTATGGTGTTTTTTTTCCTTAGAAACTCGTAGATACGCGAATCGTGTTTTGGCAGGTACATGCACGGTAGCCGAAATTTTTCTTGGTTAATGCAAAGACAAATGTAAGCAATATATTTATGAGTTTCCCACGGTTTCTTGATTTGCTCTTCTTCTTCTGCTTTCGCGTGACTTGTCACAATATTCAGTTAACTCACCATTATCACATTGCCCATAATGCACCTTGTTTATCCCTCAAAATTTTGTTTTTATTTTCTCTTGGGACGACTGTAATACACAGGAGAAATTGAAAAGCGATTGTTATGGTAAACAATGTATATTATGGGCATTGTGAAAAGGCCCTGTCCACACCAATGCGTTTTCAAAAGTATGCATTTTCCTTGTCATCAAAAGCGCATCAGTCAATTCATGTTCACACTACCGTTCTCATGCGTTTTCGACTGCCACACCAAAACGTTCCACATAGATAGAATTCCGCGTTGTGACGTAAGTTGAACTCTATGCGCATGCTACAAACACGCGCCTGCGATATATTCGGTCATCTTTTTCATCTTGATGAGCAGGGCTGAAAAACGACTGCGCATGTGTGTTGATATGCGGCAAAGAACGCAGGCTCAAGCGCGCGCCCATTCAAAATGACTGCGGTTTTGCGGGAAATAAACAGGCGGCATTTAAATCGAAAAAATAAGGTCATGGTTGAAAAGATAAGCATTTCAACCAACATTTTGAAAAGAAAACACAATTCTCTACAAATCTGTGGGGTGTAGAAATTGTGAAAAATTTGTTGTCGCGCCGAAAACGGCCTTTCGCGTAAGTGGAGTTGCGGACCCGGTTAATTTAAACTTACATCGGCAATGTTTACAACACTGTGTTGGCTTTTTCTGGCTATTTTGCCGCCTGTTCTTGGATGTTGGTTTGCTGGTAAAGCTAGGAATACCAAGGAGGCTTGTTACGACGATACTAAGCCCTAACCACCAGCCTTTTAGCGAGAGCTTCTAACATGCCGAACAACACAACAGTTTGAAATAAATGAAATAATTCATTTTGAATTGCGGTTATAGATGAGAGTGAAGAATGATCATCGCATTGAATTTTCCAATTTAAGCACTTGGAAAGAAGAAGCCTGAAAAAATCAGGGCTTCAACGGGATTCGAACCCGTGACCTCCGCGTTGCCGGTGCGTTGCTCTACCAACTAAGCTATGAAGCCACACATTGGGAGCGAGGTCAATTTATTGAGTTCATATCTCCCGTAAGGAGTGAAATGATATGAAATGAATGAAATAATTCATTTTGAACCGCGGTTATAGATGAGAGTGAAGAATGATCATCGCAGTGAATTTTCCAATTTAAGCAGTTGGAAAGAAGAAGCCTGAAAAAATAAATTGGAAAATTCACTGCGATGATCATTCTTCACTCTCATCTATAACCGCGGTTCAAAATGAATTATTTCATTTATTTCACATCATTTCACTCCTTACGGGAGATATAAACTCAATAAATTGACCTCGTTCCCAATGTGTGGCTTCATAGCTTAGTTGGTAGAGCAACGCACCGGCAACGCTGAGGTCACGGGTTCGAATCCCGTTGAAGCCCTGATTTTTTCAGGCTTCCTCTTTCCAATTGCTTAAATTGGAAAATTCACTGCGATGATCATTCTTCACTCTCAACACAACAGTTTGCCTGAGACATGGACCGAATGATCAAGTTGCAAGGCAGTCGCTGCTCTGAACCTTTTCAAGACAACCACTTTGCTTTTTCTTTGCGTGTATAATTCAGTATTAAGACAAACAATTCAGTGACCACAACTTGAGTTCATTAAAGAATCCAAATTCAATGAGAAAATGTATATTTTTAGTATTCTAATTTATAATATTTTTGTGTGCATACTTTTTGTGCTCTTTGAATGAAATATAATAATTAAAGTTAGTTCAAACATTATTTCTCGAGTTTAATAATACAACAGTTCAATAAGCTCAGACAACAATTATAATTAGTTGCTGAATATCCATAACATGTTAGTAAAAGGTTTTTCAAGATACAAGAGGGGAAAAGGGGTTTAAGAAAGAAAAAAGGGGAAGGGGGGTGGTGGTTGAGTAAGAGGTATCCTACTGTTTGGAAGTGTACATTGGGTTGTGAAGAGTATAAATGCAAACATTGCAGAACTCTTACTTATTCTCTTATTTATTTATTTATTTATTTATTTACTTGCCAAATACTTGCTCTCCATCGATGAGATGATTCTTAGCAAGAGGTCAGCGGCCTTACAAATAATATTAAGAAATAATAACAATAAAATACAAACAATCAAAACATGTCTAGCTTAGCTCGGAAAGAATTTACACTTTGTGCCTCAACAACATTCAGGGATAGGCTATTCCAGTCCCTGATAGTATTAGGAAAAAAAGAAAACAGATGATAATTTGTTTTAGACGCCGGGACTTTGTATGAGAATTTGTGCATGTGTCTGCTAGAGCGGCCAGCAGGCTCCAAATACTTCTGATGGTCTATCTCAACTAGATTATAGTGCATTTTATATAGCATTGTTAGCCTTGCTTTCCTCCTACGCAGTTCTAAAGTTTCCCAATCAAGTTGTTCCAACATTTCTTTGACACTAGCAGTTCTTTCGTAGCGGTGTAGTACGTAGCGTGCAGCTCTGCGTTGTACCATTTCTAGTCTATCCCTGTTATGCTTGGTATATGGATCCCAAACCGTTGAAGCGTATTCCACAGTGGGTCGAACCAAACTCTTATAAGCAATTGACTTCAGTTCTGGAGAGTTGATCCTGAGATTTCCTCTCAGAAATCCTAATGACTGGTTACCTTTAGTTACAATGTTGGATATTTGTTGATTCCAACATAGATCCGATGTTATTGAAACTCCTAGATACTTTGCAGAGTCAACTGAGTCCAATATTTTGCCATGTAAGATGTATTCATGGATCAAATAGTAGTTTCCACTCGGCCGCTTTCAATTTAACATCGACCCACGAACTGTATCAATGCTGACAACTGGTCATTAACCTGCCTCCTTGTCCGGAATCCTTACTACACTGTAGATTTTTTAGTCTCATGGCTGTCATCCCATCCTTTAAATGACCGTGATTGTAACTTTAAAATGGGCAAGGCTATGATAGTTAAAACTTTTTTTTTCATTTTTCTTGCTTGCTTAGCTTAACTATAATACTTATATTTACGTTTATTTATGAACTTTTTATTGTAAAAAAAGGTATTGCCTAGTAAATATTTAATTTACCACGATTACACTTCACCTTAATTCTCAGTGAGTTTTGAAGGAGAGGAAAGGAAAGCATGTAGTAAAGACATTGGACATGTCAAAGAAATAGAGCAAGAGGAAAAAATCCAATGAAAAATAAAAAAAGGAAGAAAATCTCTAAAACAATAATTGAGGTGTTAAATAATGGTCCTCCTTGATTTTATTAGAGACAATTCCATTCCTCTAAAGCCCTCCACCTCATTAGTTTCAACCACAATAACAATTGTTAGAAATATCTTTCTCCACTCCAGTTATTAGAAACATGAATATTTTGTTAGGTGACATTCTGCTTATTTTTATTCTATATTCTTTTTCCAAATAATCTAGAAACGATCATCGTTTTTCCTGTTAAGCAGGGCATATATTTAGAAAATGGTATTCGTCCTCCACTTCTATTTTACAGATTGGGCAAATTCTTTCTTCAGGTTTCTTAAACGGTCTCGAATAACGTTCTGTCTCTATGGCTAATTTGTGGTTGCTTAGTCGCACACCTAGACCATTATTTTTGGGAGGGAGAGGGGCGTGTTTACAGAAACCTTCTGCTGCAAGGGTTTCAAATAAGCCATTTCCGAGTTCCCCCGGGCCTCTGTTTCAAAACGAGGGTAGGTGCTCAGCCTTTGATATGGAAATCATTTTTCATTCTCATGCAAATAAAACTAATTTTCACAAGAAAGGTTGTGCACCTAGCCTCGTTTTGAAAGTGATGGTTTTTGGAACTCGGAAGTGGTCTATTGCATTGTGCTGTAATAAAGCTTAATTTGCATTTTTGCCATTCTTATTTCTAAGGGCTGCATTCAAACTTTCAGCATCTATGTGACTCATTCTTATTCCTTACATGAATGAAATTGATTTAACTTCTAGCCTGCGTAGCAAGTGTTGCCGCGCGAGTTCGTCGAGAAAGTTGGGACGAGAGCAAAAAAGAGGAATGACGGGGTAGGGGGGAGGGAAAAAAAGTAAACGTTTCTCCCCTCCCCCTTTACATCTTTTCTTCTTTTGCTAACGCTCTAACTTTCGCACAATAACTCGATTGGAATTGCTTGCTAAATTAATCAATCTGTATGATGAGTTTCCCACGGTTTGTTGTTTGATTATCTCTAGGCGATATCGAGCTAAAAACTAAGCTCTCCTTTTTCTGCTTTCGCGCGACTTCTCACAATATTCAGTTAACTCACCATTATTACATTGCCCATAATGCACCTTGTTTATCCCTAAAAATGTTGCATAAGCATTGTTTTTAATATCTCTTAGGGACGACTGTAATACCCAGGAGAAATTGAAAAGCAATGGTTATAGTAAACAAGGTATATTATGGGCATTGTGAAAAGGCCCTGTCCACACCAATGCGTTTTCAAAACTATGCATTTTCCTTGTCATCAAAAACATCAATCAATTCGCGTTCACACTACCATTCTGATGCATGTTCGACTGTCCACACCAAAACATTCCAGAAAGATAGAATTGCGCGATGTGACGTAAGTTGAACTCTATGTGCATGCTACAAACACGCGCCTGCGATATTTTCGGTCATCTTTTTCATCTTGATGCGTTTTCGACCGTCCACACCATTATGATATGTATGTGTTTTCGTTTTTCAAGAGCGTTTTCAAATCGATGCGATTTCGATAAAAACGCTCAGCGTGTGGACAGAATGCCTTAAACGCATCGAAATATATGGGTTGTCATACGAAAGCACGTTAGTGTGGACGGGGCATAAGAGACTGCTCATTCTGAAATGGGCTACTGCATTTGATATCCCTACCCTCCTTCCCGGTTGAGAGCCAACCTTTTCTCCTTACCCCTGAAGATTAAATAAAATTGCATTTACCCCTAAATACTTCCATAAAATATGGATTTACCCCTGAAGAATATAGGTCTACTCCTGAATGATTTCGTATAAATTAAAGCTCCATATTTTTTAACTCTACTACTAAAGAAATCCTCAGTTTTTATAACTTACTCCTGAAGAATTCCATGATTCCTCAACCGCGGGAGGGAGAGGGGCGGGGGGGGGGGGGGGGGGTGTTGTTTCGGATATTAAAAAACCCAATCCTACTTCACCAGTCTGTTAGGTAACAGAACTGTTTTTTCTTCACAGTTGCAAGACTTTTTGGAATCAGAATACCTTAGAGAGCAGGTTGAAAGTATAAAACAGCTATCAGACTTCGTTAACATCCTCACACGGTTCAAGGAGACGTCTAACTATGTTCTTGGTGAATACCAGTTTGATAAATTAACTCTGAAAGGCGACAGCAAGGAATAGACTTAACGACCACTTGAATTCGAATTTTGTACTGGATTGGGTCTTGAATGTTTTTGGGACATTGAGAATTTCTAGGTTAGAATAGTGGCAGAATTTCAAAAATTTTACTGACAAAGTGGTAAAATCTCGAACGTTCTGGAATTAGTAAAATCCCCGATCGTCTAGGATTTTCCTGAGATATTAAAACTGGGCTTAAGTTTTCGTGTTTTTACAATTTTTATCTTTTTGTTATTGTTTATTGTTTAACTAGTTATGAAATATTTTATTATTTTGTGATTGTTTTTATATATCCGGCATTGTCAAATCAGATCGAGTGGAACTTTCCTGTTCACTTTTTGATCAATAAATGTCTCCGAAGCAATCTGAGGCATAATTGTTAATAATTGACTTTTTTATTTGTTCCTTGACTGAATTGCATCTTGCATGAAAGACAAAAACCAGCTCTTTTCAAGGCCGTCAAATTAAATAATATAAAGCCCTGTGCAAACGAAGGCAACATTGTTGAATGTTACATGTTGCGTCCGTTTGCACATCCTGTTGCACGTTGTTGAGAATTGGTAGGAGTTGTCGCATCCGTTTGCACACAACTGCCAAGACGAACGTAACAACGCCAATTATTATAGACCCAACATTGTTCTAAGTAGCTTAAGGTCCACACACGTCGCACGCAGTCGCTGGCTGTACCTTTCCCCTCCCCTTAGCTCTCGTGTTTTCATGCTCCAACTGTGCTCTCGAAACGGTTACTCTGTAGTGTGAAATTTTTGCGGGTTAAAATCTGCCCCCAGTACTTGAGTCTTAAATCCAAACTCACCCGATTTGTTTTTCATTAATAAACTTCCGGGATAGTTTCATGATACACCTGCCAAGAACCGTACAAGATATTTTAAACTCAATTAAGGGACTGTTTACATGCAGGGGAGCCCCAGGTAGGTGAGGTAACCCGCTTTGGTGGGGTAGCCCACCTGTCCTTATCAGTGAATATCTCGTGTTACTTTTTTTACGTTTACATGATACGTGGGGTAGCCATATGAGAGATTATATGGACAGGCGGGTGACCCCACCTAGGCGGGTTACCTCAGCTACCTGGGGTCCCCCACCTCCGTGGACGACACAATAATAACAGCGCCTGGCAGAAACTCTTTGAAGCTGAAAACATTATTTTCAAAGGATGGGATCTTACTGAAGATTGCAGGATAGTCAGAGTTGTGATATCAAGAATTTAACATATTACATGACCAATGGACATGTGGAATTATAGACTAGGTTCCTGGAACCTATTGTTTTCATACACAAAGAAGGACTAAACCTGAGTCAGCCTGTTTAAAGAAATTGTACGATTGTCAAATACAACACAGTAAGCGACTTAATACGTGATATTTACCCTCTTCAATTGCTACTTATACTACCACAATATATGTGTTTCGTTAATAAACTCGTGATTACAACCATTGATTTAGTTAAAAGACTAAGGACATTGATTGACATTTGAGATTACTAGATTTTATGCTGTTTTACACATTGTCGGGTTTCAATCAGAGGTATTTTGCTAACCGGTATTGCTCACCAGTACTAGAGATTCAAGCTAACCAGTTTAAGGCTAACCCGTTTTAAGCTACGACCCGCTACAGAAGTGAGTAAAGCATGATTGTGAAATTAGAGTTTCTAATTGAGGTATTTTTCATTTAAATCATTCTTCCAGAGATTATAAGGAAGTTGCGTAACGACGAATTGTGATCGAATAATATAATTGCTTCAGTTGCTACAAATGTTAGTATCAATAAACATCAAGTGATTGATTATACAATATGTGGTGCTCGTTGGAATAAACAGTGTATGATTACGTAAAACATTTCATTCGATTTCTGGGTTGAAAAGAAAGTACAATTTGGCAAGGATCTCAGCACCGCGGGAGAACCAAGCACATGGCACAAGACGCAATTAAAAGCGCAAAGCTGGATAAGAGAACTGCGAAGGCAACCCTCACAAGATGTAGGAAAGTGTTGTCCAAACAGATTGAAATTAAACGACCTGGCATAGAGGTAAAGGACGCATTAAATAACCTCCAAAATGCATTCGATGACCTTGTGAAGATTTCAGATGTAACGGAAGTATTCGAAGGAGGAGCAGAAGTAGACAAGGTCTTAGGAGTTGTATGGAATCACGGAACTGACGAACTTCATTTTAAAGTCAGGCCAGACTTGATAAAGGCATCAGAAGTTACAGATCAAAGCGCAGCCACATTGACCAAGCGGATGATACTGAGTAAAGTCGCTCGTATTTACGATCCTATCGGGCTAGCTTCTGCATTTCTCATAAGAGCGAAGATTGGGATCCAGCACCTGTGGCAGTTAGGAATCGGTTGGGACCAAAAGCTCCAACCCGCAATTCAAGACCAGTGGACGAGACTCTTCCAAGAGATGATGGAACTTAATGAAGTGTCCTTCCCGAGAGGTCTGTTTACCATCAGAGCCAATGAGGACGCAACACTGTGCATTTCCTCTGACGCATCACGAGAGGCCTTCGGATCTTGCGCCTACATCCGGCAAAAGGGAAATAACAACAAGTAGGAAGTCAAGCTCATAGCAGCCAAGTCCAGAGTGGCGACTAGAACAGCTAACCATCCCACGCCTAGAGCTGGTCATTTTCTAAAACCCACAATTATCGACATGGTTCTTTTGTCTACTTGTTTTAATTTTTGCCAAACCTATACATTCTTGCCAAATTTGTAATTTTCGTAAAATCGCCATTTGCCATGACGCCTCTTTTTGTCATCTTATTTGAATATTTGGCAGAAGCCTTGATGTCTTTTTGGCATATTCGCCATTTTTGCCGAAATTTCCCTTTTTCGCCCAAAATTTGCCATTTTCTTATAACCGCCATTTGTCAAGATTTCCCTCTTTGTCACCTCATTTGAGGTTTTGCAAAACCTTTGATGGATTCTTGCCATTTTTTCCAATTTGCTATTTTCGTGAAAATTGCCAGCTGCCAATAGGCCTCTTTTGTTGTCTCATTTATTTTTTTTGCCAGACCTTTGATGAATCCTTGCCAAATTCGCCAATTTCGCAAAATGTGTTATTTTCGTAAGACCCACAATTATCGACATGCCTTTTTTTCATCCTGTTTTAATTAGGGTTAGGGTTAGGGTTATAATTATTTTGTAAATGCTTGTCAAATTTGCCCTTTTCGTAAACAATAGAAAAGTGAAAAAGCTAAAAGGGAGAATTCGCCATTTTCACGGCTTCCATAATAGACCTTGTTTTGCATAAACAGTCTTTAATTTCTCTTGGGACGACTGTAATACCTAGGGAAAATAAAGTGCAAGGGTTATGGAAAAATTTTGGGCGGCGAACAAGGCGTGTTATGGGAGATCTGCAAATGGCGGATGAAGAGTAAAAAATCGCGTTTCGTGCTAAACGCCACTTCCACATTTCCCAAAATGCACCTTATTTGCCCTCAAAAATTTTGCATAAGCACTGTTTTCAATTTCTCTTGGGACGGCCAGGAGAAAAGAAAAACAAAGGTTGTGCAAAATTTTCTCCGGGCAAATAAAGTGCATTATGGGAAATTTGGAAGTGGCGTATAGTACATTTTTTTAAAAAAAAGCTAGTTTGCTTTCGTCTTCATGACTATGCACGATTCCCATAATGTATGCCTTCCCTTCTTTACAAGGTTCTTCCCAAAGGGAGGTCAATTCGGTCCTTACCATACTACTTAAATAAAGAGGCACAGCTTTTGATGCACTTTGTACATGGATAACGGTTTACCCCAATGATTCAAACGCTAGGGCCGTTTACTCCTGGTATGAACTGCAAACGTCAATATTTAGGTCACGTTACGTCACGATACCTATTACCGGTAAGCCATTTAAGGCCTCGTTTATATGTAGAAACGTTGTCCGGGATATAAGGGTTTAGACGCCCTGAGCGCCAACGTTTCATACATTTACGATCGGCTAGAAGGGTGCCGCGCCTCGACCGATCACCCTTTCGATGGTAGGGGGCCAACGATTCTCCACACAAACACTTTGAAAGCATGCGCAATTGCTGTTTTAGACAATCAGAGCATGCGCGTGTGCTGTTAGCTTGGGCAAAGGGGTCAGTTTTCTTCTCATAAAATTGATCGCTAAAGGAAGACAGACCCTTTTTCCCGGGACAATTTTTCTTCATGTGAATGCGGCCTATAAGGTCAGTGCTACCTTAGCTTCCCCACCAGCCTACAGCCTGTGGTCAAGCAGGGTACAAGGGCACGCAGGGGGGCCTATTTAAGGGTAGATGAACTCGTTATAATACAATGGCCATCCACCACAGGCACTGTAATATAAATGAATATAAAAGCAACTAGTTAACCCTTACAAAACTGGCTCTGAGTCAGTCTATACATCAGCGAAAAAACTGCATGCTTTTAACCCTATAAAACCGTTCAATTCCGTTCTCGTACATGTCTTGTACCCCTATACCCTGAGAGAAAAGGAAGTGCAACAGAGATAACATTACCCACAGGTTGGCATCTATACGCAAACAGTCAGATGCTGTAAGTATGAGAGGAAGACAATTGATTCAGGAAAAGGTCAAGATCTGTTCATTCAAAGAATGCTATTCTCTTTTAAATTTTCAGTTTATAGCTGAAAAAAATCCATGTGATATGCCATTTTCCCAGTAAGTTATTACATTACGTTTGGTACGTGATTTCACCAGCCTTTGTGATGGAGATACGTAGAAATAATAGCAACACATGCACAACTGCTGAAGACACGTTATATAAAAAAATACCAATGTATAAAATACAATCAGACCATACTAATGAGCACTTAATTTTGCACATTTATTTTAGTTGCTTTATTCCATGCACTGAAAACGACGGAGAACCTCGCGTAAGATCTAAATTGAGGGAATCCATCCCAAGTACATAATGATAATAATAGTTAACGCTTACAGTGTATTGGTTGGGCTGTCATTAAGAGCCGCGGGGGCTGGGGATCTCCTCTGGCTACTATGAATGTGGTCCCCAGCTACTTTCGTACGAAAATAGAAGAAAATAGAATCAAAAGAAATCCCTAGCCGTTCGATCCCCGCCTACTTGTGGTGTTTAACAGGCAACTTGAAATCTTACTGACAATCCTGGAACTATTAACTAAACTTAAAGTTAGTTATTTATTTTACTTGGGATTGAGTAACATTCTTATTGAATGAAATTAAGGTAAGAACTTACAAACGCACTCAAGTCCAGGTTTCCATGTAGGAGCTATAATCATGAAACCATTCTATAACACTCCAATATCCTTTATATCCTAGTCGCTACGATAAACCACTAGGAAAATTTTTTATGGTTGACATTTATGGGTAGCATACAAATTTCAGAGTGAAATATCAGGAAAATACCTCCAAAAAAGTCAAAATTGCTAGCAAATTAAAAAGGAAAGCACCTTGCATTTGACTTGTAAAATCTCTGCAGGATTAAAGGATATGACAGCAAATATCCCAGCCGTATGAATTCTTGCCTTAGGTTTGTTAATTTTTTGACACTTGATTTAATAATGAATAATGAATGACATAAATTTGAGGAATCACGCCCATAAATTTATTTTTCAGGAAAAATGCCATCTTGAATTTGGAGCAATTTAATAAAAGCTGGTTAAAACGTTAAGGTGTATCTTTGAAAATTACATGACTCTTATGAGGAACCCAACATTTAAGTAAAGATACAATTTTCCTTTTGACTGCCTACCATCATATACAAGTACTAAACATTTACAGATCTTTATGATTTGATCCCTATCATTATCCTCTCTTTCGTGATGTTAATATCAAAACTACAAAACGTTGATTTACTGAACCAAATATCGTGAAGCAATTGTTTTCCTTTTCTAGTTCCTTAATTTGTGAAAATATTGTTCTGTGACGGGGTCCTGTCCATGGAAAACCTGATCTCCCTTCTGAGTAGAGCATTTTTAGGTACAAACTCTGCAAAGATAATGGATCAATATTAGGACCTGTTGATACTTCATTTGGCAGGTATTAATTATAAGTATGGGGTTGGTGGGCTGAAGCATTTGAGAATAAGGTGCAAAAGTGACTTATCCACCCATGGCTGAAAATTCCCACCTCTAGACAAACCCCTAAATGTAGTAAACATGGAACCTGCATTTTGTGTTTGACAAAATCAAAATACCCAGCCTCTTACCTCCCTTCCCCATAACATGACTGTTAAGAATAAGTTCTATGTGAAACCAACTCTTGTACTTTGTAAGTGACCACCTCCCATAATCGATTAGGGATCCAAAAACATCAACTTTTTCCAGTCAAAGACCTACAAAAAGAACTCCCTGTAAGGTACTTCCTCTTGTAATATCCTACACTACTCTTGCAGTATGTACAATTTTTTTCAAACATAGCAGCTGTGAATTCAATATAATAGAGCAGAACTTATTAATTTTGCCTATCAAGAAACCTCTCAAATTCATCTGAACTTGAGTTCCATTAAGAGAACACAAGATAGAAAAAGCAATGGTCATCTTTCTGCCATTTAGCCCTGCCAAGGGTTAAATTGTTTGCTAAACTGGAATATGTTTTCTTGCAAAATAAGATCAAGTCTATAATAAAGGGATTTATTGGTAAGGCGAGGTAGAAAAAATAGGCAGGAAAGTCTTAAACACATAAGCAGGTAAGCAATGTCTGACACACTTCCACTTCAACTTTAACCAATTGCTGCTGAGATAAAATTACTATATGAGGACACTGAGACTACTCAATTGGTCCTGAGAAGAAACCACATTCTTTGATGATACAGCAGGGTACTGAGGTTACAACCTTGCTCCCGTTATTTCATTATTGTGCTCAACTACTTTCTGCATCTGTTCCTCAAACAGCCTAAATAAGTGAGGTCTACCGAATCAGCCTAGTCAGAGCAGAAGACAACCTATGCGAGATCTAACCAAGCTTGGATTTGCAAACGACCTAGCACTTGAAGCAGGCCTAGAAGAGGATAGTAGAACTTGCTGTCTACGCATTAATTTCACAGGTGCTTCTACTCGTCATTGGGCTGGTGGACACTGATGAAAAGGCTGACCTTGACCACAACCAAAAGCTGAGGAACCTCCTCAATCATTGCAGAGCAACAAATATCAAACTGAACAAGGAGAAGTTCCATTTAAAGTGCAGTGAAGTGTAATTTATCGCGCATGTAATGACAAGGAATGACCTTAAAGCAGATCCTAGAAAAAAGTCAAAGCAATAATTAAGATGGAGTGACCAGCAGAGATTCATTGGGCTTGTGAAGTATCTGTCTAAGTTTCTACAAGACCAGTCAGAACTGTGCAAGCCACTGTGCCGTCTAACACACAAGAAAGCTGAATGGAATTGGACCCACAACCAGGAAGACGCCTTTGAGAAGATTAAAGGTGCTGTCTCCAAAGTGCCAGTGCTCAAGTACTTCCGTGAGAGTGACCCAACCGAAGGCTAAGGAGATGCATCTAAAGATGGACTTGGCTTTGTACTGATACAGCTAGGCGAACCTGTGACATTTGCAAGCAGAGCACCCACACTGGCAGAAAGGAAGTACTCACAGATTTGAAAGGAATTGCTGGCTCGGGTCTTCAGCATGGAACACAACCACCACCATGTGTGTGTCCGGAAGGTCATCCTTGGACAGATCACAAACTATTAGGAAGAGAAGAAGGCGAGAGGGGTGGGGGAGGGGCAATTATTCGAGGGAGGCAAATATTTTAAGTATTTCCGTCATAGGGGGGCGATTATTCGAGGGAGGTGATTAATCGACGGATGACTATTATTCGAGGAAATACGGATGAGCTCTCAGTACATGATGGTGTAATATTCATACCGCAGACCCTGAGACAAAAGATCAAGCAGAAGCTACACGACTCCCATATTGGGTCGCAAGGCTGTTTATGCAGAGCACGGGAGACAGTATACTGGCCAGGCATGAAAGCCGAAATCACTGACTACATCCAGAAATGCAACGTCTGTACATGTATGGCACTTCAGAGTACACGTAACTACTACTCTGGGTACTCCAAAGTGGATCAGTTACGCAGCAAAGCAGTAACTGTCATCATAAAGAAACTTAAGAGACATTTTGTCACACATAAAAGACCTAATGAATTGCTAAGTGGCAATGAACCATCCTTTCACTCTGCAGAATTTGAGAACTTTTTGTGATCATCGGGGACTGAGCATGTAACCAGCTCCCTGGGCTACCCCCAAAGGAATGGACGAGTAGAAAACGCAGTCAAGGCAACAAACAGCTTAATCAAGAAAGCCAAAGCATCAGGAGTGGATTATTTTCTTTCTCTACTAAGCTGGAGAAACGCCCCAATGGAAGGGCTGAGCACCTCGCCAGCTCAGTGTATGTTTGGGCGACGTATGTGAACCCTCCTTCAAGGAGCTCTGGCCATTGGTGAAAGGCAAGACAGTCAGAGTAATGTAGCCTGCGTGGCAGGCGCAAAAAGGGGAGGGGGGAGGGAGAAAGGGAAGGGAGCGCCTGCTCTAAGAGCCTATGTTTTTGCATAACGCCCACCAATTTTCTAGTAATCCGATTACGCTTACTGTCAATCAAGTGTCGCTACACTCGCCAATCAGAACGCAAGGGGAACCCTGTGGTTACGCGGAAATTTATTTGATTTGCAGGGAACTCAAGTTGCATAAATATTTATCGAAGCGACAACCAGAAATTTTACGTAGCAATAAAAGGGGGTGGTAGGCCTGCACGACTTTTACCTCATGCCAAAATGCTGCTTATTCCAATATAGTTTTTTTCTTTTGCTGGGTAGATTATGTTCTGGAAGGTTCTACATTTTCACTGAGCAAATGTGATTATAGCCGCATGTTTCACACTGAGAGGTCATGACACACGTATTGATTTACTGCAGTTACTGTTTCTGGTCGGCAGGATATGCCCTCTGATGCAAGCGCATGCATTTTCTTTGACCTCTTTTGAAGCGTAAAGCTTTTTTATTACGGCTGAAGAAGGGTTGCAATGTTCTTCAAAGCGCCTTCTGGATGTGAATAACTAAGCAATTTTCTTTAGTCCGTGAGTGTAATGTTTTTTTGCAATGTTGTATCACGCTGCGCCCAGCTTGTTAGTTTTCTTTGTAGAATGTTAAATTATCACGGATAGTGATTAACAGATCCAAAATTGTAAGAATGAGGTGCAGCTTAACTGAAGCCACATAAACTTACTATGGAGAATTGAATTGACTCAGTGAACTCCAGCTTAGTGTTTTTCTAAAGATAGCGAGTCTTTTGACTGGAGCGCGTAGTTCCTCCTTTGGTGATAGCTTTTGAATAAGCTTAACAGTCTTTAAACTGTTTTGTTATTGCCACTTTGTGATCAGGCAAGACCATGGGTTCGGTTCTCCACACGAACCTCATCAGTTGCCGGGTTGGCTTTGTGCTAAGTTGCTGTTACAAGAGCAACTTTAGTTGTACTTTGTCGTGGCGAGAACGGTACAGCCGTTCTAGCTGTCTATTGAGCTTTGAACTTTGATCTCGGAAGGGCTTCTCTTTGACTTTTTCGGCGGTTGCAAACACAATTTTGAAGTTACATCGGCGAATGTCATCGTTCGATAAATTGGCTAAATCTTTCGCTGGGGAGCCCAACAATTCCATGTCCTGCAACTGGTCTTCGATAATACTTTTCAGTCGCGAATCGCCTGCCACGCAGGCTATTTGCCTTGTTCCTAGGCCTCCGCTAGTAATTTTATGCAGCGGCTATGTTAACCATTAACAGAACCTCGATCCCATGCCGAGTATCCCTGTAGTCTTTGCAAGTTCACGCGCAGTGCGGGAAAGCAATTGCAATCGGATAAAAA
Source organism: Porites divaricata (assembly GCA_038088405.1). Taxonomy (NCBI): domain Eukaryota; kingdom Metazoa; phylum Cnidaria; class Anthozoa; order Scleractinia; family Poritidae; genus Porites; species Porites divaricata. Next base: position 4,496,840 of record JBBMOI010000017.1, read on the forward strand.
TAGCGAAAAGAATTAGAACTGATGCCGCTGATATTTCAATGGAAGATTCGAATTCTGACAGTGAGACGGACCGGGAAGAACCTGCTCAAAAGCCCCAAAAAGGGCGAAACAACTGTCTATGGCTACAAACCCGCTATATTTTGAGTTCTTTCGGTGTCTTGTTGATGTCTTGCAGAGTTAAATTTCACGTAGTACGATCAGCATTGCAGTATTCTGCTTGCAGAATTATATGTCTACATTTTTATTTTTGCTGATCAGGTCTTTACAGATCCTACGTTCTTCGGCATATTCGTTTGCGGTCCAGTGCAGTCCCTCGTGGTTTATGTTTGTACTTCAAAAAAGTGGCCGAAAATATGATGGAGCAGCGAAATATCGGGTAAAGTACAACCCTCTTGGGCCAAAGATTACCCTGTAAAAGCAGTTCTTAATGATCATTATAGCTTCTTCTGTATACCATGTGGTAAATCTGTTAGCTGCCAACATCAAGGACTTCGCGATGTCATTGTGAACGAGATAGAAAGCTACATCTTCTTACAACAGGGAACACAAATAAAGGAACGAAGGTAACACTTAGAAAAAACACTAATGACTGCCCAATGGAAACAGGGTTTGTTTAATCTTAATCGAGAAAAAAGTAGAATCTCACAATTTTCCTTTATCAGGGGTTGGCAGGTCTGAGGCTTGTGCTTTCATCCTTGTCGCAAGCTTTCTAGCTCTCCAACATATGCACATATGCGTTGACCGAGGAAAGTTTCTACCATACTTCAAACTTCTGTAGAATTCTCCAAAAGCCCATCGGGGAAAACGCTCCAAAACTGTTTCATACACAAGTCTTCCACAGAATCAGGGAAACGAAACGAACAAAACTCATACTACAGCCCTCCCCTAGTTGGGAAGTCACATGAAGAAGACACGATCACAACGCACTTTGATTGGAAGAAACAAAAACCCATTCTATTGGTTGATTGGTGAGAGGACCAAACTGCAACGGAGGACACAACTGCAACGCTACATTCGGTGACGTATCCGAGACGAACTTTCTCGGACCACGTGACCCGAACCGCATCGGCCGCGCATAATAATGAGGCCTAGGGACTAGGCAACGGTTGACAGTTGTCCTTTCACAGTGCACTCTGTTGCACAAAAATAAAAACTGAATGTTATCTCACTTCTTATTGGTCGATAATTAAGGTGTCACATAATATAACTGTAATAAACAATGCAGCTTAAGCCAGCCAACACCTACCGTTGGTGACAGCTAATTGACAGCACTCGAACAGCAAAGGATCTAGAAAGCTTACATTCAGCTTGGAGGTTCTCAGTTACAGTGTTCTCTAGGATCGATCAAGCATCTGCGAAAGCAAAAATGGTGAGTCTGTAGTTAGATACATCTTATTCAGCACTCGATTCTTCTACGAACGGAAAATACAAAGACCTTCACGCTGTTTGCGCGCGACATTGCAAAAATGTCAGAGCTTCTTTGTCTACCTGCGAAATTTTTGTACTTTGCATCAGATCGCTTGAGACCAATGCTTTGCCATCCTCTTTTCAGATTGGATACAAAACAGCAGAGTTAGATTTTCGCTAGTTCAGAACAAAGAGCTCTTAGGTTTCGAGCGATCTGTTCTGTATTATTATGCATAAATCCCGATAAATATATTTTGCGTGATCAAAGCTGGATCCAGCGGCGTAGCGCGCGACGTCAACGATAGATTTCCTTTCGCAACAAGCGTCCTCAAGGCAAATTCTCAACAGCCGGACACAAGTATTTCATCATAATTTGTTGAAGAGGACGTCAAAAGTTCATAACATTTAGAATAAAAGAAGCTGGCTGGTAGTGAGACATTCTTATGCAAATTATCATGTGTATAACCGGGTAAAATTGTATTAATTTGGCGGGTACCCGAAGGTAATAATTTGGAAGCATAAAAGCAATTTTTTGTCGATGATAATATAATCTGCTGGCTGTATATAATATTTGCAAACGTATATTACACTCGCATTACTTTCTAAGTTGAGATACAACTCTAGCTAAAGAACAAATAGCCAAGTCATGCTATGGAAATTTGCCATACGTTTGGGGACACCGTAACGTATCTTCAAGGCAAATCGCTTCAAAAAATTAAAACCGGAAGTCACGCGCTAAGTCATAATTTCAATGACCGGAAGTCGGGAGCCAACTCAGGGTTTTATAAACCCTGTTCAATTTTTTTTCGAAACATATATTGAAACAATTTAAAACCTTAAGAGCAAGGTTAACCTATCTGATCGCAGATGTGAAATTTAAAATCTATTCCATCCTCGAGTTTTCAAACTCAAACTTCGGATTAGTCAAGCCAAACCGATTTTGCCTTGTACAGCAAACTTTGTAACTGTAAGTCCGATTTTATTTTGAACCAATCTACCATTTGCTGTTATCTGTTAAGAGAATCCTGGAGTATGCATAGAAGAAAATGATTTGGGTAAGCGTCCTTTCCATTCCATATACAAGACTTATTCACAACCTAACCGCATTACGTAATGGGTAGTTTGTAACCATTTTAATATTCGATCGTCCTCACGCACCAATCTTTCAAGGTTTTTATGTTTTGAATTGATTGAGACAAGTAAAAATCCCATTTTGTGACACGCTACGGTCAACCTGCGAGGAACAGAGTTCAATTTCGTGAATATTTGAAAAAATCATCTCGCTCGAACTCACGTGTCTGCGTGCGACTGTCACGTGCTGCTGGCAGCTGATTTATTGGCGGCCATAATCAAAAGGGCTTGGAGGTTGCGCTGTTTCTGAACGGTACTCAGGACAAGAATTTGACAAACACCAATAAAATCCGCCGAATAAGTCTATCGTTCTCTATTTTCTTTCTCTTTCAAGCTTCAACTTAGTAGCAGCAAATTCGCGTGCCCTCTTCAATCAACTAAAGATGCACATTTCCCGCTGGAAGGCACTTCTGGGAATACATAAGTGGAATCCGTTTTTAGCTGTTTTTGGGCGTGGCTACGCTCAAAATCAAACAGACAGCTGGCGAGGGTCATTTAACCATTATTCAATTTTTTAGATAAGCTTATTATAATAACGTTAAATTAACAAACTTTCAGGTTAGTTTTGTGTTGATCATCATCGTCGTCTGCAAGTGAAAGGACTATGTATTTTATACTTTGAACTTGTCTTACTTTGCAGTTTACCGTCGCTTTTCTGACCAGTCTTCTAATCGGAGTTGATGTGGCTTGTGGACATCACCTGGAGGGAAAAAAGTGCAGTGTGTACTTGTCAAACCATATAAAGGTGAATGCACATGCTCCAATAGACCACTTTCGATATATTAAAATTCAGCTTGGCAGCGAGGCCTAGAGGACACAAACAAAGGAAACTGAATGAACATGATTATTCATTTCTTTTGTTTGTGTCCTCTAAGCCTCACTATCAAGCTGAATTTTAATATATCGAAAGTGGCCTATTGAACTAGCCTGTTCCAGGCTCCGAGATAGTCGGCTCCGCTGAACGTTTCGCGTGTCTTTTACTTTCGCGTCTTCCCCACTATCTGAGGTTACAATCGAACGTATCAAACCACGTTCATTGTACCACTGGTGACGTCGTCGGGGTAACTATCCGCATAACTTAATGCCGGGTGAAGATTTTGTCTAGGAAGTGAGCCGGTGCTACTGAGAGAGTGGCCGAAATCCGAAAATAACGAAAAAATTGACATGCTCTGACTTTCCTGTGCATGACTGCAGTCAGGAACTAAACGGTAGCCCATACTTATCTCTTCCATCGTTCGACAATGCAGTTGGCCGTGTGTGTCAAGAAATATTGTTGGGATCCAGAAATTTGCTACCATGATAACGTGACGTCAAACTTCCTTCTCTCTCGTGGCTCAATCCTAAAATGCAGAGCTGTTTAATTTTTCAAAAGACGTTTTCTGAACATTCTCTTCCTTTTTTTTATCCCTGCTTAAGTCGAAAGTCATTTCGGCATCATTCTTTTATCCAACGTTTTTTCAGGACCACAAGAATTGGAACTATACTCATCACCTGGACTACGATGGTGAGTTAAAGCGTTTAATATGATGAACACGCGGTCTCCTAGTTTGAGAAAATAGCCGACATATCGCGATGCCATCACTAGCCTGCAATGCAGGCGTATTTTGGGTGGGCGAAACCTTGTTCGTGTTCGGAATTGTTGTAGCCGTCATCTTTTATTTTATGACAGTGGAAGATTGGGGAGAGTAGAAAGAGTAACCCTTACGGTAGGTGCGAGGGCGAAAGAAGGAAAAGGGGGAGGGGGAGGGGAGAAAAAAAATACGCCTGCCCGATATCATTGTTCTTTTGGGAAACTCCGTACGCTGGCAATGGAGCTCCTGATTGGTGCGGCATAGGGAAGTAGATTGATGCCTGTCAATTAACTGTAAGTCTATATTGTTTATTCCGTTTCCGTCAGTCTTTTGGAATTGGAGCGGCTGGGAATGTCGCGTGTATTACACAATGAGAAAGACAAAGCGAGTTCTACACTGGTCATCAGGACAAGATTTGCTCGCAGTACTAAAACCCACACCACTTTTACCTCACGCAAAAATGTTGCTTGTTGCAATACCTTTTTTTTTCTTTTTTCCAGCCAGTAGATTATGCTCTAGAGGGTTCTATGTTTTGAATGAGCAAATGTGATATTAGCCTCTTGTTTCACACGGAAAGGTCATGACACGCTTATTGATTTCCTGTGGTTTTCGAATTTCTGGTCTTCATGATTTGCCCTTTGATGCAAGAGCGTTTTCTTTGACCTTGTGTGAAGTGCAAAGCTCTTTTTTGTCGCTAAATAAGGCTGTTAGGTTCTTTATTTTTGTCCAAAGTGCCTCAGGATCTGAATAACTAAGCGATTTTCTTTCTAGTTCGAGAATGTGATGTTTCCTGCAATGTTGTATCACGCTTGGCCCAGCTCGTTAGTTTTTTATATTGTTTGCAGGATGTGAAACTCTCACGGATAGCGATTTACAGAGATGAATTTAGAAGAATGAATTGCAGCTTAAACTGAAGCTTCATCAGCACTGAGTGGAGAATTGCATTGTGACTCAGTCAAGATAAAAACAGTTATAAACCCCAGCTTGTTTTTCTTAAGACAAACGAGTCTTTGGACTGGAATTACTGTTTGGTTGTTTTGTTATTGTCGGCTACTCATTTCCGGAAGAGCGGTCACGGGCGTCTAATTAGGGGATGTTTCTCATTTTCACAGTGTTTTCGGGCAGGCGTTTTCTCTTCTCTCTCCCCGCCCCCTCCCCGCTCCCTTTGACTCGCCCCATTTCCTTCTCTCTTCGGAAAGTTTCAACATGGCGCTTTCGCGAACAAATTGCGCGCCCAAAGAAAACGCCTGCACTGCAGGCTATGCCATCACTGGTTTCGCACAATGATGTCTGCAGAGCGAGCGCAGAAATTCTGTACTGATGACGTGTCACTAGCCAGATCTTGGTTGGGTAGTGCTTCTGACTGGATGAACGCTCGACCAATAGGCCATTTCCGAGTTAAACCGGGCCTCTGTATCAAAACGAGGTTAGGTGCGCAACCTTTCTTGTGGGAATGAGTTTTATTTGCATGAGAATGAAAAATCATTTCCATATCAAAGGCTGAGCACCTAACCTGGTTTTGATACAGAGGCTCGGGGGAACTCGGAAATAGCCTATTAGAAGCACCACCCAGATCTGATAGTGACACGCCGTCTATCAGTATGGAATTTCTGTTCGTTCCTCAGATGTCTTTTCGCGGGTAGACCAGTGGTATCCTCGCCAAATGTCGGCTGTTTTCTCAGACTAGAAGATGCCACGATGTCATAGCCACTGCAACGTCAAGAGAACGAAACTGTGAAAAAATGAAAGCAATTATAGGTTTAGATAAGAAAAAACAACAATTTTAAACGTGCAGCACAAATTTTTTTTAGTAAATTTCTTTGCCGTCAGTGCACTGCTACGACGCAAACTTGCCAAATTTCACGTTTTATCGAGATCGTAAACATAGGACGATGAATTTCTCCCTCTCTTTTTGAACTTGGGTATTTTTCTTAAGAATTCAACTCCAGGAGAGTTCATTCGCCTACACTTGACAAAGTGAGCGAGTTGAGATAATCCCTCTGCAGTTCCAAAGAACGCGAAGTCACTTTTTAAGGTACACCGAGTTTTCGGCGTCGCCGCCATCGTGATATCTTAGGTTATGTTCACACGATACTGGATAACGTTTCATGTTCGCACAAAAAGATATCCGTTATAATGTGAACACAGCCTTAATCTCCCTAATATTCCCTGACTTCTTTCACAGGACACGAGACTGAACAGGCTCCTTTGCCGCTTGCTGCACCATTTAAATCGGACACCGAGAAGGAAATAAACAAGCAGATAAACAGAGAGTTGTTTGCCCATTACACTTACTTGTCCATGGTAAGATTTAACTGATAACGAAGAATCGATTGACCGGCGAAAACTAAACGTGATTCGCTCGCAGGTGATCTTGCTGTGGCATTTTACCTTTTGGCATGCCATAGGCAGCCAAAGCTCGAGAATGTGATGTCGCAACAATGATCATAACTTGTTCGCCAATCATTGGGACGATGGACATTTGCCCGTTACTTTACTGTATTGATCTATCAACGTCTGCAACCTGCAAACTATTGTGAACTATCGTCAGCGGTGACTCAGTTAACGGGGATTGCTAGGTTTCCAACTGCACGGAATTCTCAGTCTATTATTAGTCTTACTGCTTAGTTCGTTGACGGCACAATCCGATCCGCGATGGCGGCTTTAACAAGTGATGGATTTGATATTTCTAAAAGTGTCTTCACCGCGATGTATTTCGCATAGCCGTTAATTTCGCAGACACACGTTTGGCTTCTTTTGACACTTAATGACAAACATCAATTTTCTCCCAACTGTATATCAATACTTAATCAAGGAAAAAGGTGGAAAGAATCAGTGAAATGGTCACCAAACGGAAAATGCTTTGATCTATTAGCGAATTCGCGGAACTAATTTTTCAAGGATTGTATGATCAGTTTTTATAATTTGTAAGTGGATATTGTGAGCAATACACCTGCTTGACTGTCCTTTGTCTGTCCGTTATGTACTGGTGTCTGTCCGCTATATTGAGTTGTCGAGGTCACTTAGTAGAATATCTGACTTAAATCCTTCACTCCTTATTTTTCAGGCCATGCACTTTGATCGTGACGACATCAACCTTCCTGGATTCCACAAGTTCTTCAAGGAGTCGGCAGATGAAGAGATGAAGCATGCCCAAAAGGTTATTTAGGCAGTTGTGACTTATTTTGTCACTTTTTGTCCAACTCTTGGACGCAATTTAGACAACCAGAGACAATGAAAATCAGGCTTGAAGCGAATGTGGCGGCCGGCAACCCGCTCAAAAACAGATTAGGAGGGGCCCGCCAGAAGGGGAGCAAACGCTTCAAAAAAGAATATGATAAAAGTCAGCTTGAATAAACTAACTGAACATTTTTATATTTGCACACAGCTGATGAAATATCAGAACTTGCGTGGAGGTCGTGTTAGGTTACATGACATAAAAGTAAGTAATCTGTTATTCTTCAGCGCAAAGAAAAGAAAGAAGATTTGATGCTTTAACTATCTAATAAATCACCACTGTAAATGGTATTTCCATCATCGAAGGAAATAAACGTCTCATTACTTACTGGTATAACAGCGGCAGGGTTAGCTCAGTCGGTTGAGGGCTTGTCTTTGTTCACGTCCTCAACAAAACGTGAAATTAGGCATTTTCACGTCGTAGTCGTGCAACGACGGCAAAGAAATGTACAAAAAAGCGTGATGCACGTGCAGAGCTGTTGTTTTTCCAATCTAAACCTCTTGCATTTTTGCCCTCCTCGCGACGTCGTCATCGTCGTTCCTTAAGCTCCTTAATAGCTGACGCTGGGTTTTTGTTTTATCTTTGACAGACCCCTTGTAAGCATCATTGGGGAAGTGGTTTGGATGCCATGAATGACGCCCTGACGCTTGAAAAGGACGTATATCAAACATTACTGGACCTTCATGGCGTGGCACGAATTGCCGATGATGCGCAGGTACAGAATTTAGTTTTTTGCAACCACACTCACTCCCTATGTTGTCTTTTCTTAGAAACCCTTGGATACGCGAATCGTGTTTTGGCAGGTTCATGCATGTTAGCCGAAATTTTTCTTGGTTAATGCAAAGACAAATGTAAGCAATATATTTATGAGTTTCCCACGGTTTCTTGTTTGATTATCTCTTGGCGACATCGAGCTAAAAAATAAGCTCTTCTTCTCCTGCTTTCGCGTGACTTCTCACAATATTCAGTTAACTCACCATTATCACATTGCCCATAATGCACCTTGTTTATCCCTCAAAATTTTGCATAAGCATTGTTTTTAATTTCTCTTGGGACGACTGTATTGTTGGTTTTCACATGACGTCACTAAAATTCAAATTAAAAAACTATCGATCCTACCAAGATTTTACTTTCACGATGCATTACAGCAGTTGAAAACTAATTTTTATACAAATTTTCGCTTCAAAAGGGTTCTTGGTTTTATGATAGAGTACGCTTGAATTTCTAAGCTTTTGCGTGACGCGGCATTTACCTGACGGCCAAGAGAGCTGTCATGTAGATTAAAAAAATGTCTTATTTCAGGAAATTTTGCTATCTAAACATTTCATGTATTAGAAAAAGTATTACTTTAATGTTTTTGAGTTTCTCAAAGAATAAATTCACGCTTTTGTAGCAAAACTCGGTAACAGATGTTTCTGTTGGTTTCCGTCCGCCATGTTGGAGCTCATCCAGGTGAGCACCAGCATGGCGTCTCCATACAAATCTCTATAAGTTTGGGTAAAACATTTCTTCGGATATCTCATATACGAAATATTCCTCTGACCTGAATCTTGGCGAGGGTCTGTATATATGTACCTCCTTTCATTTCCCAGATTCTTGACTTGATCTATTGAACGGTTTTGATTTTTATTTTGATCTATTTTGAATGGCGTGACACTGAAAACCAGCAATTACCCAGGAGAAATTGAAAAACTATGGTTATAGTAAACAAGGTATATAATGGGCATTGCGAAAAGGCCCTGTCCACACCAATGCGTTTTCAAAAGTATGCAGTTGCCTCGTCATCAAAAGCGCATCAATAGCGCATCAATCAATTCATGTTCACACTACCGTTCTGATGCGTTTACGACTGCCACACCAAAACGTTCCAGAAAGATAGAATTCCGCATTGTGACGTAAGTTGAACTCTATACGCATGCTACAAACACGCGCCTGCGATATTTTCGGTCATCTTTTTCATCTGATATGTATGTGTTTTCGTTTCGATCCATTTTCAAGAGCGTTTACAATGAAAACGCTCAGCGTGCGGACAGAATGCCTAAACGCATCGAAATATATGGGTTGTCATACGAAAGCACGTTAGTGTGGACGGGGCATAAGAGACTGCTCATTTTGAAATGGGCTATTGCATTTGATATCCCTACCCTCCCTCTCGGTTGAGAGCCAACCTTTTCTCCTTACCCCTGAAGGTGAAATTAAATTGTATTTACCCCTGAAGACTTCCATAAAATATGGATTTACCCCTGAAGTATATAGGTCTACTCCTGAATGATTTCGTATAAATTAAAGCTCCATACTTTATTACTCTACTACTAGAGAAATCCTCAGTTTTTATAACTTACTGCTGAAGAATTCCATGATTCCTCAACTGGGGGAGGGAGGGGGGGGGAGGTGTTTCGGATATTTTAAAATAACCCAATCCTACTTCACCAGTCTATTAGGTGACAGAACTGTATTTCCTTCACAGTTGCAAGACTTTTTGGAATCAGAATACCTTAGAGAGCAGGTTGAAAGTATCAAACAGCTATCAGACTTCGTTAACATCCTCACACGGCTCAACAAGACTAACTATGTTCTTGGTGAATACCAGTTTGATAAATTAACTCTGAAAGGCGACAGCAAGGAGTAGACTTAACGACTACTTGAATTAGAATTTTGTACTGGATTGGGTCTTGAATGTTTTTGGAACATTGAGAATTTCTAGGTTAGAATAGTGCCAGAATTTTAAAAATTTTACTGACAAAGTGGTAAAATCTCGAACGTTCTGGAATTAGTAAAATCCCCGATCGTCTAGGATTTTCCTGAGATATTAAAACTGGGCTTAAGTTTTTGTCTTTTTTACAATTTTTATCTTTTTGTCATTGTTTATTGTTTAACTAGTTATGAAATATTTTATACTCTAGTTTTGAATTTAGCCCATGATACTTCTTTCTATTTGTGACGAATTTATTTTAAAAGGAAAATGAGTATTCTGATTGTTATTGTTATCTTCCACAAGACAATATTTATTGATTAGCAAGGGTGAATTGATTATTTTGTGATTGTTTTTATATATCCGGCATTGTCAAATCAGATCGAGTGTAACTTTCCTGTTCACTTTTTGATCAATAAATCTGAGGCATAACAGACATAATTGACTTTTTTATTTGTTCCTTCAGTGACACGTGTGGATTGCATGTTGCATGTGAAAGACAAGAACCAACTCTTTTCCAGGCCGTCAATTTAAATATAAAGCCCTGTGCAAACGAAGGCAACATTGTTGAATGTTACATGTTGCGTCTGTTTGCACACCCTGTTGTATGTTGTTGCGAGTTGGTGGGAGTTGTCGCATCCGTTTACACACAACTGCCGTACATCTTTAGAGCTCTTCAAATCAGTTCCATGACTTTCCATGTCTGACTTTTTCCATGACCTTTTTAAGTTTTCCAAGACCTTAGGTTTAGTTGTCACTTTCAAAAGTGTTCACAATTCTCCTTGTTTGGGGGTAACTCAGGTGTCCCCTAAAATGCGTGCAGTTTGCGGTCTTTAATTACCCCTCTCTATCTTAAATTGTCTTTGCTTTGTCATCTGCAATAACTAAACTACCAAACAAACTTTAATTTTCCGTGACTTTCAAGGCACGAGCGTTTCATGTGGGCAACTTAAATACGGCGATCAGTATTTATTCAAGAAAGCGTGATATATAAATATGTATGCACACGCAAAAATGGCAGCCGCGCCTTTGAGGACCGACAATTAAATTCCATGTCTTTCCAGGCCTGGAAAATGAAATTCTTAGATTCCATGATTTTCCAGGTACGAATCCTGTTATTATAGGCCCAACATTGTTGCAAATAGCTTAAGGTCCACACACGTCGCACGCAGTCACCAGCTGTACCTCCCCCCTCCCCTTAGCTCTCGTGTTTTCACGCTCCAACTGTGCTCTCGAAACGGTTACTCAGTAGTGTGAAATTTTTGCGGCATAAAATTTGGCCCCAGTACTTGAGTCTTAAATCCAAACTCACCCGATTTGTTTTTCATTAATAAACTTCCGGGATAGTTTCATGATACATCTACCAAGAACCGTACAAGATATTTTTAACTCAATTAAGGGACTGTTTACACTGAGGTGGGGGGCCCCAGGTAGGTGAGGTAACCCGCTTTGTTGGAGTAACCCACCTGTCCATATAATATCTTGTGTTAATTTTTTTACGTTTACATGATACGTGGGGTAGCTATATGAGAGATTATATGGACAGGCGGGTTACCTCACCTATCTCTGGTCCCCCACCTCCGTGCTAAGAGGCCTGAAGAGGGGACAGTACAAACAGTATGGGACCTGTTGCCAGCTGAAACTTTACGTTGGACGTAACAGGTCAGCCTTGTTGTCTAGTTCACTCATCTTCACGGGTCAGGCCGCACACAGGTCGTAAACTTCGCGGGCTTCTAAACCAGATGCAAAATATTAGCTTGCGAAGTTCGGGCATACCCAGAAAGCAAAATTTCGAGTTTTGGGGTTTAAAAGTGACACAGCAGTCTTGACTTTTACTTTTCGCTTTCTCTCCTCCCCCCACCTCTTTTTTCGCTTTTCTTGCCTCATTTTTTCCTCTTGCTGGGCATTCAGTAGGCTTCATTTTGGAAGGAAAAGTTTGGAGGAAAACTTTTAGTACCTTAGGATTAAATGAAAGGAATGGTACGTGGGTAATGGCACAAGATTTTCTTGGAAATTTTCGGGTCACTGTGACATAGATTTTTTACCTTTTTCTCCGGTGTCCTTGACTGAATTGTGCTCATTTTGGTTCGGTTAGAAAGATCTCTTCACTCTGCACAAGTTTAACAGGGGGCAAAGTTATCCTTGATTATTAAAACTGATGACGTGACAAGCGGTAGAAAGAACGCGGATCCGCACGGGCGGTTAATGGCGGCTCAGGGCGAATGTGTTAATCAAAAGACCTAAAAGTCGCCTTTTGCCGATTTTTTCACCTGATTTTACAATAAATAGTCAGATTCAGTTGCTTTATGCTGAAAAGTGGACTTTTCCTTTTAGTAAGTGGGTAATGGCACAAGATTTTCTTGGAAATTTTCGGGTCACTGTTACATGTATTTTTTTGCCGTTTTCTCCGGTGTCCTTGACTGAAGTGTGCTCTTTCTAGTTTGGTTTGAAGGATCTCTTCACTCTGCACAAGTTAGCGGACAAAGCTATCCTTGATTATTAAAACTGATGACGTCACAAGCGGTAGAAAGGACGCGGATCAGCACGGACGGTTACGGGCAGCTCAGGGGCGAATGTGTTAATCAAAAAACCTAAAAGTTCCCTTTTGACGATTTTTCCACCTGATTTTACATTAAATAGTCAGATTCAGTTGTTTCATGCGGAAAAGTGGATTTTTCTCAAAAATCTTGGTACTTTGCTTAAAATTAGAACCCTTTACAGATTGTGTAGGAAATGTGGATATTTTGGGAGGTAATGAGCAGGAGGTTGACTGCAATAACTTCCCTCTAAATACTATTTAGTAGGTAGATAGATTTTGTGAGATCAAATAATCACAAGGAAACCACCAGTATCGTATCATAAGCAGGATATTCGTATTGTTTTCTTTTTTTTTTTTGGAGGGGGGGGGGGGGTGATGTTAAAACACCCTTCACTATTCCTTTTTGGCCTCAATGCAGTACATAAACAGATATTGTGTGAGTCATATATTCCTCTTTACTTCGTCATACCAAGCTATCAACTTTTTTTATAAGGAATACCTGTTGAACTTTATAATATTTGGGATGGTGATGCATTACAATCGAAAAATTTGAGCTACACGTGCTAACTCTTTTTAAAGAGTTAGCACGTGCTAACACTTCTAAACACTTATTCAGCGAAATTTGAATCCTTCTTAAACAAAAACCTAGTGTATATGTAATATACATTGTTTTATAATCCATTTTGGATTGTTTCGCTTTAACAGTGATTGAAAGAGGCAGTTCCCTTGCAAAATATAAGTTTGAACGTATATTTTTCACCCCGATTTCTACTTTTCAACTAAGAAAAATGTCTCTGTGCCGTCAGAAGTATCATGAAGAGTGCGAAGCTGGCATTAACAAGCAGATCAACGTTGAGTTGTATGCGAGCTACGTGTACTTGTCGATGGTAAGTGCGCTTTCTTCTCGCTATCATTTTTCGATTTAAGTTGTCTAAAGTTTGTGTTTTTTCGCTCTAGGCCTATCACTTTGATCGTGATGATGTGGCCCTGCCAGGATTTCACAAATTCATGCTGAAACAGTCGGACGAGGAACGTGAACACGCTCGCAAGGTAACTTAATCGCGATGTTAAAATCATGTTCAAAATGTCATCTAAGTCGTGTGTGGTGTGTCCCCGTAGTTTTACTAATCCGCACTATCGCTCAATTTGTAGCTGATGAAGTACCAGAACGAACGAGGAGGCCGCATTGTGTTGCAAGATATCGAGGTAAGGGTGAAAAAAATCGAAATGATCCTGGTAATATTGCGTAAAGCTTTTCAACTGGGTGTAACATTACATGAGAGGAGGTCGGCTTTCTCTCGCTGTTACTGTGCAAATACATATGTAAACTATTTTTGTAGATCGTCCCTTTTTTGGCTTTTCAGAGTGGTTTTTCAGTGTCTATCGGTAACTGTAAGAAATGTTTGTTCTCTGGGAGCTTGAAGGGTCAGCGAACACCTTCTGAATACGAGATGAAACGTACACGCACTCGCCTCTGGGCTGTGACACTGAGTACAAATGAGAGCTTTATTAAGCCCCATCATTTTAATTTGTGCGATAAAATAGTGTGACCTTTTTATGTGTGAAAATTCTGGGTGAATCTCTTTTGCATCCTCTCTGTTATTAGTTGTAAGTTCGAGTTCCTTGCAGGGAAAAGAAAGAGAGCTTGGTAGTAAATCTTGGCAAAACAACCCAATAAGTAGCCTTTGGGTTAGAGGGCAGTACAGTGCTGTACAGGACAGTGTACGGTCCCCGCAGAACAGGATTATGACTGTAGTTAGTGTCCTCTGATTATTAATGGTGAATCTGTTTCATGTGCCTCATTACCTTTTGTAGAAGCCAGCAAAGGATGAATGGGGAACTGGACTGGAAGCGTGCCAGGCTGCTTTGGATTTGGAGAAGCATGTGAACCAAGCCTTCCTTGATCTGCATAAGATAGCCGATACACATGGTGATCCCCAGGTGCGTTTTATGCTACAAAAAGCTCTTCGACTGAGGTTGTAGGTCTCATGTCGTGAGGAATTGTTTGATGGCCATTGTGACAAATTGTATGCGAACGCTACACATACATACACACATACATGTTTTTTATTTGGCGTCTTACACAATAAATAGTATATCAACTAAAATTACAAACAACAAAAATTTCTAACCATATATGGCTAATAAGTTATTAATTAAGTCTTAGAGTATTTACTTTTTGCCGTCTTTCCCTTTTCTTTTTTCAAAGCATTCGAATACATGTTTTGCTATTAGTTTTTGTATTTTAGCATTTCCGCTAGGGGGGAGGGGGGTTATTAGAAACATGAATATTTTGTTAGGTGACATTCTGCTTATTTTTATTCTATATTCTTTTTCCAAATAATCTAGAAACGATCATCGTTTTTCCTGTTAAGCAGGGCATATATTTAGAAAATGGTATTCATCCTCCATTTCTATTTTACAGATTGGGTAAATTCTTTCTTCAGGTTTCTTAAACGGTCTCGAATAACGTCCTGTCTCTATGGCTAATTTGTGGTTGCTTAGTCGCACACCTAGACCATGATTGTTTTTTTTGGGGGGGGGGGGGGGCGTGTTTACAGAAACCTTCTGCTGCAAGGGTTTCAAATAGACCATTTTCGAGTTCCCCCGGGCCTCTGTTTCAAAACGAAGGTAGATGCTCAGCCTTTGATATGGAAATCATTTTTCATTCTCATGCAAATAAAATTAATTTTCACAAGAAAGGTTGTGCACCTAGCCTCAGTGGTAGCCTCCCCGCAGACGTCCTGTGGGGTTTGTTTTTGTTCGTCACGCATTCATTTCTCCCCACAATGCGTGACGAACAAAAACAAACCCCACAGGACGTCTGCGGGGAGGCTACCTCAGTGGCCTATTGCATTGTGCTGTAATAAAGCTTAATTTGCATTTTTGCCATTCTTATTTCTAAGGGCTGCATTCAAACTTTCAGCATCTATTTGTCTCATTCATATTCCATACAAGAATGAAATTGATGTAACTTCAGCCTGCGTAGCAAGTGTTGCCGCGCGAGTTCTTCGAGAAAGTTGGGACGAGAGAAAAAAAGGGAATGACGGGGTAGGGGGGAGGGAAAAGAAGTAAACGTTTCTCCCCTCCCCCTTTACATCTTTTCTTTTTTTGCTCCCGCTCTAACTTTCGCGCAATAACTCGATTGGAAATGCTTGCTAAATTTAAGCAATCTGTATGTGAGTTTCCCACGGTTTCTTGTTTGATTATCTCTTGGCGATATCGAGCTCAAAACTAAGCTCTCCTTTTTCTGCTTTCGCGCGACTTCTCACAATATTCAGTTAACTCACCATTATTACATTGCTCATAATGCACCTTGTTTATCCCTCAAAATTTTGCATAAGCATTGTTTTAAATATCTCTTAGGGACGACTGTAATACCCAGGAGAAATTGAAAAGCGATGGTTATAGTAAACAAGGTATATTATGGGCATTGTGAAAAGGCCCTGTCCACACCAATGCGTTTTCAAAAGTACTGCATTTTCCTTGTCATCAATAACACATCAATCAATTCGCGTTCACACTACCATTCTGATGCATTTTCGACTGTCCACACCAAAACATTCCAGAAAGATAGAATTGCGCGTTGTGACGTAAGTTGAACTTTATGCGCATGCCACAAACATGCGCCTACGATATTTTCGGTCATCTCTTTCATCTTGATGCGTTTTCGACCGTCCACACCATTATGATATGTATGTGTTTTCGTTTCGATCCATTTTCAAGAGCGTTTTGAAATCGATGCGTTTTCGATAAAAACGCTCAGCGTGTGGACAGAATGCCTAAACGCATTGAAATATATGGGTTGTCATACGAAAGCACGTTAGTGTGGACGGGGCATAACAGACTGCTCATTCTGAAATGGGCTATTGCATTTGATATCCCTACCCTCCCCCCCGGTTAAGAGCCAACCTTTTCTCCTTACCCCTGAAGATGAAATTAAATTGTATTTACCCCTGAAGACTTCCTTAAAATATGGGTTTACTCCTGAAGTATATAGGTCTACTCCTGAATGATTTCGTGTAAATTAAAGCTCCACAAAGAATTCCATATTTTTTAACTCTACTACTAAAGAAATCCTCAGTTTTTATAACTTACTCCTGAAGAATTCCATGATTCCTCAACCGGGGGGGGGGGGGGGGGGTGTTTCGGATATTAAAAAGCCCAATCCTACTTCACCAGTCTATTAGGTAACAGAACTGTTTTTTCTCCACAGTTACAAGACTTTTTGGAATCAGAATACCTTGAAGAGCAGGTTGAAAGTATCAAACAGCTATCAAACTTCGTTAACACCCTCACACGGCTTAGCACGCCTAACTACGCTCTTGGTGAATACCAGTTTGATAAAATAACTCTTAAAGGCGACAGTAGCGAATAGACTTAACGACTACTTGAATTAGAATTTTGCACTGGAGTGGGTCTTGAATGTTTTTGGGACACTGAGAATTTCTAGGTTAGAATAGTGCCAGAATTTTAAACATTTTACTGACAAAGCGGTAAAATCTCGAACGTTCTGGAATTAGTAAAATCCCCGATCGTCTAGGATTTTCCTGAGATATTAAAACTGGGCTTAAGTTTTCGTCTTTTTTTACAGTGTATTGTTTAACTAGGTATGAAATATTTTATACTCTAGTTTTGAATTTAGTTCATGATACTTCTTTCTATTTGTGAGAAATTTATTTAAAACGAAAATTAGTATTATTGTTATTGTTATCTTCCACAAGACAATATTCATGCATTAGCAAGGGTAAATTGATTATTTTATGTTTGTTTTTATATATCCGGCATTGTCAAATCAGATCGAGTGTAACTTTTCTGTTCACTTTTTGATCAATAAATGTCTCCGAAGCAATCTGAGGCATAACAGACATAATTGACTTTTTTATTTGTTCCTTGACTGGATTGCATCTTGCATGAAAGACAAGAACCAACTCCTTTCCAGGTCGTCAATTTAAATAATATAAAGCCCTGCGTGTGCAAACGAAGGCAACATTGTTGAATGTTACATTTTGCGTCCGTTTGCACACCCTGTTGTATGTGGTTGCGAGTTGGTGGGAGTTATCGCATCCGTTTGCACACAACTGCCAAAACGGACGCAACAACACCAATTATTCAGAGTTCGTACATATTTTGAGCTCTTCAAATCAGTTCCATGATTTTCCATGTCCGACTTTTTTCCATGACGTTTTTGAGTTTTCCAACACCTTAGGTAGTATTAGTATTCACAATTCTCCTTGTTTGGGGGTAACTCAGCTGTCCACTAAAATGCGTGCAGTTTGCGCTCTTTAATTACCCCTCTCTATCTTAAATTGTCTTTGTTTTCTCATCTGCAGTAACTAAACTACCAAACAAAACTTTAATTTTCCATGACTTTCAAGGCACGAGGGTTTCAGGTGGGCAACTTAAATACGGCGATCAGTTTTTATTCAAGACAGTGTGATATATAAATAAGTATGCGCACACAAAAATGGCAGCCGCGCCTTTAAGGACCGACAATTAAATTCCATGTCTTTCCAGGCCTGGAAAATGAAATTCTTAAATTCGATGACTTTCCAGGTTGCTAGTGGCTTAAGGTCCACACACGTCGCGCGCAGTCGCCGGTTGTACCTTTCCCCTCACTCTAGCTCTAGTGTTTTCATGCTCCAACGGTTACTCTCGAAACGGTTACTCTGTAGTGTGAAACTTTTGCGGCTTAAAATTTGCCCCCAGTACTTGAGTCTTAAATCCAAACTCACTCGATTTGTTTTTCATTAATAAACTTTCGGAAAAGTTTCATGATACACCTGCCAAGAACTGTACAAGATATTTTTAACTCAATTAAGGGGACTGTTTACATGCAGGTGGGGAGCCGCAGGTAGGTGAGGTAACCCGCTTTGGTGGGGTAACCCATCTGTCCATATAATATCACTATTTATTATATAGACACGAGCGTTTTACTGGAAAATATACTACTCGTAAAATTCATAAAAACTACATCCGGGACCCGAGTGGTTTATTTTCCATAATCTCACTAGTGAGTTTATCGATGACGTAATTTCGGTCATTTCCCTCTATTTTTTTATCGATGTCTTTTTGTCTATATAATAAAAAGAACATTACACGGCGGCTTGAAGATATGAATTTTATTTTCTCGTGGCAAAAACAATATTTTACTCACTCGCTGCGCTCGTTCGTAAAATATTGTTTTGCCACTCGAAAATAAAATTCCTATCTTCGCGCCACCGTGTGATATCCTCTATTTATTTTTTTTACGTTTACATGATACGTGGGGTAGCTATATGAGAGATTATATGGACAGGCGGATTACCCCACCTAGGCGGGTTACCTCACCTACCTCCGTGCTAAAAGGCCCGAAGATGCCGTGACAGTACAAACAGTATGGGGACTGTTGCCCGCTGAAACTTTACGTTGGACGTAACAGGTCAGCCTTGCTGGCTACTTCACTCATCTCCATGGGTCAGGCCGCATACAGGTCGTAAAATTCGCGGGCTTCTAAACCAGATGCAAAATATTAGCTATACCCAGAAAGCAAAATTTCGAGTTTTTGGGTTTAAAAGTGACACAGCAGTCTTGACTTTAAATTTTCTCTCTTTTTCCTCCCCTCTTTTTTCGATTTTCTTGACTCATTTTTTTTCTCTTGCTGGGTATTTAGTAGGCTTCATTTTGGTGGGAAAAGTTTCTAGGAAAACTTTTAGTATCTTAGGATTAAATGAAAGGAGAGGAAGGTGGGTAGTGGAACAAGATTTTCATGGAAATTTTCGAGTCACTGTTACAAGGTTTTTTACCTTTTTCTCCGGTGTCCTTGACTGAATTGTGCTCATTTTGGTTCGGTTAGAAAGATCTCTTCACTCTGCACAAGTTTAACAGGGGGCAAAGTTATCCTTGATTATTAAAACTGATGACGTGACAAGCGGTAGAAAGGACGCCGCTCCGCACGGGCGGTTACGGGCGGCTCAGGGGCGAATGTGTTAATCAAAAGACCTAAAAGTCGTCTTTTGCCGATTTTTTCACCTGATTTTACATTAAATAATCAGATTCAGTTGTTTTATACTGAAAAGTGGATTTTTCTAAAAAAGATTGGTACTTTGCTTAAAATTAGAAATGTTTACACAGATAGTGTAGATCCCCTGCTGTGGATATTTTGGGAGGTCATGAGCGGGAGTTTGACAATAACTTTCCTTTAAATAAGTAGATAGATGTTGTCAGATCAAATAATCACAAGGAAACGCACCAGTATCGTATCATAAGCAGTATATTCGTATTGTTTTCTTTCTCTCCTTTTTTTTTGGGGGGAGGGGAGGGTGATGTTAAAACACGCTTCACTATTCCTTTTTGGCCTTAATACAGTACACAAACAAATATTGTGTGGGTTATCAACTTTTTTTTCATAAGGAATACCTGTTGAACTTTATAATATTTGGGATGGTGATGCATAAAAATCGAAAAATATGAGCCACACGTGCTAACTCTTTAAAATCATAACACTGATTCAGCAATTTTCAATCCCTCTTAACGGGGCTGTGTCGCGGCAGTCTGGTTCGTTTTGCTTAATTTTGCCAATTACTCGCCCTCAATCGCTATGGAACTGAAAGTAAGCTAACAAAATTAGAGATGCGTGACAAACAAATATTTCCCCTGAGCATTATTTTTGAAGTTGCAGACAGCAGAGATCAACTTTGAAAAACTGTTAGGCTGAACAGTATTCAAAAACCCTTATTTCAATCCGTTTCAATCTTCTTCAGTTTTGTCCATCCGTGGCAACTGTTGTATCTGTTGTGTTATTTTAATGTTATTTTTACGTTTCCCTTAATCTAGTGGGCATTTTGTAATTACCTAATTTGGCTGAATTTCGTGACACAGCTCCTTTAAACAAAAACACAGTTTATTATTATTCTCATGCCATCACGTCCACCGCGACACTATTTTTAGCAAAGATGCGTGATCTTGTGTGAATCAGCATATTTGTCCAAGTCACGTGTAAATGACGACATCACACAATCTTAGATGAACCAATCAACGCTTGACATTAGGAAATCACATGCGCACGTGATCATGCAATTAAGAACCGTCGATTCTCTCGAGAAACGCCATTTTGGATTGTTTCGCTTCAACAGTGATTGAACGAGGCAGTTTCGTCGCAAAATTTAAGTTTTAAAGAGTCTTCTTCACCCCGTTTTTTACATTTCAACTAAGAAAAATGTCTCTGTGCCGTCAGAATTATCATGAAGAGTGCGAAGCTGGCATTAACAAGCAGATCAACCTTGAGTTGTATGCAAGCTACGTGTACTTGTCGATGGTAAGTGCGCTTTCTTCTCGCTGTCATTTTTCGATTTAAGTGGTCTAAAGTTTGTGTTTTTGCGCTCTAGGCCTATCACTTCGATCGTGATGATGTGGCCCTGCCAGGATTTCACAAATTCATGCTGAAACAGTCGGAAGAGGAACGTGAACACGCTTGCAAGGTAACTTAATCGCGATGTTAAAATCATTTTCAAAATGTCATCTAAGTCGTGTGTGGTGTGTCCCCGTAGTTTTACTAATCCGCACTATCGCTCAATTTGTAGCTGATGAAGTACCAGAACGAACGAGGAGGCCGCATTGTGTTGCAAGATATCAAGGTAAGAGTGAAAAAAAAAATCGAAATGATCCTGGTAATATTACGTAAGCCAAAGTTCATAATTAACCATTTGACACAATCGGCAATTTTGGAACGTGCTAGAGCTTTTCAACTGGGTGCAGCATTACATGAGAGGAGGTCGGCTTTCTCTCGCTGTTAATACATATGTAAACGATTTTTGTAGATCGGTTTTTCAGTGTGTTTCCATGCTAGTTTGAGGAGGAGTTTAGTATAGGAACAGCGTGTTGGGCCTTAAGATTTTAGGGTGGGCCCATTGTTACTATTTCTATAATAGTCTGTATTTTTAACAAATGGACGTGTCTATCGGTAACTGTGAGAAATGTTTTTTCTCTGGGGAGCTTGAAGGGTCAGCGAACAACTGAATATGAGATGAAACGTATACGCACTCGCTCGCCTCTGGGCTGTGACAGTACAAGTAAGAGCTTTATTAAGCCCCATCATTTTAATTTGTGCGATAAACTAGTGTGACTATTTCATGTGAAAATTCTGGGTGATTCTTTGTTGCATCTTCTTTGTTATTGGTTGTAAATTCGAGTTCCTTGCCATTAGAAGAAAGTCAGGGAGAGCTTGGTAGTAAATCTTGGTAAAACAACCCATAGGTAGCCTTTGGGGGTGGGGGGCAGTACAGTGCTGGACAGGACAGACACCATTGCCTGTCCCCCCAGAGAATTTTAACGACAGGATTATGACTGTAGTTAGTGTCCTCTGATTATCAATGGTGAATGTGTTTCATGTGTCGTATTACCTTTTGTAGAAGCCAGAAAAGGATGAATGGGGATGTGGACTGGAAGCATGCCAGGCTGCTTTGGATTTGGAGAAGCATGTGAACGAAGCCTTGCTTTGTCTGCATAAGGTGGCCGATACACATGGTGATCCCCAGGTGAGTTTTATGCTACACAAAGCTCTTCAAGTGAGGTTGTATGTCTCATGGTAAAATGTTGTGAGGAATTAAATTGTTTGATGGCCATTGTGATAAATTCTAGCTGACACTAGACATCTACACTACGATTCAGGAGGGGGGGGGGGGGGGGGGGGGTGGTTACAGAAACTTCCTGCCACGAGAATTGCAAATTGTAATGTGCTGTACTAAAGCTTAATTTGCATTTCTGTCATTCTTATTTTTTAGGGCTGCATTCAAACTTTTGGCATCTATTTGTCTCATTCTTATTCCTTACAAGAATGAAATTGATGTACCTTCTAGCCTGTGTAGCAAGTGTTTCCATGCGAGTTTGTTAAGTTGGGAAAAAAATGAATGATGGGGGAGGGGAAAGAAGGAAATGTCTCTCCCCTCACCCTTACATCTTGTCTTGTTTGCTCCCGCTCTAAATTTTGCACAATAACTTGATTGGAAATGCTTGCTATGCAGGCTATGTAACTTCATGTATGCTCAACTCCAGTGCCTTCTAAAACACACTTTTAAATGAAGTGGTTATTTTCATTGGCTGGGAAGTCATTTTGTTCTCAAACCGTGGGGAGAGTGTGTGCTTTGGCAAAATTAATGAGAGAAATCTTGGACACCTTTCTTCATTGTAGATGGGAGATATGATTGATGACCTCTTGAGTGAGCAGGTTGAATCCATCAAGCAGTTTTCGGAGTTTGTGGCAGAACTAAAACGTGTTGGGCCTGGACTGGGAGAACATATGTTTGACAAAACCACTTTACATTAGTCAAGATTACCTTAGCAATATTTATTTTTTGTTTGATTTTACCAAAACGTAACTTATCTGTTTTTTATCAAAAATTTCTGGTTTAATATGTGACTATTTATGACTATTTATAACTTAATGTCCTGGGAGTAAATAATTTTTTGTGAGAAACTGCATTATTTTATTATAAAGACAATCCAAAAAGTGCTTGTTTATGAATTTAAGTCTTAATGTTCTTCAGTATCAAAATGACTGAAAGACCAGCATTCTATATTTTAACACTTTTGTAATGACTTGCCTTGTGCTTGTTTTGTTGAATGCCTTAAATAAACTGGATGTGACATGACTTGTGAGACTGGGTTTCTTTTGCACATTCTCATATTTCTGGATCTTTGCCTCAAGCCTCATTTCTCTGCCAATACACTGGAGTTGGTGGGGGACAAAAAGAGACTTGTGTGGCAGGAAGGGGGGGGGGGGGTTGGGGGGGGGGGCTAGCAATCAATATGGTGGGTTGAATGGAAGAATACCTTCAGAAAATAGTAGGAAAACATCAATTAAGTAGAGACAAACCATAAATGAAATACAGATAAATCAGGATGGAGTTGATAAACATGGATTTCATATGAAAGACGTGAAAAATTACCGGTAGATGTGTATTGCAAGATGTAGAAACAGACTCAAAAATGGCAATGTAACGTACCACATGTACACATACATCTCTTAAAGTCCCTTTTCTTGAGACCTACAGTATACATAAGACTTGTCTTCTATCTGTCTGTCTTCAACGGTCCTCTCTCTTATTTTTCGGACAGATGATGGACTTCATTGAAGAGAACTTCCTTGAGGAGCAGGTGGAGTCCATTAAACAGTTCTCTGGTTATGTCACCAACCTGAAGCGTGTTGGTCCTGGACTGGGTGAATACCAGTTTGACAAGCTGACTCTGAACGACTCCTAGAGAGACATTGAGTCCTTGTGTGGCATGTCCCTCTTCAACCTGATGGGCCTTAGACTTTTTTACAAACTCAGGATAATTTTGTTTTTGTTTTTTTTTTTCACTCAGTGCGACTTTTCTTTTTTATTTGGTCTTCAGATATCACAAAATTGTTGTCCAGTAGTGTGACTTAAACCGGATTTTGACTGTAGATATTGCCCATTTTCTGTTTGTAAAAGGTTGAAAATTAAAGGACAATTTCATGGAAACAGTTGTTTTCTGGTTAAACCATTTTTTTTATAGAAATAAAACACCCTTCAGTACCTGAGCAACTCCCTTGGTAATCTCACCTCCAAAGTTTTAACCCTTTAAGCCCCAAGCTATAAGAGTGATCAGCATCAAATTTTTCCTTGTAATATCAACGTTTTATAACACAGAGTGGTGATGAGAGTTAAGGAAATGATCACAGAAGATGAATTTCCTTGATATTTTATCAACTTCTCCCCACTACTTCTGCAGGAAATGAATAGGGGCAACAAATGAGAATTCAAATTTTGATCAGGTTAAAGTATCTCAATGCAATCGGGACAACAATCACACTTGGCTACAAAGTTGTGAATATTTTTTGCGAGGATCTTAGTGGGTGTCAAAATCAAGTGTTTTGTTGATTCTGCACACTGAAAAACTTAAGTTCCCCAAACTTAAGTCACAGGTTTTCGCAGGACTGGAGAGAAGATGGGGCTGCTTTCAGGTTGAAATTAAAGCACTCCACCTTGCCCTTTTCCAATTTGCATTTAATTCTTTTTTTCCTTTTCTTTTTTTGGAGTTCCAAAAAGGACTGTGTCTTGAATGCGTAAGATGTAGTTTAAGTCGAGAGTTGTCTACTAACTTAATTTCCGGCAAGTTTTATCCCCTCTATCCTTGTGATGTTTTTTACAGTCTGCTTCTCTCCTAAACCTTCACTTTCATTAATCCTCTTCTTCCTCGTTCCCAGGCCCTCGCGAACTCTTATTTGGGGATATTTAACATTTAAGGTACGCTTGGATGAAGGGAATTCCTGCCCGCGCTTGTTTACATAAGCCCTCAGGGAGACTTCTCGCTTGTCATCAGCTCCGTGCCCCCTACAGCCTGAGAAGGCAGGGCCCTTATAACCTGCACCTCCCAATGGTATCAGATTAGAGGCAATCCTTAACTTCCGTTTCGTGAAACCACCAGTGACGGCCCTCGTTACATATGATGCATTCTTCCCCACACAACTAAAATTGATCTTACGGATCACTTGTTGCTTGCTAAAATATTCATGAGTGTTAAACTGGTAGTCCTGACACTCATCGTTCAATATGCTGCTTCTTAATCAAGCCCAACGAACCCCCCTTCTAGGGTTCTGACACTCATCGTTCAATATGCTGCTTCTTAATCAAGCCCAACGAACCCCCCTTCTGGGGTTTTTTGCTTCCAATTTCGTTCCCAGAGGCTGCGATCCTTTCGGTCAGCACCAAGGATCACAGCCGATCCACGCATCGTCAGAAAGATTAGGGCCTGTTTACTTGGAGGTGGGGGACCCCAAGCAAGTAACCCGCTTAGGTTGGGTAACCTGCCCGTCCAGAGGTCCCCAGGTGAGTTTTATGCTACACAAAGCTCTTCAAGTGAGGTTGTATGTCTCATGGTAAAATGTTGTGAGGAATTAAATTGTTTGATGGCCATTGTGATAAATTCTAGCTGACACTAGACATCTACACTACGATTCAGGAGGGGGGGGGGGGGGGGGGTGGTTACAGAAACTTCCTGCCACGAGAATTGCAAATTGTAATGTGCTGTACTAAAGCTTAATTTGCATTTCTGTCATTCTTATTTTTTAGGGCTGCATTCAAACTTTTGGCATCTATTTGTCTCATTCTTATTCCTTACAAGAATGAAATTGATGTACCTTCTAGCCTGTGTAGCAAGTGTTTCCATGCGAGTTTGTTAAGTTGGGAAAAAAATGAATGATGGGGGAGGGGAAAGAAGGAAATGTCTCTCCCCTCACCCTTACATCTTGTCTTGTTTGCTCCCGCTCTAAATTTTGCACAATAACTTGATTGGAAATGCTTGCTATGCAGGCTATGTAACTTCATGTATGCTCAACTCCAGTGCCTTCTAAAACACACTTTTAAATGAAGTGGTTATTTTCATTGGCTGGGAAGTCATTTTGTTCTCAAACCGTGGGGAGAGTGTGTGCTTTGGCAAAATTAATGAGAGAAATCTTGGACACCTTTCTTCATTGTAGATGGGAGATATGATTGATGACCTCTTGAGTGAGCAGGTTGAATCCATCAAGCAGTTTTCGGAGTTTGTGGCAGAACTAAAACGTGTTGGGCCTGGACTGGGAGAACATATGTTTGACAAAACCACTTTACATTAGTCAAGATTACCTTAGCAATATTTATTTTTTGTTTGATTTTACCAAAACGTAACTTATCTGTTTTTTATCAAAAATTTCTGGTTTAATATGTGACTATTTATGACTATTTATAACTTAATGTCCTGGGAGTAAATAATTTTTTGTGAGAAACTGCATTATTTTATTATAAAGACAATCCAAAAAGTGCTTGTTTATGAATTTAAGTCTTAATGTTCTTCAGTATCAAAATGACTGAAAGACCAGCATTCTATATTTTAACACTTTTGTAATGACTTGCCTTGTGCTTGTTTTGTTGAATGCCTTAAATAAACTGGATGTGACATGACTTGTGAGACTGGGTTTCTTTTGCACATTCTCATATTTCTGGATCTTTGCCTCAAGCCTCATTTCTCTGCCAATACACTGGAGTTGGTGGGGGACAAAAAGAGACTTGTGTGGCAGGAAGGGGGGGGGGGGGTTGGGGGGGGGGGCTAGCAATCAATATGGTGGGTTGAATGGAAGAATACCTTCAGAAAATAGTAGGAAAACATCAATTAAGTAGAGACAAACCATAAATGAAATACAGATAAATCAGGATGGAGTTGATAAACATGGATTTCATATGAAAGACGTGAAAAATTACCGGTAGATGTGTATTGCAAGATGTAGAAACAGACTCAAAAATGGCAATGTAACGTACCACATGTACACATACATCTCTTAAAGTCCCTTTTCTTGAGACCTACAGTATACATAAGACTTGTCTTCTATCTGTCTGTCTTCAACGGTCCTCTCTCTTATTTTTCGGACAGATGATGGACTTCATTGAAGAGAACTTCCTTGAGGAGCAGGTGGAGTCCATTAAACAGTTCTCTGGTTATGTCACCAACCTGAAGCGTGTTGGTCCTGGACTGGGTGAATACCAGTTTGACAAGCTGACTCTGAACGACTCCTAGAGAGACATTGAGTCCTTGTGTGGCATGTCCCTCTTCAACCTGATGGGCCTTAGGCTTTTTTACAAACTCAGGATAATTTTGTTTTTGTTTTTTTTTTTCACTCAGTGCGACTTTTCTTTTTTATTTGGTCTTCAGATATCACAAAATTGTTGTCCAGTAGTGTGACTTAAACCGGATTTTGACTGTAGATATTGCCCATTTTCTGTTTGTAAAAGGTTGAAAATTAAAGGACAATTTCATGGAAACAGTTGTTTTCTGGTTAAACCATTTTTTTTATAGAAATAAAACACCCTTCAGTACCTGAGCAACTCCCTTGGTAATCTCACCTCCAAAGTTTTAACCCTTTAAGCCCCAAGCTATAAGAGTGATCAGCATCAAATTTTTCCTTGTAATATCAACGTTTTATAACACAGAGTGGTGATGAGAGTTAAGGAAATGATCACAGAAGATGAATTTCCTTGATATTTTATCAACTTCTCCCCACTACTTCTGCAGGAAATGAATAGGGGCAACAAATGAGAATTCAAATTTTGATCAGGTTAAAGTATCTCAATGCAATCGGGACAACAATCACACTTGGCTACAAAGTTGTGAATATTTTTTGCGAGGATCTTAGTGGGTGTCAAAATCAAGTGTTTTGTTGATTCTGCACACTGAAAAACTTAAGTTCCCCAAACTTAAGTCACAGGTTTTCGCAGGACTGGAGAGAAGATGGGGCTGCTTTCAGGTTGAAATTAAAGCACTCCACCTTGCCCTTTTCCAATTTGCATTTAATTCTTTTTTTCCTTTTCTTTTTTTGGAGTTCCAAAAAGGACTGTGTCTTGAATGCGTAAGATGTAGTTTAAGTCGAGAGTTGTCTACTAACTTAATTTCCGGCAAGTTTTATCCCCTCTATCCTTGTGATGTTTTTTACAGTCTGCTTCTCTCCTAAACCTTCACTTTCATTAATCCTCTTCTTCCTCGTTCCCAGGCCCTCGCGAACTCTTATTTGGGGATATTTAACATTTAAGGTACGCTTGGATGAAGGGAATTCCTGCCCGCGCTTGTTTACATAAGCCCTCAGGGAGACTTCTCGCTTGTCATCAGCTCCGTGCCCCCTACAGCCTGAGAAGGCAGGGCCCTTATAACCTGCACCTCCCAATGGTATCAGATTAGAGGCAATCCTTAACTTCCGTTTCGTGAAACCACCAGTGACGGCCCTCGTTACATATGATGCATTCTTCCCCACACAACTAAAATTGATCTTACGGATCACTTGTTGCTTGCTAAAATATTCATGAGTGTTAAACTGGTAGTCCTGACACTCATCGTTCAATATGCTGCTTCTTAATCAAGCCCAACGAACCCCCCTTCTAGGGTTCTGACACTCATCGTTCAATATGCTGCTTCTTAATCAAGCCCAACGAACCCCCCTTCTGGGGTTTTTTGCTTCCAATTTCGTTCCCAGAGGCTGCGATCCTTTCGGTCAGCACCAAGGATCACAGCCGATCCACGCATCGTCAGAAAGATTAGGGCCTGTTTACTTGGAGGTGGGGGACCCCAAGCAAGTAACCCGCTTAGGTTGGGTAACCTGCCCGTCCATATAATCTCTCATTATAATTTGGTCACGTTTACATGATAGGTGGGGTGACCCGCCACATGTTACCTCACCAATCTGGGGTCCCCCACCTCCATGTAAACAGGCCCTTAATTTGATCACGTTTACATGATAGGTGGGGTGACCCGCCCCATGTTACCTCACCTATCTGGGGTCCCCCACCTACATGAAAACAGGCCCTTAGAGTGCGACCCAGGCTAAGGATCACCAGCCTCTGGAAGTATCATAATCACTAGTGAACCTAACAGGTAAAGGATTGCTGTCCTGGTCTCAATTTGTATCGCCAAATTAGGTTTGCATGAATCTCGCGTTCAGCTAGCGCGTGCGCAATTAGAATACTTCCCGGTCTTCGTGCGTAGCTAGCGTTTGTGACGCAATTTGTTAGCCAAGTCGTCAAAAGTTTTACTCTGGTTTCAGTGGCGGATCCAGGAGGGCCCGGGCCCCCCTTATTTTTAGACCAAAATGAGGGTCGAAGGGCCGAAAAAAATTCTTTTGGAGGCCGGGCCCACCCTTATCTCTGGGTCTGGATGACTGCCCCCCCGCCCTTATCTGAAGGTCTGGATCCGCCACTGGGTTTATTCGTCGAACATTATCTTCTTGAATTATTGCGAAATTACAGTTTAATAAAACCACGGGTGAAGAAGATAATCAAAAGGACTTTATAAAAAACACCATATTAAAAGAATTTCGAAACAAACACACTTTTTTTCTTCGAGAGTTTTCGACGCTACGATAGCAGGACAAACATAAAGGTAATCACTGGACGTGTGAAGAAATCTTACCAACTTTAACTTTGCTACTATATATGCCATGAAAGAGAAATTCATTACAGACACATTCAAAGCGAGGATTTCAAGGAACCTAAAGAACTTCATGCAAAGAAACGCCAGCAGAGGTCTGGTAATTTTTTGCCTTGGGAGGAATCTGGAAATGAGTTTTGGTTCCCCCAGTTACGTGCGAACAGCCCATACATGAGGTTTTTTTCTCAGTCCCTTAATTTCTACGTGCTACCCGTACATACACCCAATTATAAGCCCCGCTTCCCCGGATATAAGCCCCCCTCTGGCTTGTATTGAAATGAATTCGATTTATTTCAGATTATGACTATTAAGGTTACTGAAAACCCAGTAAACGCAGAATGTATTTTGATCAGCACTGCTATAGCTTTTTTGAAAGCGCTTTCTTTCCTTAAGGTCTTAGTCGTCTAACATCTAAAATAATCTGAAACACCACCAAAAAAATATCATTGCAGAGCTCAGTGAGCATACTTTCGTAGCTTATATACTACGTCCCTTAAAGTTACCATTTTTTGTATATTATACATAGTTGATAATTGTTCATATCCACCAGTTGCACCGGTCAAATCTTCCTATTAGGACGACGGCCCACCATTTAATTGCACCACACTGCATTGCTTCAAGACTGCGAACAGGAGTCAGTGACCTTAGCGGGTTGTATCGGATTTGTGTCATGTTCTGAGAATACGACACTCAATGCTATGTCACTTTGCACTCATTTTTAAGTTCATCAGGTATATCGGACATTTCTTGCGGTTCCGGCATCTCAGGAAGAGGACCAAGAAAACCAGGGGGCTGGGGAAGGAGGGAATAAAACATTGAGACTCAAGGAGGAAAGGAATAACAATAGTGCCACCCAGTCAGCGGGGCCTTTCTTTGGCGCATGCGTTGCATGTTACTAGGATACAGTTTCGAACCCAGGCCTACAAATAGCCGTGCGCTTGGTACAGCGATCAGTACTCGTTAACATCCGTCGAAAGGCCCTTGGACACCTACACATAGCATCAACCCCAACCCAAAAAAGGAACCTAACCAGTTTCGAAACAGTGCTTAACCCTAATCAGTAAAGGTAGTGCTTAACCCTAATCTGTAAAACGCAGTGCTTAACCGGCTAATCCAAAACGATAAGGAATACTACGTTGTGTAAACTTCATAAGGTGTCTAAGGGCCTTGCGACAGTCCAGAAGTTTGGGCTGCGGCGACTTCAATAGTTTCCTTCGCAGCTGTTTTTAGGATCGTCATGCAACGGCCCTCCCCACTAACGGCCGTTAGTGGGAGAAACGTTGAGTGACGACCCCAATAACGGCTGGGAAGAAGACTATGACTTCTCGCTTGACGCAACTTAGGCAGAGCCTCGTTTTCTCCTCAAGAAGGAGACAAAAGATGGGCTCTCGCTCGCAGGGTACAATACTGCATACGGTATACCCTCGAAAGAATGCTCTGTCAGTTTTTGAACACAGCACAACATAGCTTACCAGCAGACCCTCCTTTTGGGTGTGTTTTCTGTGTGTTCAACAATTGATTTTGTTATTTAACACATTCGCAATTCATAGCTTTCAGCCAGCGCAACAGCATAAGGCCTGTGACGCTACCCTCACCCCACGATAAATTTCAACACCGGGGTCTACGTCTACTCCTGTTTTCGAAGAGCAGTGTGTTTCGTTTACCTCTCCTTCCAAGGGCTTAACGTCACCCGCCTTCCTCCTTCCCTCCGCGCGCGTGTCACCTTTCCTTGCGGGTAGCGATTTTCACAAGCGCACGCGTAGTTCGCTCGTTCTTCTATTGCTGGGGAAAATGAGGGACAACTCGTTGTCTACGGCGCCATCCACACTAGCGTTTTTTCGGTTGAAGCCGCAAAGGTTTGATGCGTTTTGGCCTATCATCCACAATAAAACGCCCGAAACACTGATAAAAACGAACCTTTCCAAAACGGGTACAAAAGTGAAGCTCTTTATGAAACGTGCCGTTTTGAAAATACCTCGTTTTTGGTGTGAACAGGTGAAAACGTAGGCTTTTGAAAGGGTCCCACGTGCCTCCAAAGCTCATCTATCTACGATGGCTCGGCGGATAATGTTGTGACTTAAATGTTGCTGTACATGCTTTTCGCGAGCTTTGTTCAACGTCTTCAATTAACCTACCCCTCCCCTACGCCAACATTAACTCTTACTTCAGGTGGGCAGTTTCCCAGAAACGTATGACGATCCCTTAAAACACATAAAAGGGTTTACTGTGTTTGCCACCAGCTACCGAAGAAAACATCAATCCTCTTTGACCCGCACAAAACTAAAAAAAAAATACCGCAAAAATGTAATCTTACCATTTCTCCAACAAGTTCTGGTGGCGGCTGTCCGCACTCTTGCATCTAAATGACGTAACATTGAAAACAGATAAAAATTACAAATTTTCATGATGTTTAGCCTAGGAAAAAACGGGGCGCGCGAGGGTGACACGCGAGGGGAGAGGGAGCTCCCTCTTCCCTCGTGTGTCTTCCCCGCGCGCCCCGTTCTTTTCGGCACCATTACTTCCAAGCGCCTGCTATGCAGGCTTTCGTGATGTAAAAGAGGCCAACTTGTCTCCAAGACTTCTTGTTTAGAACCTGGGTGGGGCCGATTCCAAGAGAAAATCCCAGAGGAGGACATTGTAAAGACTTTGCGCTACTAAGTGAACGTGTGAATGCAAAGCAGGTGGTGAACGGATGTTATTGCTGGTCAATCGAATATGTTTTGCATTACTAAACAAGGTATTCAACAAAAACTGAGCAGAGGTTAGAGAATCCGATCAAATGTAAGAAGTTTAGGATCTCAAATTTGCGCTGGAGAAAAACAAAACCTTCTCCACAGACATAGCTGGCTATATAGATAAAACCTCCCTCAAACTACCACCCAAAATGCGAAGACTTAATGGTTGCTTAAGAGAGGTGGTCTTTCACAATAATCGAACCACAGGGGGTCTCTTCCGAGAAGAGATGCGGACATATCATCTTTATGGTAGATAACGTAATGCATGCTATATCTATAGTATGGTACGATATGTGTACTTCCATGTTGTCACTAAAAGTTCTGCTAAGTATCTAAAGCTACTTGCAAACAGACGCAACAACTCCCAACAATGTTGTGTATGTTTGCATGGGGCTAAAAGGTTGACCAGTTTCAAACTTTACGCAAAAAGGGTGTGCAAACGGACGCAACATGGAACATCCAACAATGTTGCGCCCGTTTGCATGGGCTTAAGAAGCATAGTACATATTAAAAGTGAACGTGTGGTTCAAAGCATGCGTCAAGTGGTCGCGAGTGGTAGAGATTGAAAACAATGGAAAATTATGAAACCGTAGACGATTTCACTAACAGGAGGTGTTTGTTTATTAGAGGTTCCATCTGTAAAGCCCCGTGCAAACGGACGCAACATTGTTGGCCAACAACTCCCAACATTGTTGGATGTTATATGTTATATTGCATGTTGTTGGATGTTGTTGCATGTTGTTGGATCCATTTGCACAACTCTTCCAACATTGTTGGGGCCACGCACACTCATTACCCATGGATTATAAAGACTTATGGGTTGTATTCTTCCCATGGTGCACAGCAGGTCCCAACATTGTTGGGAGTTGTTGCATCCGTTTGCACACCACTGCCAACATGGACGCAACAACTCCCAACATTGTTGGTGCAACAATGTTGGGAGTTGTTGAGTCCGTCTGCATGCAGCCTAAGGAAGATTAGAATAGTGTATAATTATTATCTTACATGTATTATAAATTTCTTGTATATTGTTGTTGTATTTATATGTTGTTAATGGAAAAATAAATGAATGAATGAGTGAATGAATAATGGAAATAGAGGATATTACATGGCCACGCAGAGATACGAAATTTCTCTTCGAGTGTTAAAAAATATTTCACGAGTGAGCGCAGCGAACGAGTGAAATATTTTTCAACACGAGAAGAGAAATTTCATATCTCCAAGCGGCCATGTAATGTTCTATTTATTATATAAACACCAATGAAATACAAAACCATTTCACTTAAATAGTTTTTTGGTGTGAAAGGCGCGATTTATTATGAAGCCATAGCAACGGTGATATTTTCACATGTGAAGATATCAAGTTTTCGCGTGAAAGCTCACCTGGTATTTCATTGGTGTTTATATAATAAAAATATTTATTTTTGTGTGTTGTATTACTGGTCACTTATGGGAGTCGGTCGCCTACGACAGGTGGTCGCGCATGGAAGATCGACTGTATGTGACTCACCTTCTGCATAAGGCCCAAGAGTTTTTCAAATCGTTTTTTCTTGATCTCATCAGAGTCGCTTGACCTCTCAGCCTCATATTCTGAACAAACCTCTGAGACCAAACTAAGTTGTCTTTCATACTGGCCTAATTCTTCTGCACCCAAGGAAGATCTTTTTTCTTCCAGCCAAGTCGGGTACTGATAAGAATAAAGGAAAGTAAGGAAAAAGGTGAAGATTTGTGTACAAAAAATATTCTATCCCAGTTTTGAAATAATTCCTGTACAGTTGAGTCTCCCTTGACAGTACAATGTAGTTACATGTCTGGCCAAAAATTTTATAATATTATTACAGTTGAACCCTGCTCTACGGACACCCATTTAATACTGAAACCCGGTTATTACGGACAATTAGCAATTATTGGACGAGGTTGAGCAAAATATCGTGATTTGTCAGTGGCGAGCAGATTGATCTGTGAGACACTGACAAATCACGATAATATTATTTTGCGATAACCGAGTTCAATAATAATTATTGTTTTATCATTTGATCACTGAGTTTGTTTTTTAATAAATAATATCTTCAGAAAGCGGTTAGCGCACGCTGCCTTCCAGGAGTAATGACAGAGATCACATAAACGAGCAAGGAGCAAGTGTGGTTTCATTTACGCATCAGCAGAATAGTATTTGCAGCCAAAAAAAGTTGAACAACATTGCGCATGGGCACACCATTATTTGTAGGCAATTATTTGCAGGTCACATGGTGGGCTCTCAGCCAATGAAAAGGAAGAAACATTTGCATCAAATGATAATGTGCTTTGTCCCTGGGGGAAGCCCAAACATTTTCTCTAAATTCAACCCACTTAATATGGACACCTGTTAATGCAGACAACGGACACTTGTTTTTGCCCAACGAACACATTCGTGTGGAAAGTCAACCTCACTTATGCAAACCCTTTATTGTCGACACAACATGTTGATGTTCCCAGCACTTCAGTACACCGGATAAGATTATTTGAAGACGTCAATTTCAGACTATTTTGGCATCAAACTAGTTATGCAGAGAACGGTCTTGATTGAGTGATATGTTGTTTCCGAGGATTTTGTTCGTGGAATGACGGCTTTGTGAAGGTTAGAGATGTTTAATTTGACGATGCTAATGTCCTTATTTATTTCTTTAGTATTTTGTTCTAATAAAAGGTATTTTTTGACTTAAAATAACACGACCCAGTTAAAACGGGCACCTCATTAATATGGACACTGTCTATGGCCCCCTCAGTGTCTGTATTAACGGGGTTTGACTGTTAAGGGCCCCCCTAATTTTTAGACCAAACTGAGCCCTGAAGGGCTGAAAAATATTTTTTTGGAGACTGGCCCCCCCCTCTTATCTCAGGGTCTAGATGACTGCCCCCCCTTTTCTGAAGGTCTGGATCCGCCACTGCCTATGCAGCCCTTCACTGTGTTCTCACACAACATCCTTCAGAGGGGGAGGGAGGGTCTCCATGAAGTTTTATATGGGGAGGCTCTGACCCGAGGTCCAACCTCTTACACTTTTACATACTGTCTTCATAGAAAAGGTATCCCTTTTTATGCCTTAATAAATCTTAAAACAAAAACATTTTCTCAATTTTTTCACAGCAATTATGCATCTGTTAGCATTTTTGAAATGACTGATTTCCCTACCCTTTCATATACTTTGACTAGTGAAATCCCTACCCTTTCATATACCTGAAGCTTGAAAAAGGTACTCCTTTTGGGCGGAGCGTTCCCGTATAGGCCATTATAGGGAGTACCTCCACCCCATGCCTGCAGTTCTCCCCACAACTGTTCCTGTTCCAGTCCTTTACGTGTCAAAGAACAAGAAATTATGTTGGGTGTTTGAAAGCAAGTAAGGCTTAGAGCAGTCTTGAGCCATAATCTCTCCAGATCACACTTGTGTAATACTACTTGCCCAGGGTGCAAAGAAAGTCAGTTTTACAGCCTGCCATTCGGGCAAGCTGTAGATAGCATGTACTAGCCCACAAGTCATTTCAACTAGCCTTAAAACCCTTTTTGATTAGCAGGATTGATAACAATCCTTCTGTAATTTGAATTTCCCCCAAAAACAGCACTTGCCCGTCGGGCAAGTTATGAAAAAAAACATCAGCCTGATAGCAAAATCCACTAGACCCGGGCTATCGGACACGACTTTCTTTCCACACTGTTGCCTCACCTTATCTTGTAAGTCTTTCAAAGCAGGATAAAGAACTTCCTTGGACAGGAGGTTTTGCATCATGCCCTGCATCATAGGAAGGAAATCCAGCTCTCCTTCACTGCCACCTCCATCAAGGTTCATGTCCATCATGGCCTTCAAGAAATCTTCATTGAATGCTCCTGTTGGACTGCAGTTCTGAGGGGACAGAATTAAACATCAAAATCTCACAGACTGTGGTTATAACTTAGATATTTGGGTTCATCATAGCAGGGGCGTACATGCTGTAACATGAGATTTTGAAGATGTATGCACGGGAGAAAATTGAGAGTGCTGGCCAAAGGTTCTCCAAACTAAGGCACCTGGCGGAATGGTCCCCCGGAAAGGTTTTCAATTTAGAGTCTCAGAAATGCCATTTCTTGCATATTCTGCAATACATTTTCAGTAAATAAATACGAAGGAAAATGCAGTAGTTGTTAGTTGTCTCTAGTGACATCGGCCAGGTAGAGTGTTTAACTAAAAAGGGTTAAACAGTGACACTGGTACAAGCAAAGGGCAAGACGTCTACCCTTCAAACCAACACAAAGACACCAATAATTATGATGCAAAAAATTTATCAGTCACCCCAATCTAATGACAAAAATGCTTTCAGGAAATACAAATACAAAATATTTCTTTTCCAGATTTTAGCTGTACGCACGGGCAAATGTGCGTATATGGACGCTACACTCCTGCGTGTTAGGCAAGCACATTCCCAGAGTCTGTGAAGAAAAGAGACCCTAACGACTAGGTTATACAATGAGCATTCTCTACTGAAGGATACATTGTGTTGCCCCAAGTTAAATGTAGCACTTTAAGTCAATGTATAGTTCCAGAAAATATCCATACTACCCCTCAACAGAAGGAACTACCCTGTAGTAATTCCAAGGTTGTGTCTTGAAGACTCTGAAATTTAAGGCAACCAAAATGGAATTTCAACAGGAGACAAAAGGGTCAGGGGCACCCAATGAGAACATAGCTCAGACCACTTAAACATAGCATTGTTAAACGTATTTTAGTATTTAGACGGTAGATATAGGCATACATGTGTTATTATTTATCCCCTAAAAATTTTCATCTGTTTGGATTTTCTAGCTGAAGATGTAGTGATCCAAAAATTATAGGGATCAAAACTTATCTTTTCGAAAATTTCAGCCACGAGAAAGGCCCCCAAAAATTCTTGGTGTCCTTTTTAGCGTAAAAATCCGTTAAAAATGGGCAATTCTACGATTTTTTAGTTGTTTGAAAATCCTAGGAGAGGCAGGCAAGCAGAAATTGTACAACAAAATAATGTTCTGAAAATTCTAGATCGCAAATTGTCTTCCGAACAGATATTTTTTTGAAAATTGATGTTGGGTGCTCCTGAAGGGTGGGGAGTCATAGAACAAATCCCTTCCACGAGGGGAATGGATAAATTTCTGGGCCTCATGTACATGCAAACCCTGGCAAATGAGACTTTCTCCCCAGATTACACCAACCATAGGTAGTAGACTCTTAAAATTTGCAACAGTATTGATATTGCAGATTTTGTGACAGTAAATAATGTCCAATGATTTCAGGGTGAAAACTTTCAACCTTTCACGTACATGTATTTGTAACCTCCAAAACATCTGTGTCCATTGCCATTAACCAGGAGAAGTGCATGTAGACATTGGGTGAGTTTGCAAATCATGAAGTTCAAAATTAAAAGGTTAAACTCTACTCTGTTACTACTGGACCTAGGTAATTATTATGGATCAGTTTAGATCAATTTGGTAATATTTAATATACCTCCAGTTCTTTAGCATTTTGAGCCAAATTATTCATGGTTCTTGTTAAATTTGCTTCAAGGTCAGTCATAGATGAAGGGTTATCTAAGAGAGAAAAACATATTATTTTTTCCAACATTTAATTTCTTAAAGCATGCTAAAAACTACCACAATTCTGGACCCTAGCAAAATGGTCACATGAACCAGGGCTTTCACACACAGTAGCGTCAGAAAATCAATGATGATACAGTGTATGGCTGGGAGATGACACACATTTCTGTATATCAAGCACCTAACTGTATTTTTGGAGTTAATACAAGACTCATTTGTGGATTGGTGTCCTTGTGTGAAAACAGAAACAAACAAAAATAAATAATTTCTTGGCACATCTTCCAGGAGATTCAATAGAAGTCACCATATAAAAGACATGTCCTGGTATGAAGAATGAGGGTGGCATTACTCTTGAAAGAAAAATTCCTGTGATACAAGGACACAAATAAATATTTGATTCTGGGTGGCACACAACTACCCTTTACCTACTAAGCACAAACACCATTACCCCAGATGTGAAAGGAATTTTTGCCTTGTTCATAAAAACTACTGTAATCAAGGAAAAGCGAATCTGACAGGGTATTGATAAGATGCATCTTATAACGGAATACAATGCTGATCAAAATAGGTTTTGTATTTACTGGCTAATCTGGGCTTATAACATGGGGGGCTTATTAACAATTATTCCTCGAGCCCGAATGGGCTCTGAGTCAATAGCCCATGAGGCCGAAGGCCGAATGGGCTATTGACTCAGAGGCCATGAGGGCGAGAGGAATAATTGTTTTAGTAAAATCCAACTAGTTGGTCAAAAATGTCGAGAATAAAAAAACTTTAGCTAGTTAAAGCTAGAGTTTAGCCCTTTTTTGCCGCCAAAAAGCCCGCGCTTTTCGCTACTAGTGGGCTATAACATATAGCCTAGTAGTAGCTCAACCAATCAGAACGCAGCATTGCTGATAGACCACTAGTTGGATTTTACTAATAAGTAATAGACCTTTCCCACATTCCTGTAAACAAAGGCACCAACTCAAGGCTCCAGTGGACAAAATACAGTGATTTGTATGAAATTGTCCACCCAAGCCTCATCCTCTTTTCTTTATGTTTTCTCACTGGAGTGTAATGCAGGAAAGGTCTATAGTTAATGGTGTTGGACGTAAAATTGTACCAGAACTCACCATGATCAGCTTTGGCCGTTGCTTGAGCAAACTGGCCCAGCTGAGCTAATAACTCAGGCTCATTTCCTAGCATTGTCTTCACAGCATTTTCAAGGTCTTCTGCTGCTTTAGCAAAATGGGCTTCCATTTGAGCCTCAGAATCCCCTTGTGATGGAGATGGATCCTTCCCTGCTGTGCCGCCACTTCTTTCTTCACCGTTGCATTCTGTTTTTTCTGTAGAACTACAAACAGCTGGTTGAACCTCATTTTGGCAAATACTTCCAGACTGTCTTGTGGTTGATGGGGTATTTTTGTCAAAGTCTTCAAGAGCACCTGGATACATTTGTAAATGTAATTCACAGTAAAACATAACAAGACACTCCACTTAAACCTAAAATGTGCCTTTCATGACAAAAATAATAACCTTAAAACAGGGCTGTCAACCCCCCACGTCTTCAAGTATTGAGAATTGATAGGAAAGGGATGATAAATGATATCATAATTATGTGATGTCACATGACATCATTTGTGCAAAAAATACTCACTGATCCTGATTGCCACCAAATTTACGAGGACACATATCACGCGAAATATCACATATCACATATATAATAAATATCACATATCACGCGAAAACCAATCAGATTATTATGTAACATTATATAACGATGTTTGAAACATAAAAATAGCTCAAACAACGCACAGTACAAATGTTATTGTCGGAAAAAAAGTCGAATCTACCGAGGAAATGGCATACTTCTGTGATTACCCGGGAGATTTCATTCTCTAATCTGGAGACCGGGAGATAGTGGTCCAAAATCTGGAGTCTCCCAGATTATCTGGGAGAGTTGACAGCACTGTTTTAAATGTAAAATTGAGTAGTGGTGTTTATCCGGCTGCTTGTTTGTTTTTTTTTTTTTACATTAATGCCTTCCAACTTCAGTTGCCTACATGAATAACCACATCCTGGCCCCAGTTGTTAGAAAGGTGGATAGCGCTATCACTGGATAAATTACTATCCAAAGGATAGCGCAATTGGTTTTCGTAATACTTATCCTCTGGATAGCAATTTATCCGGTGGATAGCGCTATCCAACTTTTGAGCAACTGGGACCTGATGTGTAATGGCCCTTATGCCTTCTCAAGCTCAAAAGAAAAGTTAACCTTTCCCCTGTGAGTCTTCACATTAACCATCCTTGGGGAAATCCTGAGATGAAAACGACGGGGCGGTTAATTAACCCGGTGTGATTATTTCCTATATTCAAACTAGGTTTTTACTGATATAATCGTCTCTCAAAGGGTCTACAAGTCAGCTATAAATAATCATCTAGTGGGCAACGCAATAGACCAGGACTTTTCAGGTAGTGTGTTGATTAACTATGCGAAGCAGCCACGAATCAGTACATATATACTATCATAAAAGCACCTAAGTGCATAGATTGTATCTAGAGTCAGCAACATGAATGAAGGCAAGGAACTTACTGTCCAATAAGGAATCTAATTCATCATCGCTCTTCCCATCCGCCATGTTTATGAGCCCATACCACACATAATGCTATTGTACTGTCCAGCGGTAAGAGGAACCCTAGTGCCAGTCCTCTATTAAGGACGACGGCTAGTGGAGATCGTGTGACGTGACATGAGCAAGTTCTTGCAGCAGTTTTCTTCACGTGCAAACCGTTTGAGGCTTTTTAGAACGTTTCCAGTCATGGTGAGTGAAATATTCTATATGAAGTATCATAATTTGGTGATACACGTAGTCGTTTTTTTCGTTATTTTGAATAAACTTCACCATTCTTGCTACAAAATCTGAGGAAATACTCGGTCTACATACATATACAGTGTATACATGTTTTTTATTTGGAGTCTTTTACAATAAATAGGAGCAATGGAATTTTTCTGGGGTGAGTAGTAAGAGTTGAAGAAACTTTTAAGGGTAGAGTAAATGAAGTTTTTCAGGAAATCTTCAGGAATAAATAAACAATTCATTCAAATTTTATAGCAAAAAATTAACTTTTCAAGAAAATCTTCTGAGGTACACTCAAAATTTATGGAAGCCTTAGGCCTCGTTTTCAGGAAGAAAAGTTGTCCTGGGAAAGAGGGTTAAGGTAAAGAGTCTTTATTTTTTGTCAGTAGCTCAAAGTAGTCATCTGACTAACAAACCTTAGGCCAATGGTGTGCTTATTGTATCCCCTGCTCCCTCACCATGAGTGCTCCATTTTACGAGTATTTAATAAAAGTCAAAAGAAGGATTTGAGGTCACACCTGGGAATCGAACTCGGGACCTCCCGCCGTGGGGTCACCCTCCCAGTTGAGTCAACTAATTAGAGAGTGTTTGTATAAGGAAAAAGGTGACGTTTTTGCCCTAGCCAACAGTGCTTGCGCATATTCTGATTGTCTGTCATCTTGATCAAGCTGACCTGGCTGGATGAGCCAAGGTGTTCATTTGGAGAAAGTTGGCCTGGCTAGGAGGGTGACCCCAACACTGAGGAAGGGGGAACGTGGCCACAATTGGGGACAAAATTAGTTGAGACACTTGAGGGGCATTCTGACATTTTACTGACTTCAAAAGGGGAAAATATAGCTTTTCCTCCCCCCCCTCCCCTCCATTCAATGCTGTGCTGCTGTTCAAGCTACTTTTAGAAAACAACAAACACCCCAACTTTGAATGGAGGGGAGCGGGGTGGGGTGTGGATGCTTTTGTTCTCTGAAGTTACCTTATTTGAGTACAATTTCTCAACAATTTTGTTGCTGACTGTAGGCGGGTCACCCTTCTAGCTGAGTCTAATTTTTGTTTCCTATGTAAAGGGTTCACAAATTTTGGAAAGTAAATGTATGAATAGTTGGCTCACCTAGGGTACCGTACCTTGGGTAGGTGAGTGACCCTTCTACTCTTGACAAGTTTTCTCCAGATAAACGGGGCCTATTAGGGGTGAATGCAATGTTTAGATTATGTGGTGTGCTTTTATCTCTTATATTCCCATGAATACAGGTCATGTGATATTACTCTAGAAAGCTAATTAATCTAATTTAATTCTTTAAATCTAATTTCCGACTTAGAAAGATAGTTGTTTCTCTCAAACTTTGTGTCAATCATGTGCATCTGAATGCGTTGTTTTTGAAAAGGCAAAGGGAAATTCCTTTGAGAACATCACATAAACTGTATTGGGAAACAAGCGCTAGTCAGTGGGAAGGGAACTCCCATGTGATAGAGAACAATCTCATGGGCAGGCTTTTTTTTACCCAAAAGTAGGCCGCATTCCAACACAGAATGATCATGGTGTTGTTTTCCCAACCCAAAACAATACCTGTACAGGTAAATATATTGGATTTCTGTTTTAAAGGCCCCAAAGATAAGACCAAAATATGCAATTTCTTCCCTAAAGTAAGACAACAAGGTATACATGCTTCAAAGTTATTTTGGTGTGATTTAATACACACAAACCCATTGTAGGAGGCGGTGTGGTTGATTGGTTTAAGGGCACTGGACTTGTGATTTGGAGGCCCCGAGTTCAAGTCCTACCCTGACTGCCAGCTGGATTTGTTCTTTGCAGTCCCAAGTTCAAATCCTTGGCCATGTTTGTAAAATAGCCAACTGGTTTGTCTCCTACCAGTTGGAATTTGTAACCATAAGCCCCTCAAGGTGAGAGCATAATTTAAGTATTATTATTGTTATTATTATTATTACATTTCATGCACAATCTTTGTATGTCTTCACAATTGCCATACTTAGAGGCACTCAGGCATGTTTTGGGGCTTGAGCATAAAGTTCCCAAGACTCACCGGAGTGTTCCCAATAGGACAATTGCATGATGACGTCATTTTACTATAGCTACCAGAATCCTTGAGTGTGTTGTTTTCTTGTGTAAATTAAGACTATTGTTCTTTTATCCTCAGCGGAATTGGCAAATTTAAATAACAAAGCAAACATAAAATGAATTCTGGTAGTTGTAGTCAAATATCGTCATTGTGCAATTGTCCTGTTGAGCCAGTTGTGCAGGCTAACTTCCTCCTTACTAACTTGCCTAGTCCCTAGGCCTCATTATTCCGCACGACCAAAGCATTTTGGGTCACGTGGTCCGATCAAAAATGTTCCCCGACCGTTCGCCTCAGATACGTCACTGAAATGAATTGACCGAGAGGGACTGGGAAAATGCCGTACAGGGACTAGGCAACTTACTAACCTCACTTCAGATAAGTTGTCCTTTTGAATTTTGATCTTACAGGCTTCACCTAAGGTTGCCAAATTTACTGACGAAGAAAGGGAAACAGAGCTTCAGCCTCTGAAATCCTCAGGGTGGACTGATGTTGAAGGCCGTGATGCTATTTACAAGGAGTTTAAGTTCAAGAATTTCAACCAGGCGTTTGGTTTCATGAGCCGCGTGGCTCTCATGTCGGAGAAGATGGATCATCATCCAGAATGGTTTAATGTGTATAGCAGGGTTCAAGTGACCCTCTCCACCCATGACTGTGGGGGGCTGTCGAGCAAAGATGTCAAACTAGCAAAATTCATGGATAGAGCTGCCAGTTCCATGTGACAGTTTTAGCTAAGAAATGGATTGATACAACGAGTGTTGTTGGTATTGTCGACAAAGACTGGTTTTAAAATGGTTTTATACTTCAAGAGATGTATTAGATGCATGTGTTATCATGATTATGAATCCCTCATAAAGTAAATCTTTTCTAAATTTCTTTTCTGAATGTTTAACAATTTTGTTGCTATCAGGAAGACAAACGTAAAGCAAGGGGCACACATTCACCAACCCAAGGCATGGCCAGTACCTCAAGAAAGCACACAGTCATATCACCCCGGCAGTACAGCTCACACATGTGTTGTGTTGAGCTGGAGGAGTTCGTTGCAATCCCCTCGGCAGTAAAGAGCCTCTGATACATGGCTTTGTCCATTCATAGACCTGACAGATATGCCATGCTGCCATGGCTGCCACTGCCAGGGTTACATTGCTGTGTGCATTCATGAGATACTGGCCAGGCCCTTGCTTAAATGTTATCTTGCTGGCATGAACATGCTTAAAAGAAAAATTAGTCTATATTATTTTTTTGTCTTTTTCCCTCTGAAGGTCTTCTGTGCTCAAAAATTACTTTTTTCTTTAGACATTCATCCAGTGGAAAACGAAAGAAAGGGAGGTAACCTGAGATCAGGCTCTATTTTCGTTTCGCTTTGAAAATTACATTCCGGCGGGCAAGGTGAAACGAAAAGGGATTTCAGCGGTAGCCGTTAGAGAGAATGTATGAGAACCGCTCAAATTGGGCCTGATCTCAGGTTAAAAGGGAGGAGGGGGGGGGGGGGGGGGGGGTGAGGGAGATAGAAAACAAAGGATATTCTATCCTCCCTATCCTAAACACACTTCTTCTGTACTACTCCATGCAGCTTTCAATGATCATGAAACCAATTTGGAGAAACAACGTGCTTAAAATCTACAAATTCATCGTTTAACCACAAAACAAATCACATGGATCAGGACTTAAATGCACTGAAAACATAATATTAGACCTTTTCATTGGGCTAGAATGCAAAGTTGAGAACAAGTTCTAGTTTTCTTTTTATTGGACTACATCTATGCAGATGAATACATGAGTTTTTCAACACACATTTTTTTATTTTATAGGCCAACACCTCGTGGTGGTGTGCAATAGGAAGGAGTGAGCTTTCCCTTGTTGCAACTCTGGAAAAAAACCTTATACCAAAATAATTTAAAGAAT
The DNA here is from genome assembly GCA_038088405.1 of Porites divaricata. NCBI lineage: Eukaryota > Metazoa > Cnidaria > Anthozoa > Scleractinia > Poritidae > Porites > Porites divaricata. The sequence goes on from JBBMOI010000017.1 coordinate 4,541,486, forward strand.
ATTGCATTCTTTTTTTACATTTTTCATGGTCGAAAGATGTAATCAGTCATCTGTAGTAACAACCGTACACATGAAATTTTCAGAATTTTACCACCTGTTTTTTCACAATTCTTGTGAAATTTGACATTCACTTTCTCGGACTCCCATGAGAAATTTTCTTCGGTGTTATTTATACAGATGACTAATTACATCTTTAGCCCTTGGAAATTGTAAAAAAAGAATGCAATATTCTTTAAATTATTTTGGTACAAGGTTTTTGTCCACTGAAAATTAAATTTATACGGATACATTAAGAGAGGATATACCTCCAAGGATATAGACCCCAAAATTTCACTCAATGTATTTGAAAAGAGAAAGTGGCATAGTACCCTTTATATCTCAAAATATTAGGAATGTGAGCTGAATTCCACTTACTCAATTTATGACACCCCTGCATACCATATAGCGAACATCCCTGTCCAACCTCAATAACTTGGTTTGATTAACCCTTTAAACCCTTCAAATTCTCATTTGTTATCCCTATATGTTTTCAATAGAAGTAGTGGGGAGAATTTGTTGAAGTATCTTGTGTGATCTTTTCCTTAATTCTCATGACCACTCTGTTTTATAAAACAGTAATATTACAGGGAGAAATTTGATGCTCATTACTCTTAGGGATTAAAGGGTTAACTAGCCTGTATATTACGTAGGTATATAGTCATAATTATCTAAAGGTCCCCAAAAGCTTTTAACGGGTTTGACTAGGGTGTTCCAGTATCTGGATGTAATTGTTTTTATTGTCGATTCAAGGAACGGACAGGTGCTCCTTCCCTTCCACATGACAGATACCCCTTTGGTTTAATTTGGTCCAACTTCGTTGTTGTTTTGATAGAATTCAATACGTTAAGCATTGGTGATCAATTAGGGTACGAAAAAGTGTGTGATTGTTTTTCGAGTCAACAGCAGTTTTTGTCTTTGCGTTTGTCTACCCGTGTTGATTTATTGGAAGTCAGAGTCTCCACAATGACATTCAAAGTAGGGTTAATTACTAAATTATGATTGTGTACAGAATTGAAAATTCCCAGGCGTTTGTCGAATCAATTTCCAAAAATTGAAAAACTTGGGGAGCCCCAGCTCCTTGTTTTAGAAATTTGACGAACAACATTGCAAGTGCTTGCTCAAAGTATGAAAAAGAAGGGTGAGGTAAAACACTACATTATTAAATACATTGATTAGTTATTGGTCCTGTTACTATAGGAAACGTTTCTTTACTACTTTCCTGACAATTTTGCGACACAAGATGTACGAAACATTGACAAGTGGAAAACGCCATGAAATGATCTTGTCTCAAAGCATATTGGTTGAAGCCACCGTTGCGATGGAGAATTATTTTTTGCTGCAACATTTTTTTTACATGCATGGATACAGTAAAGCGTTGCACTTGGTAACGTCCTCTTGCAATAAGACAATTGCAAGTTGAGGCAGTTTGCAAGAAAAACGCGTAGAGTATTTATAAACTGTACCTTCACAGTGCTAAGGTTCCAGTAGCTCGGAACGGCTAGGGGGAAGGGAAGGGACAAGAAAACGTATATGTGATCATGAACCGACTGAGTGGTTCTCCTTAATTTTTCGCATCACACAAATTTTATGCATTGCTACTGAGTTTAGCAGGAATGTAGAGGTCTCGATCTAGCCCAACAAGAAGTTGTCATTTGGTAATCATGTGGGAAAATTAGGGAGGAAATTCCATACGAACAAATCAGCTGAACTAACAAAACCTAAGAACGAAAACAGTTCAATCTATTCTTATGTCAACTAAGGCGAGAATTTGTAAAAGAGAAATTGTTTTTACCATTCACAGCCTGTCCTTTTCAGGGCGCAGAGTTGACTAAGCCAAAAAAACGTTGGAAGGGTGGGGAAGGGTGTTGGGAGCATTCAAGCCTATTTTTACGCCTCCTATGACTTTTTTCTCCATTTGAGAATAATTTGAGAATTGACATTTTTTCGAAAAGATGCTCAGAGTCGTTCCTGGCGGTGCTCATTTACGAGTCAACTGATTACCTCAAAAATTTTAGGCTTGTTTACAAGTGATTTAAAGGATTAAGATGATTATAGAGGTGAAAGTCAAATGAGCTTAAACGCGCTGACAGCCAAAGTCCACAGAAAAAAAACAGGAAGGGGAAATTACGTTTGACTGCAAACAATACGAAACAAACGGCATTATCCTCTAATCTTATGATATACCTGGGCTTTTTCGTAAGACTTTCAGTGAACGATAGAACTTGTTGCTGATTGTCCTTCCAGTCAAGTTCCACTTAATTAATTCTGTATTATAAGGTGATCAGTTGTCCAATATATTGTGGAAAGCTTTTGACGTATCAAATAAAGGTCTAGGGAGTTATACTCTTTTTTAGTCTAAATAATTGTGTTTGGCCTTTCTAAACATGTAAGGATACAGAACGTGACATTAATTTTTCTAGCGTTGAATTGCAATCAAGAAAAATCTGCTTATTCATGATTTAATTAAAGGCGGCGCCTGACATTATTATAGGCACGTACTTGGAAAATGTCAACAATAAAAGCAATTAATGATTCAGTATAGCCTTGTTTGACTGGACTCAGAGGTACTTATTGATTTGGAACAGCTATTCGACTAAGGATGGGCGGTGAGTATTTTTCTAGCTTCTTCTGCGGACTGGTTCAGGCCACCAGCTAGTGGAGAAAGTATGCAAAAAAGAAAAGGAAAAGCATTACGAATGGTTAATGTGCGATAGAAAATGAATGACCGAGATCATATTAATTTATCTCATTTTTCTCCGTTCGAAAATTAGTTTTCTTTAAGTGGAGCTACAGTGGGGCAAGGCGAGAAAGTGTTTCATGATAAATTTTTTTTCACTTCTCAGGTTTTCATTTTTTAGCTTGGCTTTTCAAGTCAAAACGCTGGATTCGGCTGTCTTTTTTAATTCCACTTATTTAAAGTACATTCTCTGCATTGCTAATTGAAATTAAAAAATTTACAAAAAGATGCCCAGAAAGCGTCAGTAGTCTCGGGCTGTTCATGAGGGTAACACACGGTAGAGCAACAAAAATCTCGTATTAATGTCTTGGGGTGTAAGGTAGTAAGTTACAAAAAGCTACTCTTACGATTCCATAGCGTACGATGTGGCCGAGAGTGACTTTTGTGGGGAAAATGAATTTGCAGCATGCTAGGTATTAATGGGGTTTGTTTGCGCACGTACAACCTCTTAAGAAACGGATTTAATCAGTAAATTCAGCTAAAGAATGGAAGAAATGCAAGCAGAAATCACGAGGAAATTTAATAAGAGCATTTTCTTTAACAAGATTGCCTCAACTAATCGCGTTCATTTATACCCTTGCTTTAAGAAAAGATTAGGATTTATAATAACTTACTGAAAGGAGACCCTAAGGCCCGGTTCAGACGCCGGACTTTTCATGAGCCGAACCTAATTCGAATTAAGGCCGACCCAAATTATTTAGACCGGCTGAATTGATTCAGACGCCGATCTCAATTCCAGCCGAACTAAATTCAAAAGGAGAAAAATGCTCATTTCGATCAAACTAATTTTTGCATTAGGTTCGGTACATGAAAAGTTCGGCGTCTGAATCAAAGCCGTTCCAAAGTCGCTCCAAAGGCGAAATTCCCGGCCGGGCCAGGCGAAAAGAACAGCTGAGCCGTTCCAAATTGAAACAGGCGTTCCTAATTGATTCAGACGCCGAACTTTTCGTGTACTTAATTCAATGTATTAGGTTCGACTCATGAAAAGTTCGGCGTCTGAACCGGGCCTAACTTCACGGGAAAAGAAATTGATACACAAAGGTTAACACTAGCGACCGGAGCTATAATAAAAGCTCTTGACCACTTAACCCTTTAGGTCCCAAGAGTGACCAACATCAATTTTCTCCTAACACCATCAGCAGATCATCAAGAGTAAAGGTTATGAGAATTACTAAATTGATTACCAAAGGGAGAATGCTTTGATCTTAAACCAAATTCTCTCACCTATTCTTAAAAGAAATGTATGGAGATCAGTCTGGAGAATTTGTATGTGGAGCGAAGGCCAATGGTTAGACGGAAAGGGGAGAAAAGGGGCTCCGCGCTCATACTCAACGTCTCGCATTCATGTCCTTGTGCTCTCCGCGTAGACTTGGAAAAGCCTGTAGAGGAGGCAGCTGTGAAGGCAATTGTTTAATGGCTGTAAGTTAACAAATTGAAAAGACTCAAAAACGGAACAATTATAAGTATTGGCCCCAACGTTTCCTGCGATAACAAAACGTTCAAGTATAATCTCTCCTGAATACAAGGGAAGTCGTTTGGGCAAAACTGAAAGCAGAAAAGGGAATTTCGATTTCCACTGCAAAGATTCTAATTGCCATGATATGCCTTCTCTTCAGGAGCCATTGTACTGTCTGTCATCCACGCAGTTGTGTTTGCTGTTGCATTTACATCAGCTTTCAACACCTCGAATTGGCATCGCTTTTGGTGGTGGACTGCAGGGAAGAGTTGGCCTGCAGGTTTAACTGATGTTCTGAAAAACGCCTATGGAACGTGCAAACCAGGGGATCTGTATTGTTTCCAACGGCTTCCTTCCTGGGCCGAGGAAGATTCAACAGAAATCCTTGCAATTGACTCCGAAGGAACTGTGTACCAATGGAAGTTTGATGCAAAGAACCCAACGGCACATGCAGCATGGCAAGCATTTCATGACCATCAAGAAACAGCAAGTGGTACGATTACAAACAATAAAGCCTGGGACCCTGTTACATTGGAAGGAAACAAACCCAAAGCAACTCAAGACTCTTTCATGTATCGGGATCAGAATGGCGTGAAGTCACTTCTTCTGGACGACGACAACTGTGACTGCCTATCTACTCTGAGTATGGGTCATGGAATGTGTCTTGCTGGTCACCAAACCCAGTACAGCAAAGTTAATGTATCGGGTGTCGATAAATTGTACGATCCAGGTTGCCGGGGGCCTTCACCAGCTTACGGCCTTACTCTGTTTTTTCGAACTGCCAAGAAGCTGACTCTCGAAGATTTTGGCGGAGGTTGGAAAGCTTTCTGGTGGTACGAGAAGGATACCCATTGGCCTGCGCAAGTTACCGATATCCTTAGAGACTCATACGGCTCTTGCAAAGAGTTTGATACCTACTGCTTTCAGCGTCTCCCCAGATGGCTAAAGGAAAATGATACAGAAGTTCTGGCTGTTGACTCTTTAGGGACAGTTTACAAATGGTCCTTCGATCCCAAGAACTCAGTCTCCCATGCGGCTTGGCTTGCATTCCATGATCACCAAGAGACTCCATACAAAGCTGTACTTAATTCGAGTCCTTGGAATCCAGTTGCGCTAAAAGGAAATGCACCTTCACGCCCTCAAGACTCTTTTATGTACCGTGAGCAGAATGGCGTTAAATCTCTTCTTCTTGATGATGACAACTGTGACTGTTTGTCCTCACTCAGTCTTGGTCACGGAATGTGCAATGCTGGCCATTCTACAAGTCATAGTAAATCAAATGTGTTTGGAGTTGATGCTCTTTATGACAGTGGATGTCACGGCCCTGTTCCAACAACTGGACTGACGCTGTATTATCGCGCTCGACAGCCAGACTTGCATGGTTATGGTGGAAGGTGGAGAGCCTTTTGGTGGTGGAATGCTGGCGTTGAGTGGTCCTATTGCGAATCGCAACTGGCAAAGGATGTACTTGAACACCCCTTCGGAACATGCTTAGGTAGGGATCCCTATTGTTTTCAGCGGCTTCCATCGTGGCTCGAGGAGGACTCTACTGTGATTTTGGCCAAGGACTCCCAAATGAACGTTTACAAATGGACGTTCAACTCATCTAATCCAACTGCTGGGGCAGCATGGCGTGCGTTCCATGACCACAAAGAAACAGCTTCTGGTGCAGTGTTGAACAAGGACTCCTGGAATCCCGTGATAATGAACGGAAAATCACCTGCTGTTGACCAGGATTCGTTTGCTTACCTAGAAACTAATGGTATAAAATCGGTGTTACTTGATGATGATAACTGTGACTGCCTCTCGACAATCCAACTTGGTGCAACTGTTTGCGATAGTAACTTTAGTCCAAAGGCCCGTGGGGTCGACCTGCTGTACGATCCCGTTTGTAATCTTCCACGCCCTGATAATGGATTGGCCATTTACTTTAAAGTTCCTCGCCAGAAGTTGACGTTTGAAGGATACGGATGCAAATGGACAGCTTTCTGGTGGTGGCCAAAAGACGGACAGTGGCCCACTGACGTAAAAGATGTTCTGGAAAAACCTTTTGGTACATGCATAGAGAGTGATGTGTACTGCTTTGGAAGACTTCCGTCAGATGTTGAAGAAGACAGAACCAAGCTACTTGCGATTGACACAGAAGGAAACGTCTATCGTTGGAAATTCTCCTCCAGGAACCCAACTGCCCATGCAGCTTGGAAAGCTTTCCACGATCACGCCGAAACACCACACAAAGCAATCCTTAACAACAAACGATGGAACCCTAAAGTATTAAAAGGAACTGCACCAAAAGCCGACCAAGATTCCTTCATGTACAGATTACAAGCTGGTGTTAAGTCTCTCCTCTTGGATGACGACAACTGCGATTGTCTTTCCACCATCAGCCTTGGACACGGCATGTGTTCGGCTGGATTCTCCTCGAGTTATGGTCCCGTGAATCGATTTGGGGTTGACGCATTGTATGATGACCACTGCAACACACCGCGACCTACCGTGGGCATAAGTCTGTACTTTTGCATGAAGGAAGAGGTAATTCTTTATAACAAATATTTCACCTAATTCGTCATTTTTTGCGTCAGATAATGATGTTTGAAAAATAGTATCAAAGCGAAAGCGACAATCAAGTAGATATAATTTGAACATATACCCTTGTACCCGTTTGACGAATCGCCCGTTTTTTTGACCATCCCAAATCATAGGTCTTTAGGCGACCTAGCCATATATTTCATCTCTATTCAGATGTATAACTTACATGTAATCCCAGTCAGCGGAACTCTAATGACTACCGGAGCAGTTTACACTTCTCTAACAAGTGATTCGATTCACTTTTAGGTAGCGCATCATATGACTTCATGTAAGCACGGAGGAAACTGGCTAGCATTCTGGTGGTGGACGGCAGACGCAACCTGGCCTGTTGGTGAGAGTGATGTGCTAGCTTACCCGTATGGCTACTGCAGCTCCTACAGCCTGTATTGCTTTGGGCGCATCCCGTCCTGGGCTCGAGAGGATTCAACGGAAATGCTTGCCATAGACTCTGAAGGAAACGAGTATAAGTGGAAGTTTGACTCTGACAACGTCGTGGCACATGCGGCATGGCTGGCTTTCCATGATCAGGTGACTACCCTGGCTGGCAAGGTTAAGAACGTGCAAGATAGTTGGGATCCAGAGGTTCTGAAAGGAACACAGCCAAAAGCAAAGCAAGACTCATTCATGTACCGTGAACAAAATGGCGTAAGGTCCATTTTGCTTGATGACGACAACTGTGATTGCCTTACCACACTGAATATTGGTCATGGCATGTGTAACACCGGGCACAGCACCAGCTACGGTCCTGCAAACCAGTTTGGAGTGGATGCGCTCTATGACTCTTACTGCAACGTTCCTCGACCTGAAATTGGGCTAACACTGTTCTTCCGGGTAAAATAGATCCATTTGAGCTACACAGACTAGAGAGGAAGGCAATGATGTAACAAAGCTAGCTTATACTAGCTTGGTGTCTCAGTATACCCCATAAAACAATATGAACAGTAGGTGTATTCATACTAATCATGGTAGCTCGAAAAGGTTGAAAAAAGGCATTAAAATATTTCGCACTGTTTACGCTATTGGGTTTGGTATTATTTTGTTACAGTATAGCTGTCGGCGCAACGTAAATGCAACGGAACGTTTTTCAGCGAACAGACACGGTTTGGAAACCTTTGTAGGCACACGTGGGCAACACAAACGTAATACCTAAATGCCCTTGAGTACCGTAACATCTTTGAGAGGGGTTGCACACGTGTAATCAGTCTTTCAGAGCAATGTTATGTGACCCTGAAATTAGGTTCCTGAGAATTCGTAATATATAACAAATCATTTCAAATGATATAAAATAATACATTACCTTTTGTCTGAGTAACATAAATCCTTCCTGACAAAAACTCTACAGTAATGATCTCGCTTCACGTTAATCCTGCCGATTTTTTTCACCACCCATTACTGATCGAGGAGGTTCGAAGGTTTAGTAAGTCAAATCAATGCAAACATAAACATTCAACCGTAAAACCGTTGGGGGAAAAATGCAAGGAGAACGCTCACTCTGGCTTCAACCATTAACCTCGTTAAGCCGTACCAAGACGGACACTGATAACCTTTTGCAGACCTTAAGATACACCGTTTCCGTGTGTACGGATAAAGCACTTGCGCGCGCCCCGTAGCCGTAAATACGGATCCTTGAGAAATGGCCAAGCTACCTAGTATAGCGATGGTACCATTACCACATCTGGGAAATCGCGTTCGCCTGTCACACATCTGCGTTTATGTCACCGTGCCCGCAGACGAAACGGTGTATCTCGAGGTCCCTATTGTTAGTCTAGTTGCCGAAAAGGACGGGTGAGGGGGGGGGGGGGGGGGGGACGGGTGAGTGGGGGGGACGGGTGAGGGGGGGAGGCGGTATTTATTATGGGTCCGAGTCCGATCTGAGTCCCCTTCTCCCCCGTTACACACTCCAACCCGTACAAAATCTTTTGAGCTATAGCACAGCCGCTGATTCTGTTTTCGCATATCTACATAAGGAACCACATAGGCGACGTAAAACAATCATCCGTTCAATTACTTTCAAAATTTATTAATAAAAACATTTCCTTATTTTTGCAATTATAATATCCCGTTGGACTAAGGCAACATTCAGCCGAACGATAACCAAAACTACGTAAACAGCCTCCACTTGCATGCTTTAACTCTTTGCTTTAAAATAGCATAAATATTTCTCATATTTCTCATATTTGACTTTACTCTACGATCTTCATGGATAAAACAAACCACTTGGGCCCGTATGGAAGTAAGCCATCATTGGATATCATTCCACGAAAAGTTTCAGACAAACAATGACACTAAACGGCGAAAACGAACATTACAAAGTAGCCTCAGTAGCAAGTGTCTCCCCGCGAGTTTGCCAGGTTGGCACGAGAACAAGGAAGAGGATTGAAGGGAGAGGGGGGGGGGGGGGGGGGGGCGGCTTGGGAGAGAAGGAAACTCCTATTTTCCCCTCCACCTCAACCTTCGATTTTCCATTTCTTTTGCCCTCGCTACAACTTTCGTGCAATAACTCGATTAGAAACCCTTGCTTCGCAAGCTAATTACAAAGAGATTAACATCACCTTTATGGTAAACGGAGGAGATAATCACGGGACTATTTTACCACCAATTATCACTCTTGCCGATTGCATTTTTCCGTTGTCAAGGCGGAGCAGAAAATGTTTACGTCAACAACCAAAGCGACACGTAAGGATTTTCCACCACATTACCATAAAGCCAGTTTCGATCACATAATCACAGAAGTAGGTACCAGCCGAAATATCATTAAGCCTAAGATTTGGGTTAGAATAGTCTAATTTTTAAGGGCCCCGACTGAGAAGACACGAAATTCAATGACAATGCACTACATAGAAGTGAAACACAATTGTTATGAAAACTGTGACGGAAAGACGAAACCAGACTTAGGTCACTAACCGAGGATTTCAGTGTCACACGTGTGTGCCATTCTCGACATCAATCTCCCCTGTCGCACGCAGTCGATCGTACAACTCGTCCCAGGCAGACGCGGTTCCCGTCATATCGGAAGATGTCTCCGTGCTTATCAAGCTATTCCTGCTCGCCATGTTATTCTGTTTGGAAGCACTGTTATCTTTGGAGTGTTCCCCAAACCAGACATCAAGATCGTGGAGTGTTTTTATGCCCTTGAGGCTTGAAGGTGCTGATCTGTCTCCGTCCTTTTCACTTCTGAATGAAAAAAATTGAAGCCTATCAGTTTTAAGCAAGAATCGCCAAGTCCTCTTACTGGTAGTTAGCCTGCGATGCAGGCACTTGAAGGGGACGGGAAAGGGCTAATTTTCTACCGCGGCAGGATTAGTTCAGTCGGTAGAGCGCTTGACTGCAGAGCGGGAAATCGCGGGTTCGATTCTCGGGGCCGGGCCAATACTTAGGGTCTTAAAATAACTGAGAAATGAAGCTACTGCCTTTGCCCTGCAAATGGCTAGCCCTTCGCGTGGCTCGGATGACCACGTAAAATTACGGTCCCGTCTCCGGTAGGAGACGTAAAAATAGTGTCTCCAATTAGTAGCTTTCGCGCTAAATAGATTGACACTCAAATAAAGTGCTTTTTTTTCAGGGGTGTCTCACGTGCAAGTGATGTACCTTAAAAACCCAAATTAAAGCTTTTTGAAGTAGCTATCTTGATAAACAAACTATCCCTTTAATGCGAGCTTCGCGATAAGCTTTCAACGCTAAAACTCAAAGGGAATTTGCTTGATAGACCTGGATTTTGAAGGATGTCTTTTTAATGTGTAAGCAATAAAAAGTTTCGGGGAATTTTTTTCTTGAGACGTTTCTCTTGAGAGGCATTGACTCATTTTGACGCCACATTATCTGAAGGGATAGAATGTCGACTTACCGGTTGCTAAGACTCTGGGTAATGTTCACGTGATTTTGATTGACAAATGGACTTTGACACGTGCAGCCTGACAAAGCCTCCTGCAGCTCATGAACTCGCCTACGATACCTGTCTTCCAATTTCTGATAAGCGTTCGCTACCTTTCTCTGTTCTTCATACTTTTGCTTTAGCTCTCTTTTCTCCGAATCGTGCTTCGCAAGTAGCTGTTTATTTTCGTTTTTCAACTTCTCTATAACTTGCAAATAGTACTCTTCCATGTCCTGATGGTCAAAGACCCTTGGTTTTATCTTTGTGCCTACACCACGGATCGTCGATGGATCCGGAGCCTCCAAAGCTTTACCTGTGACTGTACGATGCTCGGCTTCGGCGATTATCTTCTCGTGTATGGGTGTGTTGGCTGAGGTCTCGCTAGAATGTAATTCTGGGGTTGAATCTGGAGGGTATAAATTCCAGAGCGCAAGCCTTGTTTCATACATTTCCCTTGCAGATTGTGATCTTGAAAGTGGCGAAGCGTCGGTAAAATTTTCTTTACCGAGAGGAGACGTAGGTGTCTGGTCATTAGCGGGACTTACTGGAGATACCTGTGCTACAGGTACAGCTTTGGATATAGCGTATGGTTTATGGTGATTATATGTTCGACTGGAAACTGGGACATTCCACGTTCGTCCATCAGATTTATGGGGTGGCAGATTTGAGGACTGAGTGCTAACCGGTTCAGCAGGCTGAACGACTCTTTCTGAGGATCCACCTGACATTCTGGCCGTTCCTTCTTCCATAGAGAGCTTTTCATTCCGTAGTGCCTTCCGTTCTCGGTTATGATTGGATTCCGATCGAGATTGAACCACTCCCTCCAAGCGCACGAAAGGCATAGAGGTTTCGTCACGTTGAAGTACTTCATCGAGGGCGTCATCTCTTTGAAACTCGTTCCGTGTGGTTATATCAGCATGGAAATCGTACTCGTTACGATGGTTAAGCATCTCTCCGTTTTCCCTCTGTTTACCATCCAAGTTGTCTACTCCCTTTTCCGCCGCCAGATTGTAACCCTCGTGGCTCACAACTACAGTCTCCTCTTTTACAATTTGACGAGCTGGTGTCGCCACAGCCTTTACACTAACAATTCCGATTGCCGTATGACGTTTTGGCTTGTTTTCGGTCTTCCCTTCGGAGACGCGATCGATTTGCTGTCGAAAGCCCACGACGCCAATCGTGCGATGTCTCTTGGATTTCACCGAGGGCCGATCGCGCAATTCAGAGTTTATGGAAGTTGTACTGCCCTTTTCGGTGACTTCAACAACTTTTATAGGCGCTCTCTCAACAGATTTCAAATTCGTTAACTCGTACTGGGTTACAAGAGGCGCACGGTTATCCGCTACCCTATTAACCGCTGCAAACGGTTTATGAGTTGTTTGTGGTACCCCACCTGCGTCCCATCTTCCGTCGTATTCAATCTCATGAGGCGAAGTTGGTGGACTCTGCACACTCCGAGGCCTCATTTCATTTGGGGGACGCTTCAAGTAAATCTGCGCGTGCGCTTGAGCTGTTGTCTGGGCGCTCTTGGCGTGCCTAGCGATTTCATCTTCATGAATCTTAATAAGTTCCTGCAGGCTTAACCGATGAGACGCGAGCACGCCAGGGCTTGGGGCGCCATCGATAACACCCCACTGTTCGTGCGAGCTTACGGTGTAGCTCATGTCCGATGCTCTCAACTGCGTATCAGCATCGCTTCGAGTTATTCTTGTTTCCAGTTTTGTTTCTACAACAGCTAGATCTTCCACGATACCCTGAGGATACGGCGGTTTCGGTGGCCCGACATCGACTCCTTCTATGTGTTCTGCTCTGTGATCCGTCGGGGAATGGACGTAAGCAAACTTCGGCCACGTTTGCGCCTTAACCCTCCTCCGTTCTCTGTCGTTCAATTCGTAAAGCTCCTCAAACGATTCGGGAAAAAAACCTTGATTCTCTCCGCTAAAACGTTTCGCTAAATCTTTTACGGAAGGACTTTTCTGTTGGTCATCTTGTTCATGCGTTCTGGGACTTCGAGTTGACTGAGTATGCACAGATGATACTTGCGTGACATTTTGGAAGACTTCCGTCACGCCTTCAGTGGAAGTCGTGACACTGTAATATTGTGGTCGGTTTGATGTTGAAGCGTGGTGACCGGAAGAAAAAGGAGTGGCTTGAACATAAACATGAGAATTGCGTGAATGATAAGGTTGGGCGTTAACGCGAATTCTGTGCCCGCTAGACTGATTGGATTGTGTGGCGGGGACAAAAGAGACATTTCCAGTTGAGGTGTTTTCAGAAATTTTCGGAGGGCTCTTCAAAAAAACTGTCTTTTGCACAGAATGACCGTGCAATTTATCTGGAGAAGTGGAGCCTAATGATCCAGACCCCCACTGACCTCTGACGGCGTGATGACTGAGCGAGCTAGTGGACTGTTGCCATGAGGCACTAGAAGAGCTCAAACTTGATTGGCTGTAACGCCTTAATACCAGAGAGCCATAGGGTGACCTCCCTGTCATGTCATAAGCAGAATACACCCCGTGATGTTCCTCAGCTTCATCAGCTGAGGACCCCACTTGAGAACTGTAGCTTGAAGACAAAGACCGGGTAGAGTCAAGGTGCCTGTGCCTTCTTTCTCTAAAGCCAGAGATATTGGGCAGCCTGTTCTCGTGGAAAGGAACTCTGGCCGAGTTATGTTGTTTGTTTCTGTCCAATGAAATTTCGTGAATGCTTTGTGGTCTTTCAGTGAATTTTCTCTCTGTATTTTGACCTCCATACCAACTCTGCGGACGGTCATGTTTCCTGCTGTGTTTTGACAATGAATTTTGGTAAAATTGATGGTTGTTCTCTCGGCTGTCCTGAAACTGAGCTTGTCTTATAGGCCTGTTACAAAAGATAATTATGAAAACAGATAAATAAGTAAATAGATTTCATGTACAGTCCTCTAAGCTGAACTCCTTTAAAAGTTGCCTTTTGGAAGCCAAAAAGTATTATTACAAAATGCTCACCAGGCATAAAATATTGGTTGCTAGAAATAAAGGATACTCTGTTGAATATAATATGAGCCAGATCAGTTTGTCGAATGAAATAATTAGAATGGCTGCCCAATCTCAAGGTTTATCATATCTGGAAAACCAGAGTGATCATAAATTAGAGGCAAATATTATTATAACATATACAGGGCATAACCAGTATTTCATAAAAACGTTTATCACCTTAACTTTAGAAAAAGATATTAAACACTCACTTATAAGAACACTGACTACTGCGTAATGGCACATAACAGCTTAACACAGACGGTCACCAAATTGGTGACTTTATTTCACTTTTTGAAAAATCAAATTTCTTGATGTTACTTTGAAAAATTACTTTATTCTGTAAACAAAAGCAAAGTGAATCAGGTCAAAAATAAGGTGTCTTGTCTTAATCAGGGTCAGGGTTTAAAGCTTCTGTCAAGTGCCAACCTTGTCCCAGGGCACTTTTCCCTGGCTTTGGAGGTGCGGCAGGAAAAGGCTCTGGCATCAGCCAGTCACATGACCACCAAGCACCCAGAATGTGTGGGCGTACTTAATTAGCATATGATTGCATACGATAAACAGAACATTGAAGATGGCGGGTAGACCAGAGTTTTTGTCAGTGCTTCGCTGGGTCGCATTTTCCCGGCCCGAGTAACAGTAATTTTCCATTGCTTAATTTCAAACCTCTTTAAGTTAAGTGTTTTGAATCTATCCTGAAAGGCCAGGATGTTATTGGATCTGGAAAGGCGATGCTATTTCATGGCTGTACCGTTCTCACCATGATAAAGAACAACTATTTAAAGGTAATCTTGTAAAAGCAACTAAGCACAAAGCCAACCCAGCAACGAATGAGGTTTGCGTGGAGAACTGAAAACATGGTCTTGCCTGATCACAAAGTGGCATTAACAAAACTAGTCCAAAGACTGTTAAGCTTATTCAAAAGCTATTACCAAGGAAGGAAATATGCCCTCCAGTCAAAAGACTCATATTATCTTTAGAAAAACACTAAGCTGGAGTCTACTAAGTCACAATGCAATTCTCCATAGTTGATGCAGCTTCAGTTTAAGCTGCACTTCATTCTTATAATTTTGGATCTGTAAATCGCTATTCGTGATAATTTATTAACATCCTGCAAAGAAAACTTACAAGCTGGGCCCAGCGTGATACAACATTGCAAAAAACATTACATTCACGGACTAAAGAAAATTGCTTAGTAGTTCTGCAGATCCAAAAGGCACTGTGGAGAAAATTAGAACCCTTATTCAACTGCAATAAAAAGCTTTACGCTTTAAAAGAGGTCTAAGAAAATGCTCTTGCATCAGAGGGCATATCCTGCCGACCAGAAACAAAATCCACAGTAAATCAATTTGTGTGTCATGACCTCTCGGTGTAAAACAAGTGGCTAAAATCACATTTGCTCAATGAAAATGTAGAACCTTCCAGAGCATAATCTACCCAGCAGAGGAAAAAACTGATTGATTGATACAGGCAGCATTTTGGCATGAGGTAAAAGCTGTGTAATTCGAAACTTTCAGATGGCATATGGTTTGATAGACACTTCGACAGCTGATGCGAAGACGGTGAAAGTCGAACACATCGCTGCTAAAACAGAATATTCTCTTTACATCAGACCGTGTATTGTTTACAGATTGAGCTCTCCGAATAAACTGATCTTTTTATGTCTATGATTGATGTAACGGTACTCCTACATAATGCTGCTGACCTCGTATTGTCCTCAGAAATTTTTATAACATTACCACAGGTTTCATAAACTTTTGAATACAGATCATTAGATAAGCTGGCCTTGCTGAATATTCAAAGCACCACCACAAAGCCTGCAAACTGGATTTCTTGCAGAAATCTTCATTGCCGTGGACATACTTTCTGCCATTTCGACTTCAGTATCATGCATAAATTATAATTTCATTTGGCCATTTTCTTACATGAATAGGACAATTGCACGATGATGATATTTGACTACAACTATCAGAATTCATTTCGTTTTTGCTTTGCTATTTAAATTTGCCAATTCCGCTGAGGATAAAAGAACAATAGCCTTAATTTGCACAAGAAAACAACACACTCAAGGATTCTGGTAGCTGTAGTAAAATGACGTCATCGTGCAATTGTCCTATTACCTAAATCAATGAACCAATCAAAATGACGGATTAGGCGGCCGATGCTAAGGCCTTTTCCCGCCCCACCTCCAAAGCCAGGGAAAAGCGCCCTGTCGACGAGGTTGGTCAAGTGCCATCCTCTGGAAACCTATCACAGTTGAAGGAAGAAGAAAAAAAACACCTCCAGAAGTAGACTGAACAGTTTCTCTTTTTTTCTACAGTTTTAGTCAAATGGCCAGGAGCAAATTTTGTGTATAAGATGAAGCAGCCACAGCAACACTCTCTCCGTTTCTATAAACCATTCATTTGTAACATGATACATAACGTATAATTTAACAAGCTTGTGGAGTAAACTATGGGTCTAATAGTATAACAGGGTGAGTTATCAGGGGTGAGTTATGGTGGCTAGTTAAGCTACAGTGAGTTGCAAAAATTTCAAGATTCTGCATGTCAATCTTGAAATTTCAATATTTTGCATGTCAAATCTTGAAATTTCAAAATTTGATAACTTACCAAAAATTAACTCACTGTGATAACTCATAAATAACTCACTATATTGGTGGACCCCTAAAATATTTATCTGCTTCAAATCTTATTTATCTTGTCTAATCTAATTATTTATTGGAAATAAAGTATGGGCTACAATAATTGTAGTTCTGTGACATGAATAATAATTGCCTCTGAATAAATGCTTTCTGAACATTATAGACATTTTTAAATCATCAAATCGAATACAGGATTTAGCACAAGTAAAGATACAAACTTTATGGATATGGTTTTGTTTGACAATGCAAGATTGAACATGTTGTATCATGTTTCAAACAATGGTGCTTTGTCCATTGTTTAAGCCGGAAGTGATACAAGAGTCATGGAATGAATTGTGTGGGATGACCTCTAACAATTACAAATTAAAAACGCCACCTAAAATGTGAAATACCGCAAAATAACCACTGCTATGGAAGCAAAACAAGATCTTGACACGAGCAAATAAAAATGTTTCAACCAGAAAAGGCTGGCGACTAGTGAGGAAGATCAACACACTTAAATAAACGCATTCATTGGATTTTCATTTAGGCTTAGTCCTAAGAACTTTTAAGCTTAAAAGCTTTTAAGAACTTGAAGACACTGGTTATATATACATGGAAAAAGTCACGAATAGAGATATTCGATATTGCCGCGACATTTTTGTGATCAAGAAAATATTTTAGGGAGTAATGTCTCGTTAAAAGCGCTGTTATGAAAATCAATTAGCTTAGTATAGAGTTTGTGCTGATATCAACATCACAAGAGTATACATAAACACCTCGAGTCTGTAGCGACATGAACATCCACGTATCTAGTCAAGAACAATGTATAAATTTGGAGTAAGCCTGTAGACATGATTTTTCCGGTTCGAAAATACTACAGCATTATCTTGCAGCGATGGCGAAATTAAAAACCGTCAAATGATTACCCTGTGTGATTTACATGCACGTGTACTATTTATAGCCCTGAGGGTATTTTTAAACTTACTCGCTTTCGTTGCGTTCTCGGCGAATTCCCTTTTCCATGCTAATACCCTCGCTGTGCTCACGATGCCTATCCCTTCTTCGTCTCCGGCCGGCAGAATCATGATAATGCAAGTTGCCCCTTGATCGCTTGTTCACCGACCTTTCCAAACGTGCTGCGAGTCTGGACGAGGTCTCATGGTCTCTTTCGCGCTCGCTCGAGTACAAAAGCTCCTTCGACGATGAAGAACTTGGCCTCTGGGCAATTACGTCGTGTGACATTTAAGTTATGTTCAACAGGATAAGTATTAGGCATGTGTAGGACGCCAACAATTTAATAGACAATAGTTTCTCATCCTCAATATCGGCGTACTTAGTTCTGGTTAGGATTTTAGCCTCTTGTGAAAACATTCTTTGCATTCTTTCACAAGCTTAGCATCCTGGCGTTGTTTGATTTCCGCTTGAAGAACTGAAACTAGACTTGGACCCAGTCTGGTCCAGTGAAAGGAACGCCTGGCAGGAAACGTGATAGTCTATCTTCATGAATGCTCCGCTTTCGTTCGCCCTCTCTTTCTGCAGAGTTTTAAAGAGAAAAAATTTTCCTTTGTTCAGGCGTTTTTCGGAGGCAAAAAACACTAGTAGAATTATGGCGCATAAAAGACTTGTATGGGTCGATTTAGAGGTAAGATTTTGCTTCTTGTTGCTGTGTTTATAGTATTTGGTCATGGTGTATCTCCCTCATGAACCCTCGAACTCCAACACGTGTAAGCTAGGAGGTCCTGAATTGCTGTATATTCTACAGCTTTATATGGATCACTAATTTGTATCTATACACTAAATACAGGCTACTCAAAAAACTGATTTTGATGCAAATTCCAGAACTCATTTTCATTTTACTTTTTAATGTTAATTTTATAATCCCAACATGTCAAAGAAACAATGTCTCAAATTTAAATGACAAACATGATAATAATTTGGTTAAATGCAATTTAACTAAGTTAACCACCACGAGCTTAGCGGTCAAGCGGTTCACAAGTTTAGCGGTCAAGCGGTTCTCAAGTTTAGCGGTCGAGCGGTTCTCAAGTTTTAGCGGTCAAGCGGTTCTTAAGTTTAGCGGTCTAGCGGTTCTCAAGCTTAGCGGTCAAGCGGTTCTCAAGTTTAGCGGTGTAGCGGTCTAGCAGTTCACAAGTTTAGCGGTTTAGCGGTTCACAAGCTTAGCGGTCTAGCGGTTCTCAAGCTTAGCGGTTAAGCGGCCCTCAAGTTTAGCAGTCCACATGTCAAGCGGTCATGCGGTCCACAAGCGTAGCGGTCAAGTAGCCCACGGGCTTAGCATGGATCCAGCGGTCAATCCCATAAGTGCAGGCTCACGTGGTTTGTGTAGCTTTGTATACGGCTAGGATCTGTGAGTTTTTTAGCGTTTTGTACTGTGGTTTTTGGGGAGCGGTCTTTCAGCGTCTTCCCCCCCTCCCATCCCCTTTTTCTTCTTTCCACTGTTTCATCAGTGTGACGGGTGCCTGGAATGGGGGCTCATGGCTGGGTTGCGGGGATTTGCCAGCCATGGGGGCAGTTTTTCTATCTAGGGGCTGGCTGGCCACAGTGGAAGCCCCTGGGTATCCCAGGCACCCACCTTCCACTTAAGCGAGGCAGTTGGTTAAACAACTATAATCATAACTATAACAAAATTGTCAAAACTGATTGGCTATCAACTGCCCTGATTTCAGCCTTAATTCGACTGTTTAATAGGACAGAACGCATCATGCCTCAGTAATTGGACAGCACACGCCATCACGCGCACGCTTAAATGACTTTTTTTTTCACTGCTAGCAAAACAAAATTTCGAATTTCTTGTGTTTTGATTTAAAAAATAGCCTATTATATCACAAATTTTGTTAATGTTATGATTAACTGGTAACAGAACTTCATGTCGTCCAATTTGGTCTGTAATCATACTTGTGATTAAACAAATTGGACTCCTGCTATGTGGTCATCCTATTTTGTTAATCACTCGTATGATTACAGACCGAATTGGACTCCACTCAGTCCTGTTACCATTACAAAGAGTCAAACAACTAAGGTAGGAATTTTGCTACAGTAACTGGGATATAGCAGTGCCAGATCCAGACCATGAGATAAGGGAGGAAGATGGGGGGGGGGGGGGGGGGCACGGTGTCCAAAAAAATTTTTTCCACCCTTTGGGCTTCAGTTAGGTCTTAAAAAAGGGGGGAGCTGGGCCCCCCAGGCCATTCCCCTGGATCTGCCACTGTATAGAACTCTTTCATAATGGCGGCACATTAACATATTCTTTTAGATGTCTGCAATGCCTTTTTGACCTCATTAGCAGTTGCAAAACACAAAAGAATAAAAGTAACAATGTTCGTCAATAAAATTCGCTTAGGTTTAAAAAGTGAACTATTTACAAGACTAAAATTATATATTTTAAAAAGAAAAATCCAAGCATTTGAACACTAGGTCATCACTATGTCTTGTTTGACAATAATATTATTATTGTTACTTTCAAACAAGACCAGAAAGGGCCATTTACTTACAAATGAAAGAACAAATGACTGGGCCACCAATATGAAAAAGGTCTATGTAGGTCTGGTATTGTGGTCTTCATGGTTCTCTTATTCCTCTTCCTTTCTTGAATCAGAAAGACAACATTTGTCCTGTCATATTTGATTTACAAAATATAGAGAAAAGCTTTGTTCGTTTAACAGCTTTTTCATTAATAACCACATTTTTTTATTTTGCACCTTTTGTTTCTTCCTTCTGGTGATAATGTTGTGGATATATCCAAAAAGATGACAGGTAAGTAATGTAACTGAAATTAAAAGTCATATTAATATTTGCTATAAATCCTAGTTATTAAGCCTCCCTCCTCTCTTTTAAGCCCCCCTCCCCACCCCCTTATTATTCTTCACTAATAAATGATAGAGTGTATTAGTCAATCACGACTGTAAACCTTTGTGCGGATTGATCAGTGATGGTTTATTCACCATCTGGAAGTTCAGATTTGTTTTTGATCCTTGACTTCATAAACTCCAACTTCTTGTACTTGAGCTTTTCCATTCTGTATTGTAGTTCTTTATAGAGAACTGATACCATTGTCTTTGCTAAATTAAATAAGCCCCCTCCCCACCTCAAAAGCAGCAAAAATGCAAAGGAGCATTCATGACAAAAGTTACCATTTTGAATGACTGAACTGTACAATTTTAGTAAACATCCATACTTCCCCCCTCAGAATACCAGATGAAAGTAAAGTCCTCTTAAGCATCTCTTGAATTTTTAAGTTTGACATGATTGATACATTATGTAGTCTGCTTCATATCAAGACTTTATAAAGATCTGATTGTGCACAAGTCATGCAGTTTGATAACATGATCGTTCTTGTCTGAAAAATGCACAACTCTCTTGAATGGAAGTGATTTTTCAAAGATGCATTTTTCAAAGAGCAATCAGACAATAAGCTTCTAATGTTCTCCAGTTTCACAGCTGCTCATTCAAAGTAATATTTTTAAAGATGTTTGGTTTTGCACAACAATTTCTGTGATAATTGTTTATTTATGTTGATCCTCTAAATCTACATGTACAGGCCTTGATACTGAAACATGTCACATTATTGAGATGGCATGCCTTATAACAGATGAAAACTTGAACATTGTGGCAGAGGTAATAAGCAGATACAATTTGTATTATTATTAAATTTACGTGTTAAGTATTGTTTGTCATCAGAAGAATAGGCTTGTTTTATTCTGTCAAATAGTTGAAGTTGATTCTTTGATAAGCTGATTTAAAGGCTTGGTAAAATAATTCTGCATGACTACAATCACAGACAAAATTAGTTGAGACACGTTGCCCTAAAGGATCCGGCCTCTCATGTTTGCCAACTATTGCCCCTCCATATGCATACAATGTTGTGCCACTGATCGAACTACAGTGCACCTGTAGAAAACAACAAACACCCCAACTTTGAACGGAAGAAGCAGGGGAGGGGTGTGGATTGTTTTGTTCTCTGAAGTCACCCCATTTGTGGACAGTGTCTCAACAATTTTGCTGCCAATTGTAATAATTTTAATCTGAAAATGGTACAAGGAGAGAGAATAGAACAGATATTTTAGGGTGCATCCCTTTGGGCTGATCCAGATCAGGATCAGTGCACCCTCAGTTAAACAGCTTTGACCTAAAGCACCCAGCTAGCACAGTCTTTCTTTTGTTAGCTAGATTTTTGTTTACTTGAGAAAGACTGCATGAATCGTGTAAGATCTTTTTTGAGGATGTGTGGCATGTTGCTAGGATAAAGTTTTGAACCCAGGTCTGGTAGCCACAGCGGGTGATCTTATTGATGTAGATAGCCAAAAAAATTTAATTCAACACTCCAAGAATCATACGAGGGGAAGCCATCAATTTAAATTCCTGTGCCATATGCAAATAAAGACGTTTCTAAATTTTTGTTTTTACCAAAAAACAATAGCGGCCTGGAACGGCCTCCCTGAGGCCATTGTCTCATCAACCTTCTTAGAAACTTTTAAATATAGGTTATCAGCTTAATATTAGTTATTTATAATTTATATAGTTTTCTTTATTTTAACTTTTATATCATTATTTTATATATTAATACATCTTTATTTTATTCATTTACTTATTTTATTTATTTATTTATTTGTTATAATGTTATTTTAATTTTTACGGTTGGAGTGATATCTTAACGATTTTACCAACCCAATACATGTAAATGTAATAAATATTATTATTGTTATGCGTGTGACCATTGGTTTATCAATAAATGGATGCTCGCACTGGAATAAACCAGTTTGAGGAAAGAAAGCAAGGTGCACTAGTCCAGAAGTTTGAGCTGTGGGGACTTCAAAAGCTTAATAATTGATGCAATCCATATAAGAGTGTCCTTTTTTCCTTCTCATTGAAGAAGACACAAGAAGACTCTGCTTGCAGTGTGGACTTAACCCTTTAAGCCCCAAGATCCACATACAAATTCTCGAGCCTGATCTCTATACATTTCTTTTAAGAATAGTTGAGAGTATTTGGTGTAAGATCAAAACATTCTCCCTTTGGTAATCACCCCCTGACACGTTTTACCCATTTTAAGCCCCAAGATCCACATAGAATTTCTCCATACTGATCTCCATACATTTCTTTAAGAATAGTTGAGAGAATTTGGTTTAAGATCAAAGTGTTCTCCCTTTGGTGATCAATTTAGTAATTCTCATAACCTTTACTCTTGATGATCTGCTGATGTTGTTAGGAGAAAATTGATGTTGGTCACTCTTGGAACCTAAAGGGTTAGGTGATGTTACACAAGGTGATTCACAACGCCGATTTTTAGCGCAGCACAGGGTTGCAACATTGTTTCGACATGGTTTCGAATGGTTACAACACTGTTCCAACATTGCAACACTGTGTTTTGCTAAAAATCGAATTGTCCCATGTAACATCATCTTTAAAGGTGTCTCCTCATTTTGGTGGGTACTCCATTTATATTTCCTTAATTATGCTGTTTGTATTTTAAGGGTCCTGATCTGGTGATTCATCAGCCTGATTCTGCACTAAAGGCCATGGATGACTGGTGCACTAAACAACATGGAGAGGTATATATACCCAAAAATCAGAAAGATAATATTTTTGTGCATGTTTAAGTAACTAGATTATAAATCAAAATAGATTGAAGTTTAGCTCATGGATTCATTATAGGATTGTTGTCTGAAAACCCTTTTTCTGCCCAAAAAAATTTGGTTGTTTTAACTTAGAAACTGTGCTCCCTTTTTTTAAAACTACAAGAAATGCACAGAACAGATTTTTCCCAGTCTTAAAACTACCAGCCTCGTGTAAAAATGCAGCAGAGTAGCAGGCAAATTTAACTGCAACACACTTGTTATTGATGGTAGACATGCTGTAATACAAATTTTATTCATACTGTAAGACCTGATGAGGAAAGCCTTTCTAACACAAATTGAAGAAAGATTGTATGAGGCATCCCTGCAAATTTAGCCTCCTCCCTCGCGCGTGATCTCATGTCCTTATTCCCTTCCCCTTCCCTTTCGAACGCCTGCCTTGCAGGCTACTGCAAATTTTGCAGGAAAAGAGGTTTCATGATCACCAACCTGACAAAGCTTGACAGCCCAGAATTTAGACTGATGGAACACATTTCCTTAACTTTGACTTTTAAGTATTTCTAATATATTTTGGAATAATTTGAAAAGATCACATATCCCACCCCCTATGTCAATGTCCCTTCAGTGTGAAGGAAGAAGGGGACAATTCAGATACTTTCTCTAACCACCCCTCCCTTACACCCTACAAGGTGACAGGCCTCCTAAGGATAACAGCTTTTGCAAGGTCACAGACCTCCCAGGCAAAACATTTTCATACATCTAAATATGTTATTTATTTTTGCTCACCAAGTCTGGTTTAACGGCTGCAGTTAAAGCCTCCAAAATCAACCTATCAAAAGCAGAAGACACTTTTCTGGATTTTATAAAGCAGCACACCTCTGCTAAAGAATGTCCCCTGGCTGGAAACAGTGTGCATGGTGATAAAAAGTTCTTGGATAAGTACATGCCTCGATTTATGAATCACCTTCATTACAGAATTGTGGATGTTAGCTCAATTAAAGAACTGTGCAGGTAGGTAAGTGGCTTAAAGCTCCACTTACTGTAAACCAGCAAGTTTTCTTGACAATTTGACCTGAGATAAGGTCGCATTTTAGCAACTCTCTTACAATCTTAATTTTACCAAGTGAAATGATAATAGACCACTGCAAGTTTCTCTTGGAGTTGTCAAAAGAAAGTGTGGCACGTTAATCCTTAACCAGGGGCTGTGTTAAAAAATTTTGAAAAGCGACAGGGTATTTGTTTAGTTAGCAGACGTTCTAGTTTAGGGACGGACCATTAGTAAAGTTATCAGGGGGTTGGGTGGGAAATTTATTGTCGACCCGCATGAATATTTTTACTGATAATATTTTCCTCGCATGAATTTTTTTAGGCTACTGCAGGAATATTCTTTAGGGCTACTCGGTGTGCATGAAATTTTTTTCATAAAATTTTCCCTTGAACGAATATCTCTTTTTGACTTTTTCGTTCTTTACCTACCTCCCACCATAACTTTTCTAATGGTCCGCAAATACGTTTCTGAGCAACGCCACGTTAACCAGAAGTGGACCTTTTCGTGATTCTTGGGCGGCGGTTTTGGCCAGATTTTTTGCGAAATCGTCTCCATAAGAATAAAGACTCTTACCAATACAAATCAGGTAGCATCAAAGCTCATTATAAGAGAAAAGGCCTCTTGACGTGGGTCGCTCATAAACACCTTTGCTTAAGCTCCCTTATTTTGACGGTAGAGCGCGCTTACGGAAATGAAAACCGTTGGGGAGGGAGATTTATTGACTGCTTGCACAGTGGGGGGGGGGGGGGGGGTGGTTGTGGGTTTTCTTTTGGGGGGGAAGAAAAAAAGTACATGCCTCTGAGCAGGCTAAGATAACACTTGCCATGGGCAAAATTGCCAAAGTAAATGACTCGACAAAGTTGCTCATGGGGCCAAAAAGAAAATAAAAGGAAATAGAAAATAAAGCATTCACAACAAAGAAGAAACTGAACACATTGTTACTCTAAACAAGAGAACAGATTCATATGTCGAAAAAAAATAGCCTGCGTTGCTTTGGGCTTTGTTTGTCGAGCGCGCAAATGAACAAGGAAAGAGCGAGAAGAACGTTTGGGCGGAAACAGCTTCGCCGCTCGTTCGCACGCTCGCCAAACAAAACCGCCAGCACCGTATGGTAAGACAAGTTGACAAAGATTTCTTCTTCGTATTACTTTAGGAGATGGTATCCCAAGGTCTATGAAGAGCTACCATCAAAGAAAGGCCGACACAGGTATGCAAATTATGTACGCATTAGTGTACATTAGTGTTTCATAGAAAAAAAACACTGCGTATCGCTGTTGTGAATGTCATTGTGGATAAACAACTGGGGATTACTACCCTGAGAAACAGCCGACATTTCTCGACGCCACCACTGGTTCCCCCCGTGAAATGACGGGCGCTTTCCATTCAACCAGACCTTTCGAAAATTTGGAAACAGCGGCAAATGGTATAGTCTGCTACACAGCCGTTTTTGTGACGACACTAAAAACGGCTGTGTAGCAGACTACAAATGGTACAGAAATGTCCCGGAAAAGTTTCCAGAAATTCCGGAAACTGTTGAATTTCCGAAATGCGAATCATTCAACCGAAAATTCCAGAAATTTCGGGAGCAAAGTTAAGTGGAAAGAAAACTTCGGGGAAAACGTTTTCAAAAATTTGGGTATACCTTGCGAGGTTGTCCTCTTTTTCGGAAATCTTAGAGAATGCTGTTCCATTCGCAACTGGAAGTTGCCGAAAATTTAAAGCGGACGTTTTGGTTGAATGGAAAGCGCCTGACGTCTCAGAAACGAGCGCAGTAATTGCCGTGCATTCTGATGACGTGTCACTATCCAGATCTGGATAGCCCTGATTGGTTGAAGCAAAATTTTAACCAATCAGAAGGAAGGAACCTCTCTCTCTTCCTCCTTATTTTTTCCCAGCCCACTGACTTCGCGCCACACCCTACTATCTGAACGCCTGGAAAAGTCTAATTTATGGGTTTTATTGGGACCGGTTTGTTGTCTCTGTAAGAATTATGGATAAGGATTACGTAGAAGTGCCGACGCTCATATTTCGTGCTTGGGCTACCTGTGGTTGAAGCAAACAACAACAACATCAACAACAATCTTTATTTGTACTCACTCTTGCTCAAAAATAAATTACGTTAGTGAAAATATTAAAAGTAAAAATTGGAGCACTGGCTGCCTGGAATAACCATAGGGGGTCAGGCAACAAAGGACGTTACTTCAAAATCAATTGATAGGGAATGCGCATTTTTTTACGGACAGATGATGCTTACCATTTTTCAGGGCACTCGAGGACATTAAGGAAAGCATCAGTGAACTTCAGTTTTACAAGCAGACGATATTCAAGTAAATTTGAACAAAAGCAAGTAGGCTTGATGATAGAAAGAAGAATATCTAGATTCCAAAGAACTCGTTAAGGGGGTGCCTGTTTATTAGCGGGAACATCTTCCCATCAGATTTCCCAAAATGAAGGGACATAAACTGGGACTGGAAACTGCTTTCTTTCAAGAAGTGCTGCTACGTTCGTCCGCACACTCGTTCTTCTCGCTGGAGGAATCGAAAACTGGACTGAAGGAGAAGGCGGAAATTATGTGGGCTACGTTGAACAGCGTGTACGCCAATAACAGTGTGTGTTTGTTTGTTTTGGTCAAAATGTGCTTAATTCGATTCACACATTTGTTCTGAATATTTGCAAGGGCCCTAGGGTGAGTTGGCCATCTATCAGAACTATACCAGTATGAATATATGAAGCCATATACCAATGTGAATATTAAAAACTTAAAGCAGACCAGGATGGGCTCCGGCAGAGCAGACTTTGTTAAGCATACACTCCTCTTTTTCTACGTTTTTCTAAATTTTTATCCTTCTGGCTAATACTGCCTCGCATTTATTACAGTACATATCACGATTCCAGTTATATGATGTATACTTTTATATTTCCTCCTGTTTGCCCGATTCCCCATTTCTTACTGTTCGCCAGACACTGGCGCACAAATGAATTGATATATAGATTTAGCCAGGGATAAAAACGAAGCTGTCTATAATAGTTATAGTTTGTTCAAGCAAAATATAAAATCGTGTAATGCTAATCGGCGAAGGCAACTCCGGTTAACGGAGAAAAACAACAATAGGTCTAATTAGCAAAAAAAGCAACCTTGCACGTGCAGCACATTTTTTTTGTACATTTCTTCGCCGTTGTTTTGCACGACTACAACGTGAAACTTTCAGAAACTTCTTAGTTACACGTAAAGGAAATGTCGTAGGTGTTCTCGTTCACTCACTGCCGCTCATGTTCCCCTTGCATTGGTGGCTGCCAGCATTTCTCATTTTGTCACCGCCGCTACAAAATGTTTATGTTTTTCTTCCAATTAACAAAAAAGTGTCTCCTTTTTTTATCTCTCGCTCTAGATCTCTGTCGCCCTTTTTTTCGTTGAGCTTCGCTGGCCTGCCGCCTACACTTTTTTTCCCGGTCTTTCTCCTGCCCTATATTCCAAATTTGTTGACATGACAATTACGTCTTAGCTAAATACTTTTAAGACAACGCGGATAAAGAAACAATTTCCGCTTTCACTTTTCGCCTTTATTGTCTCTTTAGTTGTCTCCGCTTAAGGTGGCTGAACACAGTTTTGCGGGCGGTCAGCGGTAACTCGTGTGACGGCGAGTGTTTTAAACAAACACAGCGGCGAAAAAGCAATGGTAAAAAGAACACGATTTCTCAAAATCTACTCATTAAAATTTTGTGATATTTGGAGGAATTTTTAATTTTATCGTATTTTAGATAATGAGAACTTTAAAATGGAAGTTGAACAGACGATTTTTGTGAAACATTTAATAATTACAGTACAATTATATTATTGATTATCTAAAACCCCTCTGTTAAAATTTGATCAAATAAGTTTCAAATGGTAATGATTAATTATAGTAAGCTATGTGCAAGTTTATAGGAAAATCTAATGAGTGAATTTTCTGTAAACTGAGCAAAAGGGAAATTTTAAGGTTGTATTCAATCGTTCATGTTGCCATGGAAACTACGAAAATGTCAAATTTTACCTGTTAATCAAAATCTTTCATCAGTATATTTTTCATATGCCAAGTTTCAGCTTGTGAGCTGCGACCCTTCTCTTGCTATAATTTGGCAAATGACATATACTCATAAACTGCCAAAACTGTGTTCAGCCACCTTAACAAGACGCCGGTGACTATGCGATTTCCCGCCAAAATAACCTCCAGTTGCATTTGGGTTGTCATACCTGTTGATTGAGTTATAAGCTTCAATTTAAGAATAACACAAGAATATTTTCAGCCTAAATATTCAGCCTGGGCCAGAAAAAACAGCATTCTTGTAAAAAAGAAAGAGTGTATTTGGTTTTCTTACCACAGTGAGTTTATTTCTAAACGTAACAGTTGTCTTTTGAAGTTTCTCGAACTTTCGCTGTTGATTTTCTAAATTGAATGATTAAAAAAATTTCAATACTCAAGATCTGCCCAATCCGAATGGCTTAGCTCTCACAGAGTAAGTAGAGGGTATGCTGTTCCATCATTTGTGTGGGTTTCTTTTTTACTTTCTTTGTTCAAGGCTGTGGAATGAAATCAGTTGTTCTGATATGCAATAATAATAATAATAATAATGATAATAATAATAATAAATAATAATTATTATTTTAGTTATAATTATAGTAATAATAATGACGCATTTTTAAAGCGCTTTTTCTCAAAAACTCAAAAGTGCTTTTTAGAAATATCTACTAATCCGAGATGGAAACAGAATTTAAAAATACTAAAAACTAATTAAACGAATTAATTTCTAACAATAAACAATGATTGTCTTTACACTAGGCTGTTAAGTAAGACTTAATAGCTGCTAAGTTTTACTTAACCAAAAAATACGTGTGAAGGCCTAAGTAAAATCTCAAGTAACTTTACTTTGCATCTCATTAAAGTCGGAAAGTTGGAACGATTCAAGAAAGTTTCAAGTGACTTGAAAATCATCCTTAAAACCGACTTAGCGAACTTGCAGTTTCTAAGCTTTGAGAAAGGCGAGGCATGTCAATCAATCTTAATCATGTTGCGTGAGAAAATAGGCGTTAGTAAACCTTAAGTAAAAAAGATAGGTTGTGTGCGAAGCTTTCTTTTGCTTGAAGAATTTAAAAATTACTTGTCTTGAAATATTTCTTAGCTTATTTAGGCTCTAGTGTAAAGACTACCAATAATCTATGTGTAAAATGCACGTCTTCAATTTACGTTTAAAATGTCAGGAGAGCTAGAATTCTTAATGTCTTCGGGCAAGTTGTTCCAAGGATAGGGTGCCGCAACGCGGAAAATGCACGTTGGGCATAAGATTTTAAATGACGTAAATGTAAATCTTATTCACTCTCCTCTCGAATTACGGGAAGCTCACGAACTTCCCAATTTTTCTGACTGCACCCTGCCGGGCTCCTTATTTCCTCTCTGTTAGGTGGCCAAGTACAGCTGCCCCCCTCCCCTCGGGAAAAATTTGCGAAAAGGTTCTTATCTGAATTTTTCTTAAGAATATCCAGTTCCAGGCTCTCGGATAGTGGGGAAGACGCAAAAACAAAGTGCACGCGAAGAGTATCTCGGAGCCTGGAACAGGCTATCGTAAGACGGCAGGGGGCGGCTAATGTTTGAAAGGGAGCGAGGTTGGCAATCTGATTTGGTGGTTGTCCTGCATAGCTTCCGAATACAAACTCCAGTC
The DNA here is from genome assembly GCA_038088405.1 of Porites divaricata. Classification (NCBI taxonomy): domain Eukaryota; kingdom Metazoa; phylum Cnidaria; class Anthozoa; order Scleractinia; family Poritidae; genus Porites; species Porites divaricata. The sequence continues at coordinate 4,571,144 of JBBMOI010000017.1, forward strand.
GGTTTAATAGGTACCCACCATTCTCTCCCATACTGTAATGTTAAATCAAGGCCTCGTTATCTCATGGCCGGAACCACTCCCTTCCATTGTGGTTCAGGAGCCCATAATGTGTCAACAGTCTTGCCTACGTCAAATCGATCTATGAACGACATGAAAGCCGGGAGAGACTTGCTAAACTCAATCTGCGATCATGCAGGGCTTTTTTTAGAAGAGCGAGAAGTAATAAAGATTGCATGGAGAGGGTATGATCAGCACTTCAGGAAAGTTTAGGGCAGCGCGCAAGTGCTCGATTTAAAGCACCTACCCTTCGTCGGCAACGAAGAGTGCCGATAACATGCGAATGCAGCCACCTTTATTCGCTCCCCGTCACCAGGAACGTCCCTGTCGCGAAACGTCCCCAGCGACTACCTCTTGATTACCTCTGGTCTGTTCGCCCGGGTACTTACAATCCACTACAAACCCCCAGGGGGGGTACTCCTGGGAATTCTTGTTGGGGTTGTGCCTCCCGGTTCTCCAAATCCTGACCCTATTTCAGACCAAAAAAGACAAGTTTTCAGATCTGGCATTTAGGCAGAAATTGTGTCATCATTACTTGGATTAGAGCGCAAACAAAAAAAATCTTCAAATGCACTTCGAATTCGCATTATGTGAATTCGAAGTGCATTTTTTATTGCTATTTCGTTCTTATTCATTTGGAATTAAAACGATAAATACGTTCATACCTTCCCGTAGTTCCCTCGAAAGCCATTTCCGATTCCAGACCAAAATAGCCCAAAAACCACACCCTTTTGGGCGGCACATACCTATATGGCTTTTAGTAAAATCCAACTAGTGGTCTATCATCAATGCTGCGTTCTGATTGGTTGAGCTACTACTAGGCTATATGTTATAGCCATTAGTAGCACAAAGCGCGGGCTTTTTGGCGCCAAAAAAGGCTTTAACAAGCTGAAACTTTTTTATTCTCGATATTTTTGACCAACTAGTTGGATTTTACTAAAACAATTATTCCTCTCGCCCTCATGGCCTCTGAGTAAATAGCCCATTCGGCCTTCGGCCTCATGGGCTATTGACTCAGAGCCCATTCTGGCTCGAGGAATAATTGTTAAATATTCTCGGCTTGCACTGTCACGAATCAAAAATAAAAATGCAAACCATTCAATGCAGAAGGACTAGAATCTGGGAAATGAAAAAAGATAAAGATTCAAAAACTCTTGCCAAGAATCAGGTCTGTGAAATATTTCAAATGCAAGGTATTGGGAAAAACGGTTTACCTAAATTTATAAAGCTTTGTATGGAAACGCTATGTTGGTGTCCCTTTCAGGAACACCAATATGGCCGCCGGATACCAACAGAAACATCTGTTTTCGACTTTTCCTGCTAATGCGTGAATTCTTCGCTTGAGGAACTCATAAAGATTACAGTAATATTTATTCTGAGACAAGGAATGTTTAGATTGCAAAATCTCCCAAAATCGGTAGTGTTTTTATTCACATAAGAGGGCATAAGAGCTTTCCCGCCCGCCAGCTAAATGCCGCGTCACGCAAAAGCCTGGAAATTCATGCGTCCTCTCTCGCAAAACGAAGAACGCTTTCGAACCAAAAATTTGTTTATGTAAAGGTGTTTAGGTACTGTAATACCTCGTGAAAGTAGAAACTCAGAAGAATCGATAGTTTCTTAGTTTGATTTTTGGTGACGTCACGTGCAACCGAAGAATAACGCCCTTCCCCCCCCCCCCCGCCCCCGCGGGTACGAACCGCTTTCAAGATCGACGTAGCGTGAGAAGACCTGAGAAGCTTCGCTCCCTTACAGAAACCCCTCCGAAATCACCGTTCTCAAAGGGAGCAAAACTGGATACACTTCAACCAATCAAATCCTTTGTTAACATTTTCATTTACTGTACACGTGAAACAGGCCTGACTTGGACTTTGATCTCGAACGTGACTCAGGAAAAAAATAGCCGCTTGGACGGTACTTTTGCTGAATCACAATACATTTGGATCGGTTGTAGTCAAAGGGCATAAACTTTGATCATGGACGCTAAAGGCGAAAGGAATGTTGTAGAAGCTGAACCTGATGATTCAGAAGAACTTGATCTCAACTTAGCGCATCGCTTTCTCGATTCTCTTCCAAATGATATTCACGTTTTAAACAACGTGCCCGATGTCTTAAAAATCACGCGTTTAAACCTTGCTGGAAACATTATTTCTGTCCTTCCCGATTCTATAGGGAACTTTGTTAATCTCAAAGAAATCGATATATCGGGAAATGGCTTGGCCTACATCACGCCACGAGTCGGAGAACTTCGCCAGCTCAAGACCTTTATAGCACGGAATAACAATTTGGATGAATTGCCCAAAGAATTTGCTCAACTTTTAGCTTTGGAAAATCTCAATCTAAGTGGCAACAGATTTGAGTCATTCATGCCTCAACTTTTTGAGTTGGTTTCTCTGAGAACGCTACACTTCGGAGGCAATAGGATCGATGTAATTCCGCCGGATATTCAAAATTTTCAAAGGTAGGTCTTGTTTCAATGAACTGCGAAAACATTGCTGTTGTGGTCATCGCTAAGCTTTTGTATACGAGTGGCCAGTTAGTGTAAAGCGATTATCGATCAGAAAACCGCTTACAGAATTTTGGAACTAACGTCATTTTTTAATTTTTTTATCTTTGATGATTATAGTTAAACTTAAACTAGTTTTATACGTGTGGTTATAAGTTAAGTGAATTTGATAAGGTTCGCGCGCTGCAGGACTCGATCAGATGTTAAATCATTATTTTCACGTCTGATTGCATATAAATAAAATTGGTCGATGGCTAACTTTGGCATCCAGTTAGACTCATTGGCGTGCATTAAATAAACCGTCAAGAATGAGACGTTCCCTTTCATATTCCCAGGATATTCCGCATTGGAAAATGAGTAAGATTTCCAGAAAATGGACTATTAATTTGGTAGCTAGGGTTCGTAGAGACTTAATGTTGGACCTGTTAGGTTTAAATTCAAACAGGAAAAAATCTAGCCCGTGACGGGGATAATAAAAATAGTAATATAATATTTTTCAACGCTTTTGTGTAGAAATGGCTGCTAGTAGAACTGTTAAGTGAAATTTAATAGTAGTGAAATGTTCTGGTATGGGAATTGTCACACTGCAAGCACCGAGTATTGATATGCATTGTTACATACATCTCCAGGTTAGAAATTCTCTACCTTGGTGGAAACCAGTTGACTTCTGTTCCAGTCGAGCTGGGTAACCTGCGCAGACTGCGAGCCCTCAATCTTTGTGACAACGATATTGAATCTTTACCCTCAACACTTGTCAAACTGACACATTTACAATCCTTGAGTCTTCACAACAACAGACTCACCATCCTGCCTGTTGCACTCATTAAGCTGCGGAACTTGGAAGAATTAAGCTTGCGGGAAAATCCTCTTGTTGTGCGTTTTGTCCGAGACATGACTTTTAACCCTCCATCATTGTTAGAACTAAGTGGCCGATGTATCAAGAACAGTGGAGTGAAGTATACTTCACAGGATCTGCCGGAGCACTTACTGAAGTATCTTAACAGTGCGCGCCGCTGCGTGAACCCATGCTGCAAGGGTGTCTATTTTGATGCTCGTGTGAGGCATATCAAATTTGTGGACTTTTGCGGCAAGTATCGATTGCCTCTTGAACAGTTTCTTTGTTCACCCCATGCAGGTGAAAAATGGGAAGATTGCTCCTCTAGCAGCAGTGAAGACGAGGGTGTTAGTCCTATACCATGTGAAAGACTGAGAAAGGTCCTTCTAGGGTAATAATACAAATTTAATGAAAATCAATAACAGTGTAGGAAATCCATACCTCTTTGAAGCTGGCAATTATGCAGACTAAACATACAAATGAAGCAAACATTGTGTTATTAATTTATTATAGTATAAAAATGAACAAGATAATATGCTGTATTTAACTACACTACAGTGCAGCCTTGAATAACAACATGCTCCATGTACTACTTACTAGATGGTCACTTATGATGTACACTGGGTATTCGTAAGACAAGAATCTATAATAATTATTATATACTCAACCTCCTTTTATTGCAAAAGAGGTGACGACCCTTTCATGTAGGTTCAAGAGGAGACTGAGCTTAATAATATAAGTATACTTAATAGGGGTAACACAATAATTACTGGTAACACAGTAGTTTTTATTTCAGCCACAAGTACAGATACACTGGGCTCACGAAGTCTGTGTACCCCTAAACATTTTTCATATTTAGCTATGCCAGAACGACCAAACAAACATTTTACAAAAAAAATATCAAGGATAAGAAATCCCAACTGGCCGAGGCAAACCAGTAAGATTAAGTAAATGTTCCCGAGGAGAAGAATTCAGAACTACCAAGAAAAACCCTGCTAGCAATTTGGGTGGGGTCTGAATTTGGTGCATTTTTAGCAATGATTCTAGAGCTCTAGCCACCTGGCCATGCTTCACTATTGGATGAAAACCTGTGAAAATGCTGTGAAAAACCTGTGAATTTAACTGTGAAAAAACATGTGAACTGTTAAATTTCACATGTTTTCTCACATGTTTTTCACACCTTTTTCACAGGGTGTGAAAGGGTTGAGACCCTGTGAAAAGGGCAGTTTTCATAGGGTCAAAACCCATGCAAAACCCTGTGAAAAACCCTGTGAAAGACCCTGTGAGAAACCTGTGAACTTTCACAGTGTTTTTCACAGCTTCCTCCTTTGTTATTAAGAGGTCCCTTAAATCAAAGTTTAATTGCTCTATTTAATACAGGTGCATCTGTCGGCATCCCTTTTCTTTGTGGAAAAGAGTGCTGATGATCAGAGAGAAATTTCAGGGATTAATTAACAATTAGTCGCCGAAGGCGATGTGAATATCGGCGAATAGTCACCGAGACGAAGTCGAGGTCACTATTCGCCAATATTCACGTCGCCTGAGGCGACTAATTGTTTTAGTATAATTACATTGATGATTATTCGAGAAAATACAATTATTGATCTATTTCCGACCCAGAAACATCAAAAAATCTGGCTGCCATTTTGAAAACTGCTAGCCTTCAATGCTATAATCACTGCGCGGTGATTATAGCGGGATAGTGCGAAGCTCCTAGCCAATCACAGCGCTCTATTTTCGATAGTCATCGATGTAATTATACTAATAAGGATTATTGTTACAGCTCATAACATATTGGCTGAAAGCAGCAATAGAAATCAAAGATGTCCAGCTTTTTCAATCTTGCTTCGGTAAGATAGCTTCATCTGAATAGAACTTGCCTCTAGCCTTTTAATGGATAATTTGCTATATTTTGAGTAATATATTCAATAGAGAAGTGCATTTTAATAATATTATTTTTCAGAGTAGATTTTAATAGATAATTTGTGATTATGCTAATTTAATATGGCTGTGACTTCGTCCCCAGTTAGTTTATTAATATTAGTAAGATGTGAAAACATAATTTTGTAGGAGTTACTTAATTTTGACAGAGAAAATAGAGTAATTCAGCTAAAGAATGAGAATGTTACTTGATGGGAAAGCACACGTAAATAACACAATTTGCTGGTCTGCCATTTGTCAAGGTGTATTTTTAAATTGCCCCACCATCTTCATGTCCATTGCATTGTCTTTGCTAAGTCTGCATACTGTAACTCCAGTGATGAAGGGCCAGGCCCAAAATGTTTGGAGAGGAATTCAAATCACAAGATGGCACTTTTGTTCATTATTTTTTGTTGAACATTCCCTTACTTACTTTCTAAAATGCCACGCAGCTTATCAGAATTTTTTCCGTCATTTGTTTGATCACATACTGTACAGGTTACAGTTATGTTGATTGAGGCATGGTAGAGGACACTGCATCACTTCCGTTCAGTATAATCATTTCTCATTTCTCAGACCTTTGGGGCTGGCCCTAAGGATGCAAGACTGTCAGTAAAGGCAGGGGTAGGGATGCATGAGCTAATTTCATAGGAAACTAAAGAAAAATAAAATTAACAGGTAAACTTCCTTTTATAAGCTGTTCAATTTCTTGCCTACTAACTATTATTACAGATCTGCAGGGCAACTTGAAAACTTAGTGACAGCCATGACCAAGTGTCCATCTGAGATAGGTGTCCACCTCAGAAAGTCTAATGAAATGACACAAAAACCTCTGGGGACCATCTCAAACTCAGTGGTGTCCAATAGTATAGTAGAGTTGTTTGTTAGCCTAGGACAGAGTTAATTCATGCGGATGCAAAGTTGACATGATGTTTGATTTGATGCACGTAGCATCTCAACTTTTTCCCTCCATGAAATGATCATTGAAACTAAATTTCATCTTGAAAAACCAAAAGTTGAAGCCAACTAATGTAAAATCATCTTATATACTTTAAAAGACACTGAACAATTTTTGACCACATTCTTGACTTGTAATATCACTGTAGTCATCAAAGTTTTCACCTGTTATACAGGCTAAGCAAATCACAGAGACATCACATTAGCCCTTAAATCCCTAATATCAAAATTTAAATTCTCATTTGTGTCTGTGTACATTTCCTATAGAAGTAGTGGGGGAAATTCTTATTATTATTCTTGACTTCTCTATTCTGTAAAGCACTAATACAAGGAGAAATTTCACTCTGATCAAATTGATTTAAATCTACAATCACACTGCAAGTGGAAACGTTTGAGCTGCCTTCGATTCAGTGCCCAGCTGTTCAATAAAGGAATCTTGCATGTAATACTAGGCCCAGTTGTTTGAATGCCAATGAGCACTAACCTGGGTTTAAATTTTACCCGGGGTTCTTTTTCTTTTATTCAAAGGAATTTCCTCGAATAATTTTTTCTATTCTTTTTACAGCATCCAATCACCAAAAGCAGAGAAAAAGAATTAAACTGACTTTGGTTTTTCAGCCTTCATATTGGAATTCAAATTTAATTTGCACTACCCCTGGGTTATCTTAACCCAGCCTTGAGTAACCTAGCCTGCGTGCAGACGATAACTAAACTCTGATTAGTACCGTCTGCGAAGTGCGTTTCAAATTTCCCTTCAACCTGATTAGCGATCACTACAAACAAAACAAAGGCCTTTTTTAACAGGCCAATTGTGGCGCGTACTCAAATCTGGGTACACAGCTGGAAGTCCAGAACAAGGATTTCGGCGCTATTTCACAGACGGTGTTAACCAGAGTTTCATTTGGTCTGCGCGCAGGCTATGAGTAACCTTGCCCTGATGAAAATAATTTATTTCCTCAACCTGTATAATGATTAAGAATTCAGGGATTTTTGTTCTATTGAAAGAGGAAATCATCATAATGCTTTTTAGCAGACATTATGGCGACTGGAATAGTTTTTGATTCTAAAGTTATTAAAGTGCTTAAAATAATTGCGTTTATACAGCACATGTTTACTTTAAGTTCTATTAAGTACTTTATAAACAAACGAGCAGGAGTGTATTATAGGGTTGATATCATATGTGACGAATTACTCCTTAATTTTGGCGCGAAATTTCAGCGATAACTTGTAATTTCACAATTGCCATGGCAACCTTCCGTACGTCTCAGTGCCAAGATGGCGACGAAGTTTGAAGTTTTAAAGTGTCATGAATGAAGATGCCAGGGCATAAAAAGACGCTTTAGAAAACCTGAAGACAGAAAAGAGCACATCAAGAAAGATTCTAACAGGTATTTTGTCGAAAAACTCTGAACTTAAGCCAAACTTAAGCTCTAAACGTTCGAGAGAGTGGAGTTCTCGATCGATACGATCCAGGATAAACATGATATTAATAGGTAATCAAATGGTATACTCGTGAAATTAGGGAATAATTAGTCCCTAATTTCACTCGTCACCATTTGATTACACATAACTTAAAAACTGTTTGTTTCGCCCCAAGCTTTTAAACCTGAACAGCTTCAAAATCTCTGATATAGATCAACTCATTCTTGCACTAATGTTTAGATTTGGGGTTATTTTGGTCTAAAAAATTGGACGTAAAGTTTCGCCCTGACTTTATCAGATACACAGACATTCATTAAGCATTAATGAGTTATTGAACATGTGTGGCAGCTGTCTGTTCCATTTATAATTTTGAAGGCTTTGTCTGCCTTTTTAGAAATCGTTGTTCACCGTTTTTCTCCCTTCAAGGGGATGGGGGCGGCCCCCCCCCCCCCCCCCCCCACTTAGTGACTTGGCTTCAGAGAGGGACTATTTAACAATTATTCCTCGAGCCCGAAGGCCGAATGGGCTATTGACTCAGAGGCCATGAGGGCGAGAGGAATAATTGTTTTAGTAAAATCCAAAGAGTTGGTCAAAAATATCGAGAATAAGAAAAGTTTAGCTAGTTAAAGCTAGTCTTTAATCCTTTTTTGCCGCCAAAAAGCCCGCGCTTTTCGCTACTAGTGGACTATAACAGATAGCCTAGTAGTAGCTCAGCCAATCAGAACACAGAATTGATAATAGACCACTAGTTGGATTTTACTAATTCATGTTACCCAGACCTCTCGCAGTCAGCTTTTCATGAGAAATGGCCTTATGTGCAACTTAACCAAATCTCTCATTACAAACTTTTAGAGTCAGATCTTGTGGCAGGTTCACAAAGCCCTTAAATTTTTTTTGTTAGGTATTTTCTTTTATTGACATGGTTGTAGTGACGTTATAGACTGAACAAATTGAAAATGTTTTAAGGCTGTTCCTGGTCCTTTTTAGTACTGTAGCCATTTCAGTCAACGTGAAAAATTTCAAGGCAAAATCTGGGGGTGTAAGTAATGGTAACAATGATGATTATACAAGTTGGCCTACCGTTAGCAATCAAAGATATTAACAAATATAAACACTTGCCGTTCATACGGGGAGATCATGACAATGAACGTAACGGTTTCTTAATGATTCCAAGGTTCTTCACTGATTTCTTTTGTTGTGCTTTGAAGGTGAATTGGATTAATTTTCCTCTCCTTTGCTTCTCTTTTTTGGCCCAAATTTCAACGTAATCATCACTTGTGCATTCTTCACTGTTCTCCAAGCATGATATCACAATAGAGAGCTCTAACCTAAATATTCACTTTGGCTTGGATTCATGGTGCTAATGATTAATGATAACCAGAAAGGTTCTGCATGCATGGATGGGGTAATATAACAAAGTAGGAGCCCATAAGCCGCAGCGAGCAACTCCCATACGTCCCATACTAGGCCTTTGTCACGGCATTTTTACTGACCAGTCTATTTTTAGGCACAATTTTAAGGCACTTTTTCCCGCGAAAATAGAATCTCCACTATGTTTTTGAGCGCATTTGAAGTATAAGATATCAAAAAGGAAAACTAAACGTTATAAAAAGGCAAAAAATATCATTTTTAGGTCAGTAAGTTTTGCTGACTGGTTTGTGGAATTTAAAAGATATTCAAAATTAGCGCCAAAAACGTTCTAAAAATAAACTGGTCCGTGAAAACGCCGTGACACGAGCGCCTAGAAGTTGCTCGCTCCAGGTTATGGGCTCCTGAACGAAGTCAAATGTTGGTCTCCACAGTTCTTTCAGTCTTTGTGATTTCGGAGGGCGTTTGTACTTGGAAACAGGTTTCTCCGGTTGGCGATGTGGAAACAAGAACAATTCTTCCCTTGCGTCTCAGACCCCCCTTAACTGCAGGCAACTCGTTAGCGTTATTATCTGGCAAATCTTCCTTGTTGTCGACCGAGTCTTTTTTTGATCTACCGTATCGTGCTTTAATGGGTGACATGGGACGGTTAGGGTCTCTGGTCGTTGGTTCTGTGTAGAATGGATTATCCATTCGGTTGGCTAGTGATAATTTTTTCATTGGCAGATTCCTCGCCTCTTCACCCATTTCAATGGAGATGCCAGGATTGTCATACCCCTCTTGAAACCTTTCGACCGAGCGTGCCCTGAACCGAGGTTCAACTTGAGTGACATCCTTTCTTATCCGTGGGGGCAGAGAATATTTTTTAGCCAGGGCTGTGTTAGTGTTGGTCCTTGCCAGATCACTTCCAAGAAGTCTGTCTCCATCGGTTTTGGATAACGAAGCTGAATATTGATGCTTTGGAGTTTGAGACGGAACTTTTTGAACGGGTTTATCTAAGAGAGAAAAAGGACAATGTTGAAACTCTATATCTTTTGGCCCAGTAGACTGGATTGAAGTAGCGTGCGTGGCAGGCGTTCGAGAAGAGGCGGGGGGGGGCGGGGGGGAGGTGGGAGCATTCAGGCATGCGAGAATTTCCTCTTCCCCCTCCCCTCGCAATTATTCGTAGCTATGTCTTTGATCACTTCAGATGTATCACTGATTTTAAGACCTGGCGAGGCATGGCAAGTTCAAGGCACTGTTTCCAGTGGTATCGACACATATTCGTTGTTCTGATATTAAATGATGTGAAGAAGGAAGCCCGTCTTATATACAAGCTGTTTTTTAGTCTTTTTTCCCTGCGGCTTCGTAAACGCCTGATTGTATAGATTATTGATCTTGCTTATTATAACCATGATATCAATCATATATATCCTGTTTATACTTTTTATATGAGACCGTATTTACCTTCAGTCTTTGTTTTGTCTCCTTTGTACACCCCTCCATCGTCCAAAATCTCTATATGAACACTTCCACCGGCGTCCCTGAACGACAAAAAAAAATTCAGTGTTTAGTAGCTTTATATGGGGCGATTTTCACCGGTTAATCAGTAACAGGACAGTCCATCGGTTAGACTTGCTACAAGTCGACCGCGAGCCTTTTTTGGGCGCGAAGCGGCCTATTTCGCCGCAAAGCGGCCCGACGAAAGACTTTTTTGAAAGTCTATCCATCGGTTTGCGGCTTCAGTACAAGGTCTTGAGCCGACAATTTATGAGCTTCCTCTTCGGCCACGTAAATGAAACTGAGGGGCTGACTGTCAGGAAAGAGGTTGGTCCTAGATTTGTGAGACGAATAGAGCCAATTGCCTCACCATTCCTAATTTCGATTGCAACGAAGGCTAAGTCAGAGATGCATATGGCCCATTAAGTGGGTATCCTGTGGCTATGTCACGGAACTTAACTCACGTTTGCTCTTTGATGTTCAAAGTAGGAGAGGATCCCTGCATGGTATCCTGTGTTCGTTTGCTAGCCATAGACATTGATATCCTTCGGATACTCTCAAGCGGGACGCCTGCTTTTCTTAAACGCTTTTCCAGCTCTTTTATTTCGTCCTCTTTCTAAAGCGTAATCGTAATAGGATTAGTTATAATCCACTCAAAAGAAGGGAATTATGGATAATGTTGTGTGGCTCTTCATTGATGGGAAATCTCAGTTGTGGTCAGATTTAAATACGTTTTGCGACTCAATGTTGCAGAAAGTTTTTTCTACAGTAAAAAGGCGTTACTGCAACTAACAAGATACGGAGTACTTTCAAGCGATAAGGTTCAACTAAATATATTTACATTTGCCAAGTTAAGGTAGCTGTAAACTTTTGAGTCTGTGGATGAAGTTATTTGTAGGAACGGCGAAGAAAAGGATAGATCTTCACTTGTGTAAAAATCCCTTCTGTCTCCGTTTCGCATAAAAATAACGATGTCGGTATTACCTCGTTTACCAGCGCTTTAAGGTTAGAGTTCTCCGCTGCCAAGGCAATGAACTTTGCACCCTTTATCGCTTTATCCTGTGATGTAGCTGTCTCTCCACTGTTCTGACTGGCCGAGTTGGTGGTGGCACCGCTCGTGTTTAACACGCTGGGATCACGTGTTACTGCTATAAACTGTTTATGTATGCCATTATGAAAATGAAAAAACACAGTTGAAATTAACTAACTTTGCCCCTGCATGCATAACAATAACTTTAAGATGTAGCGGACAATTTACAATCTTATAATCTGTGCAAAATTGTTTAACATTCTTCCCTAAAACATTCGTATTTGTTATGATACTGATATATATGTTTTCGAGCAACACTCAAAAACATCTATTTTCTGTACTTTTCAGAAGTAAATTTTTAGTTAAAATATTTTATATCACTATAATGTATTCAAATATTTTTTCATATAGCTATATAGTTTTAGAGTAAGCCTTCTTATGGTCTTCCCTCTTTTGTTCTTTATATAGTTTGTTTCCTTTCGTATATTTTTTGTTTCGAATGAAGAGTCACGATCAATCCCTGCTTGGAAAGGCGAAATGAACCATTTAGTTTATTAATTTCACCACAGAAGAAAAAGAAAAGACGAGAGTACAGAAAATACGCAGATGCAATATGGTGAGTAAGCCCAAAAACGAAACCATAAGGGTTATAGACATTGGGCTCCCTAAGATTATAAAAGTATAAAGTTTACCTAGCCACCATCGAGTATATGTATGTGCAAAGTAATTACATGACATTGATAAAATGTAAGGTGGACCACTAATATAAATATGTACAAATAAAGTAGAGAAACAAACTTATAACCAAATAATGAGACACTTTGAGGAAAACAATAACTATCAATAAGATTATTTTAAAATTTAACATTGCTGTATGTTTACCTTGGGCACAAAGACCAAACACAGGGTCACAGTCGTACAGAAAAGAACAAACACAGCTGTGAGGGCAAACGTAGCATTCTGTTGGTACTCAATCATTAACGCCGCAGGCACACCAACAACACTTAATATGACGACATTGTACACAGACATCCCAACATAGCGTGAGTCGTTCAGGGCTGGTATCTTCACGTGTCGTGTTTCCCAAGCGAGGAAGACGCCAAAGAGTAGAAGAAGCCCTTTCGTGGCAAATAAAACCCCATACCAGATGGTTTTATGGTTGGAATCGCAGTATTCCCATTGAGGTAAAGTGTCGAATTCCTCTCCATGCTGTAAAAGACGAATCAATAAGAGACTTCATTTTCCTATCCCTAGCCAATAGGTTACAGGCGCAAAAAATAACTGGACAAATACTGTGACTCAAAAACGCACTTCTGCGCGTCTGCTAGTTTTTGCATCTTTCAACTACAATCATACTTATTGTGGACAGGACTGAAAACCAGAAACTTAGCATTGTATAAGTAAAGCGCATTTACTGAACTAAAATTACATTATTTACCTGTATAGTTCCATTTTGAAGCGTCCTCGATTGCGAGTCCATCCCAGTCCACAAGCTTAGAGTAAAGACATCAACCAAAAGAAGAACTCCGACAAACATAAACAGTCGGCCGTCTTCAATAACCTATAGCATTTATCGTATACATTATTACCTTTAAAGTGTCTTTAAATTGATTGGAAGCAATATATTACAGAAATTGTTTAAATGAACATATTAAAGCAGGTCATAAAAATCCCAGCTGATCGATCGGAAGCAAACCTTTTGGCTAACCTATTTACCAGCATGGTAGAAAATTTAAGTTCAGGGCTACCAAGTTTTTCAAAACCAACTAACGGTCAGGGAGTAACGGTAACGTGAACGCGGGGGGAGGGGGGGGGGGGGGGTCCGGATCTACTGCAAAACTATCGCTTTGACCACTCGGTTACAAGTTGCGTATCGCTTTACAAAAGAACGTCGCTTGGTTTCGTTTTAAAATCCGCAATGTTTTGACGCTTACTGTCTGTCTTAGTCAAGAAATATAGAGCTCCAGCACTTACCTTTTTTCTTAGTTTTGCATTGGTGAAAATAACATAAACTCTCCATATCTTGGCAAACATGGCACCAAAAGCAGTGGTGAAACCAAGTGAGGTGAGCCATATTCGCGCCTGAGCAGAAAACAGTATTAGCTAGCAACACATAAAACAGATTCCACATTGCAACTTTTAATACTTGAATAGATGTATCAACGATGCTTTATTGCAATCTAGGTGATCTGTGACGTCATTGCAGGGGCCTGGGGAAAGAAATTTTAATGCCGTATCCCATAAACCAACGCGCGCACCAATTCAATTCAATTCAATCTGTTCCCGTCAGCTTTGGTTTATGGGATACGGCATTAAAATTTCTTTCCCCAGGCCCCAGCAATGACGTCACAGATCACCTGGATGCACAATCAAAAAAATTCGCGCCTGAGCAGAAAAACAGTAAGTTAACTAACAACACATATGAAACAGATTCCACCTTGCAACTTTTAATAGTTGAACTGAGATGTATCAAAGATGACTCATTGCAATGCACAATCAAAACATGAGATAAAATGGAAATGCTTTTTCCACTAAGCCAACAAGGCTGTTTCCTAAAACAAGTATAGATGGGTAGCAGGCAGATCAACTCAAAAAATGAAATCGCTTCAAATGATGATCATAAATAAATAAATAAGAATAAAACAATATAATAAGTAAAACGCTATGGTCTGCCTCGTAAAAATGTAAGTCCCTAAATGCTCAATATTGTATAACTGAAAAATCCTCTGTGGTTAAGTTTCTCATTTTCCCTCACCTGACAGTTCACAGAGTAGTTGCCTGGAGACACTAGGTTTCCATCCAATCCAAATAAGAACACCGATATGTACATAGTAATACAACCAACAATAATGGTATCGCAGTAAATTTTCCAATTTAAGCAATTGGAAAGAAGAAGCCTGAAAAAAATCAGGGCTTCAACGGGATTCGAACCCGTGACCTCCGCGTTGCCGGTGCGTTGCTCTACCAACTGAGCTATGAAGCCACACATTGGGAGCGAGGTCAATTGATTGAGTTCATATCTCCCGTGAGGAGTGAAATGATGTAAAGTATATGAAATAATTCATTGAAGCCCTGATTTTTTTCAGGCTTCTTCTTTCCAATTGCTTAAATTGGAAAATTTACTGCGATGATCATTCTCCACTTTCATCTACAACCGCAGTTCAATGAATTATTTCATATACTTTACATCAATAATGGTATCATTCAGGCGTGGACTTGACATTTGAATATATCTGGTAAAAAAATGCATGCAAAATGAAAGCGAATTGGTGGCATCTGCCTGTTCTTTAGTATTAGCCGATAAAAATAGATGTTATCGATAGCAAGTTTGATTAGAATTACTTAACGACCTCTCTATGAAATCCTAACGTTGCAGTTTGTGTGAAGGAGTTCACGAATCTCCTTTACAAAACTTATTCCAAAGAACGACTTCGTTCTCATTTTTTTTTCAACATTTTGCTTTGAATTTCTGTCCGAATCTCGAAAATGTCCATCTCTGAGTTCCTGATTTCCTCACTGTGAAAGTGAGGCTGAATGCAAAAGCTTTCTTGTAAGAATTTTTTTTTTGCATGAAAATAGAAGCTTATTTTCATGTGCTCAAGGACTTCGCACTTACCCTCGTTTCGAGAAAGAGGCTATTGTAGATGCCCTCGTTACGAGAAAGAGTCGAAACACACTCGTTTTGAGAAAGGGGCGATCCCGCACCTACTTGAAAGATTGTTTGTGATTTGCTGGGAAAACAGTAGGGATTGTCACATATCAATGCCCCTATCCCCGAAAACAATAGAAGTACAGATTAAAGGGGACCAGTGAATAAGAGGTTTAGAACGGTGCAGGTCTACTGTGGGAAAGGGGCTAGTAGACGCCCTTGTTTTGAGAAAGCTGCTAGACACAACTCGATCGTTGTGTTGCCCTGAATACTCAACATTCAACCAAGACGAAAAACAGGTCATTATAATGAAGCGAGCTCTTTAAGTAAAGTATAGCTCTAGCTTATGACGGGTCACGGACCACGGCCCGGACGAGAATAATTACCTGTAATTCCGTAGTTTGATGTTAAAAGCCAGGAAACAAAAAGCCATTATAATACACAGCACAGTAATGCTACACATGACGCCGTACAATACGGGAGATATGGTCATTAGCTTTAGAACCACCTTTGGTTGATGGGATGGTGGACCACTACCTTTAAAGCGAAAAAAAGTGAATAACGTATGCACGAATCAGTAAATAAAGGCCAGAACTACGTGGTAGGCACTCCATAAAAAATGGGAAAGAGAAGTTTAGGCGCGCCCACGAGGGGCGGGGGGGGGGGGGGAGAACTTTCATTCCTGCCTCCCTTTTGAACGCCTCCTTTGTCCCCAGGGTTTTCTCGGGGACGAGAAGGACAGTAGCCTGTGTACAGACGCCTCCCCCCCTCCCCTAAGAAAAAATCGCGGAAAAGAGACTCTCTCCCAGATTTTTCTTAGGGGAGGGGGACTGTACCCAGGCTAGAAGGGCAGAAAGCCTGGCAACGTGCTTGCAGCCTCGCACGCTATTAAAGACATTTTGGAAAACCCATTTCTGCGTTTACTGTCAAATGCAAAAGCTTGTTCGCGCCACGCTATAATTTCTCCGGTCTAACTGAGTTGCTGTTGGCAACTTGCGTAAGGTGCAGAAACAACACAGTTATTAAAAAGACAGTAAAACCTTTCGTCTGGGGATTACTCTTTTGTCATGCGATCTTACCTTGCCAAACAAACTGAGATCCTTTGATATCGATGATACTATCGTTCTGTGCTAGATACAGCAATATTTTCTTGTCGTTTCCTTCTAAAGTAGTGCAATAGCAAACAATTATTAACACTTGGCTATTGATCTTGATAGATAATTACTTGCTGGATAGGTCCGACTTGAGAGCTTACTTCACGTGTGCACACGTTTTAATCTTGAAAGCAAGGACCAGCTTGCAATAAAGAGGGACCCGATACGTAATGGTTTAAGAGTTCTACACGTTTTACACCACCCTGCTAGCAGAGGCTTTTCCCTTGTGTTTCTCAGCGTTGTACTGCCATTCTCTTCGCGGTTTTGGCTGCTCGCATTTTGTTTTGGTTGTTTCTGTGCCGAGGAAAAGACCTCTGCAGACAGCCGTTTGGGATTCCTGTTGAGCATGCGCATTAGATACTTCCAAGATCTAGGAGGTAATCACATGACTAAACCGGTTGTGGAACCCGTTTTATCAACTCGCGCATCTTTTATGTACTAGTTTGCTGTGCAAAAGTGAGCCCGCTATATCAACATGGCGAGTGCGAGTCATTCCCGTGGGAAAATTGACTCATGAATACATGAGCAAACTCCGGCGGCGGCATCGTATTACCGACACGTGACACAGAAATTCCATGGTAACCGCATTTTCATCTCGCGCATGCTCAACAGGAATCCCAAACGGCTGTCTGCAGAGGTCTTTTCCTCGGCACAGAAACAACCAAAACAAAACGCGAGCAGCCAAAACAGCGGAGAGAATGGCAGTACAACGCTGAGAAACACAAGGGAAAAGCCTCTGCTAGCAGGGTGGTTTTACACTGACAACAAATGGTTCTTCGTATATCATTCCTGGTCGAATTGGAATTTAGGACTGTTGGTATTTAAGAAGAGGTGGGAAAACCAGAGTAAAGGGAGAGAAACCTCTCAGGACTGAGGTGGGGATCAAACAACCAGTGGGGGGAGGGGGGCAATGTAGAACTGGCCGTCAGTTGTGAGGTCATCACTCAAAGGGTTGACGTCAATCAATCATCAAGCGATTAAGAGCAATGAGATATGGTACGAAATACCATACAAATACGATACCTCGACCATCAATGCTAACCTTATGGCGGGCGCAAGTAGAAATAAAATCTGTTAACGAAGCTTTCAAGTAGGTGGTTCCATTTTTAATTATTTAAATTCATATAGATACTGCCTCTCTCTTCATACCACAGTGATGGTATCAAACTATGTACTGACAAACAAGCCATTCGTTCCAGCCAAATAATCATACCTCCAGCCCTGCTTAAAAGTGCTCACCTACTATTAAAAATTAACCACATCGATCTATCCTTCTTTATTCAAGCCACCGGCCGGCGCATACCCGAGAAATCCTCTAGGTTTTACTAACCTTGTAGTTGTTTAATCATCATAAAGCCCAATCGATCCCCGCTATGCGTGAACTGTACCGGTCCCTAAGAAAAAAAAGTCACAGAAGTTTTTGAAATAACGTGATAGACAAAAATTCCCTGAGGAAGTTTACTCGCGTGAGGCTTTTTCAGACCGATGCACGGGAGAAAGGGTCCCCAATAGGGTTCTTCAATCCCGCAATCCCGACCCAAAACTTCGTGCGGCCCCGTAATCCCGAGGGTTATTTTTGGCATCCCACCTCTCGCGTATACTTTCAATCCCTAATCTCGCCCCGATTTTGCTTTCAAGTCCCGAATCCCGAGCTTCAAGTAAGGGAAATCCCGGATCCCGAAAATTCTATTGGTGACCCTCGGGAGACTATAGCTGAAAACTACATTGTGACTTTTTGGCCTAAAGAAAGGGCTGAAAATTCTTCTTTCTTTATAACTTTTTAATAGACTTCTCCCTCGTATTCTTCATCTCCAAACACAAGGAAATGTGACTTTTTTAAGCAAAAAAACTGATAGTTCTTTGCTGTTGCAGACGGGTGCAATCACTAGATGACGTAATACAAAAGATTGAAAAGAAACTGGACAATATCCACGCCACAACACAAAGAATCTCCCGCTGAAAATGGCCACGCGCGCGAACGGAGCGCGCGAGATGTCACTCTTAAGAATCTTTTTGTTTTTCAACAGCTCTCTGTCCAGAAGAGATCATGTCTTAAGGGTGTCTGCTGATATCGTTAATGACGTTGTCAAGGAGTCTGCGACTCAAATCATACAGTCTGTAGTGGATGAAATGGTCAAAGATCACATGACTATAATAAAGACTGGTGATTGGCTGGAGGACTTCATGTTGGAAGCAATTGGACCCTTGCCTCCTAGAGTGGTAGGGACATCTTTTCTTTGTTCTATTACTTAATTAGTTAATTTATTTTCTTTATTCGTTTTTCTTTTTTTAACAATTTCTACCTGTCCTTTCACTATCTTAGTAGTATTAGTTAACACAAAACAAAATCAAACCAACATTTGTTTCTACAACAACAAGAAACACTCTAAAAACTTCACGGAATTAGGTTTAAGAATACTTACAGTGACGCCAATGAAGTTTGTTTCGTTGATCGCATTTTTGAAGTGTTCGGTCATTGCTTT